>SJOL01005788.1:153524-234059 GCA_004794785.1 Opisthorchis felineus | reverse complement strand
CGTTTTCAAAAAAGGTACTTGCAGTGATGTGGCAATCGCAAGGGAATTAGCCTAAACCGCGTTGTAACCAGACTCTGTGCGTCGCTTACTTTACGTCGTCTTACGCAGGCGCGTGAAGACGGGACCCGAGAACAGCAAACAGAATTCCAACTGATGAGAGGCAGTGTGGACCACATCTTCACATTCCGTCAAGTGTTAGAGTAACGGCATGCGTTTAGGCTCCCTACGCTCTTGCTATTCCTTGACTTCAAGGGTGCGTTCGGTTCTGTTAGCTGATTGGTTTTGTTCAATACACTTGCGCAACAGGGTATGCGCCGTTTGTATTCACATGCTTTTAGGCGCGTGAGAGTGTATGGCAACTTTCCAAAAGCTTTCCTACAAGCGGTGGTGTCCGACAAGGGTGTCCAAGCTCTCCATTTCTGTTTAATTTCGTCATTACTGAGATACTGCGGCGAACTCTACGAGGTTTTCAAGACTCCGGTGTTCAGATCTCTCCGAGCAAGAACCTTGTCGACCTGGACTATGCAGACGACATTGTTCTTCTTTGTGGAAAAGGTTAGGAAGCGCAAGTGTTACTGGAAAAGCTGATCCACGTCATCCAGTCGTTCATCGTGTGCTTTGTGCTCACAAAGTGCGAAGCTATGCTGCAGGACGATTAGTCTTTGAACATGGATCTAAAAATCTAAGGAGTGACACTGGAAGTTTGGAACGCCATAAGTATCTCGGAAGTTACACTAGCTGTAATGGTAGTGTGACACGAAGTGAACGCACTTATCTGGGAGACTCACTCCCAGTCTCTAAGGCCTGTATGTTCGAAATGCTTTCACGGCATTCCCTCACAATTGTCGAGTACGCAGACGACGTAGCTCTTCTTGGATCTGACGGCATTGTAATACAAGCACTAAATCTAATTAATTTTGCCTCACGGTTTGGCATGTGCCTCATACCTGCAAAGTATAGACTGCTGTTGCAAGACCGGGTGGGCTCAAGCCCTAACCTCATGCTTGAGGTTGAGCTGATTGAAATGGTAGGCAAAATCGTCTAATTGGGTGGCTGTATCAGTCCTTGTGATCTGGACAAGAACGATATTTCCATCCGGATTGGTAAATCCAGAGCAGCTTTTGTGAACCTGCATCACTTGCGGCGTAGGCGTCATATCAGCTAATCTGTCAAGGGCCGAGTTTATAATGCTGCGGTGGACCTCAATTGTGACACAGGTCAGAAACCTGCCCGCTGCCCGCTGAGGACGTCAAAACATTCTCATTGTTTGACCATCGATCTTTTCGGAGTATGGCCTTTGTCTGGTGGGAAAACTGGCTCAGTAATGCTGAACTACGTCTAATGGTTTTCGGAAGAAGTAATCCACCCACGCTAGGCGAGCTGATCACATTCGGCCGGTTGCGCTGGCTCAGTCATGTACTCCGTGATCCAGTTGACCGAATTCTTCGAAGAGTCCTTTTCGCACAGCCACGTGAAGTGTAGAAACGAGCCACAGAAGGTCAAGCAATGAACTGGCAGCTAAGTATGAAGCAAATTCAGCTGCACTGGTCATTGTCGTCTCCCTGGATGATGACCCCGGGACGGAACACATCAGTTGTTAGAGATATTGTCAGACATGGCCCAGTTGCGCACTCGGTAGCGAGCGTGCCTCCAATGTCTTCAGTGCATACCTTCCCCTTTCGACCTCTCCAATGAAAATCCACTGACATCCCTGTGTTGACCCATCAATTATATCAGCTACTGCCTCCAATGCGTAACTATTTACCCCTCCCTCCCCAAATCATCGGCGAACGAAACTGTGGCAGCTGCAACCACTGTACGGCAGGCACGCAGTTGTACAGCTGAATATGATGATGCTGAAGCTCGAAGACCGGAATAGCTTTTGCCAACTTGCGTTACTTGTGGCATCAAAAATATGTATATCACTGGGTCTCAAAGGACGCGTCTATCAGACTACAATATGGGCCGTATTGTCGAACGGCTACGATACTTGGCTACTTCGGGCTGAAGATCTGAGAATTCTTCAGGTCTTAAGCCACGGATGTCTCAGAAGTGCGGCTGGAACTAGCGGATTCTCAATAATGTGACCAGAAAACTGGTCTTTGTTGAAACAGAAGGTACTCCCTCAAAGAATGCATTCAGCACTACAACCCAATGTCGCTGGTTCATGTGTTACTCATACTGAGTTACTGCCTGCCGAGACGAGCGCTGTTTTCCGCACCTAATTTGAAGTGGTTGGAGACACTGGACGATATGGCGGCTAACGGATGTCAGTGGGATTCATACTGTCAGTTTCTATCTGGATTGTATGACTGAACGCTGGAAGTTCAGGCACCTCAGATGTTTGTTGTAGGCTATTCCTAGCTCCCCCTGCCTCCCATTTTTTTCCACTATGAAGCCTTATTCAAATGAATTGACATGGTTGCATGTTAGTGAAGCAGCAGTGTTCTCCTGTGGTGTTTCTGTCAGTGATGATGATCCATGATACCCTTAAATCATGCCTCCTAATAACCAGGGTTCAGATTTTCCAAGGGGCGCCGTTTTCATCTTTCTAACTGTTACCATCTTTTTTCCTAAAGCTGGGCTTGGCTTTCAAGCGTCTGGGAAACGCTTGGAGCAGGGCCTGACTTCGTTGTGAATTTCGGGCCCGGTTCATTTTTTGTTAGTTTTCGGTTTTCTTGGGCAGTCCTCACTATCCCAGTACTGAACTGTTTATTGTTATGCCTTGTAGGCCCTGGATGTTCAAGTTACTGTGGCTATTGGAATGATGGTTCTGGAGGCGGTGCAGATCCCTCATTTGGTTACCCGGATCCGTGTGTTTCGACATTCTGCTGCTCATCAACTGGTCTGTCCTACCCGCCAGAGCATACACCACATCACATGGAAATAGTCCCCACACCTGCGTCCTATATGTCTCTTGGTCCACATTGCTACTCAACACTTTCATCAAACACGCCTGCACCAAGTGCCCTGGCTCCATTGCAGCCTAATCTGGTTGACAACACAACCCTCCCAACATCAGGCAACGCTTCTACCCGCCGTTCTGGCTACGGTAGTTTGGATACCAGTGGTTACATCAGTCCTTCCAGTGAGCTTTATGTGCAACCATCACCATCCGGTTATAAGCCATCACATGTTCCCGCCTCAAATCCTACGAGACAAACTAGAGGTTTGTTGCCAACTTACCATAATCCACAACAATGCTCTAATCCTTCACCAGGCATGCAGCCTTCTGCAAGCGGATACTTGAGTCCTGAACTCATGTCGCTGGACGAGCCCTCTTCTGACTGGCTCTCACATCCTGGTTTAGTTTAGCACTCCACGCGTTGAATCTTATTTCTCCGTTAATGCATCTTTCTAGCCTGTGTATGAATTTATTCTCAGGCACGCATTTCTCCGCTTCTGGTAGTTATACCATACAGCGCCATTTTCGTCTATTCCATTATCTAACTCTCCTGCTTCGTATGGTGCATCGAAATCCACGCCTTTCGAACTGCCATCAGGATGTGCTCTATACGGGAATCGATTTCCCCGCCATGCACTCGCCCGAATCTGCAAAGCATACTTTCGTTTGACTTTCGTATTTTGATCTGTCTTGCGGTTTCGGTCGCGAATGGATGGCCCTCCTGTTCACTACCATGCATGCATCCACGTTTTACCCATATAAACCGCGTGCATCTCTACCTATGCGGCAGTGACTTTTCCCGGAACATACACATCCTCACCTGAAAATTTCGACAGCTCCGGTAATACTTTTGTTGATCGTTTCGCTTCCTGTCCCATGCTTGGTGGGCGCAGTTTTTTCTACACAGCTGGCTTTCATTACTTTGTTCTTCTCTTGCTCCCTTCGTTAGCTTTCTCCATGTTTTTATTGACCTAGTTCACCATTCTTGTGTAACACCATATTTTACACTCGCCGTTATCTTAGTCTTGTATGCACCCGACAAAGACATTCTTTTATCAAAAGTACTATTCGTGTTTTATGGCGATGGGGTTGGAACTAATCTCACTATTGGTCTCGTTGATCTTTACAGCCGCCGGGCTGGTCCTGGACATCAGATTCTGTTTTGCTGAGTATGTATGTTGTATGTAAGAATGTATGCTGTTCACCTTGCCATTCAAAGAAAGCAGTGGCCCATCTCTGGTGGGAAATCAACAACTCGGCTTCACTGATTAGGCCATGCCCCTTCGCTTATTCGCTTCCGGATGGTGGATCCGAAAGACCGAAGAAACGGAAGGTGCAGAAAATGCTGGAAACGTCCGCAGATTCTTCCACTTGATTCGTTGTTCCGTGGAAGCCACTTGTCAGGGAAACTATCAGGGATCAAAATGACTTTATGATATCCAGCAAGGGCTGGCGTTTGGACCCTTTTGGTTTCGAACAGTACTTCGAACAATAATCCATTTGGCCACTCGTACCTCCACTCAGGACTGGCAGACTTCAACACAAAGGTGGATTGTGAGAATGAGGTCCCATTCAGCCTCAGAAGTGTTCGAGTGTATGTTTCTACTCGAGTGTCATCGTGCTCTTGGTCCTGACAACCTTCCGCCTGCTGTGTTTAAGGATGGCGGTGAATTCCTCAGCCAGTGCTTGTCTAGCCTATTTGCGTCTATCTGAGGAAAGACACCGTCTCAGACAACTGGGATAGTCGATAATGGTGCCCATTTTCAAAAAGGCTACTCGCAGTAAATGTAGTAATCACAGAAGTGTCAAGTTGACCCCCGTTGTAACAAGACTGTCGGCATCACTGATTCTGCGTGGTTTTATGGTGGCACGGGAGACCTTGATCCATGAGTATCAACCGGGATTTCGACTGGGTAGATGCTGTGTCGACCACATCACACTCCGTCGGGTGTTAAAGCAACACCATATGTACAGACGACCCACAATCTTGGGGCTCGTATTCAGGGATATTTTCGATTCTGTCGGTCGGTTGCTGCTCCTAACTGTACTTGCACAACAATAGATTCCGCAGGAGTTTGTGAACATAATCCGATCCTTATGTTCACGTACTTCAGTGTTTGAGAGTGTACGGTGTGCTCCCTAAAAGCCTCCCTACGAAAAGTGGTTTTCGGAAAGCATGCCCACTCTCCATTCTTGTTCAACTCTGTCATCGATGAAATACTAAACATCAATGTTTAACACTGATATCATGCTGTCGACGATGGTGAGTGAGGCAAACGCTGGAAGGTTTTCAAAACCTGTGTTCAAATCATTGCCTGTAAGAACCTTGTCGATCTGGAGTACGCAGACGACATTGTCCTCATCTTTGAAGACGATGGCCAAGCATAAGCCCTGTTGAATAGACTGACCACCGTCATACCATCTTTCGGCGTGCGCATTGCACCTACCAGGTGCAAAGTCATGCTTCAGAACGTGCATTCCCTGAAGACGCCCCTTGCAATCCAAGGAGAAGCACTGGGGGTTGTGGAGAATTTTACATACCTCGATAGTTGTATCAGGTCTGATGAAGTCAGTGCATGAATGTCAAAGGCCTCTGCAGACAGATGACGTTTGGCGTCTTCAGGTGTTTGACCATCGATGTCTCAGAGCGTTGCTGCTTTCAGGTTGCGTCAACGGATTCATTATGAGGTAATTAGAAAACGGGTATTTGGTTGTGCAGCAGGTACATCGGTCGTGGAGGACATCCAGCAACATCAGTTGCGGTGGGTCGGCCATGTGCTGCGCATGGGAAACGTCGTCTACCGAGAAGGGTGTTATTGGCTGCTTCTGAATGGTGCGAAGTGTGAGGTAGCCAATGTATGAATTGGCAGAAGGGTGTAAAAGAGATTATGAACAGTTTAGGTTTAGGTGCGTTTCGGCTCCCAGGATGGCACCGCCCTGACAACCCGCCCCATCTCGGCTGGACACTGCAGGAAATGGCAGCTGATGGATGTGAATGTCGTACGTGCTGACAGTTTCTTTCCGGATTGTCTGATTGGGCACGGCTGTGTAGGCGCCTCAGAATGCATGCGATAAACTAGCACCAAGTCCATCTTTCATCCACTCTTTCATTTTAAGGCTTCAGGCTGTACGGTAGTGAAGCTTCAGTGTTGGTCTCTCTTATGATGATGGTGATTCATTTCCGGATTAGCTAATCCGAAGCGCCTTGTCCGAGTCCTTAATTTGCTCTGGTTTCCTCGCAAATGACCAGGCAGTGGCGTCATATTTGTGATCCAGTTCGAAAGCTTACTAATTCTGCCTGCATTACGTGTACGGCTGTTCGCTCTGTTACATGTCAAAGTCTTCTGAGTATGCCACGACCTAATGAAGAAAACTCGGAAAGATTACACGTCAGCTTTTGTTTCAGTAAATAGAAAATGTGCGCTACATCTCTACAACTACACTCCAGTTTATTATTGTATTTTCCCACGAGACCTATAAATTGCAATGCAGACAGTTTGCTTTTTTCGTTATCACTTCAGTTGTTGTGGTCTCTTTCACATAATCTTATGTGTGATTCTTTCGTGCTTCTTGGTGGGGATTCCTCGGTCCGCGTAATTGGCTTAAAATTTGGAATTTATACTTCTCAGTTCTTCAAGTTTCATTTGCCAGAGGTATTATCTTCAGTTTTTATGCTTCAAATTGATTGCTGGAAAGGCGTTACCGTTTCTCAGATGATCACCGTGCTCTGTTCCTGGGCACTTATGTAACTTATTGGTTTCTATGATTGCTTCTGTTTTTTTTAATTGCCAGTGATCGAATCTTTTGAGGACAACTGCGAGGTGTGAGAGCTGTCACATATGCATTACGGAAGCTTTCAATAGGGTTGAAGTGCTTTTTGAAGATGCATTTCTGTTGGGATGGTCAACTAAAGTGAACACAGCTCATCAATAGTAAAACGGTTTTTGTCGTATTCGGAAACATCTTAGGACAATGGCTTCCGACAGTCTACCGCTCCACCCGTTATCCCGTATTTTGCTTAATTTAGTATCCGAAAGTCGACACTTTGTGGGATTTGAACTCTGCACAGCTGACTACTATTTGTCTTGAAGCCCTAAATACCGGTATCACTCCTATTACCCTACACATTTTTTTTGTCAAATCATATCACTGAAAAAGGAATAACGCGTCTTCAGGAGTCATTCATATATCAGTCCGTCATTTCCGCAAGTCCCATCAGCTGTGGATTTCCGTTTTCCATTAAGCTTACCTTCCATGTAGACCTAATGCACTACTCGAGAACATCATAAACGAGAGATTCAGCTGGGTTCCAGATGAGTCTCCCGTCAAAACCAAATTAGTATGCAAATGAATGTATTTCGCTGCCTTTCGTATCTTCTATGGCCCATGTTTGCGTATCTCTTACACCGAGCCGTCTTAAAAGGAACTCTGGTAGCCTCGTCGTTTCACAATTATCTATAGTTCCCTCGGGTGACGCAGTCAACCAATTTTGAGTGGCCGAATTTAAAGAAACAAACTTATGAAATGGTTCGACTTCAGCTTGGTCTACTGGGATCAAGGCACTTTGCCAATTCTAGTAAAGCGAATACCAGGACAATTGACAGTGGTGGGTGTGGCTTGATAAGGGAAGGCAGAACAGCGAATTGATGAGATTAGTGTTTACGCTTTTTCTCAATGTATCAACCAATAGCGTGAACTGTAACTAACTACTCTTGAATTTTCAGTGGACATCCTTCACTAACACTCGAATGCCTAGTTGCGTGACGGACAGGCGGACTGGATGAGCACAAAAGGCATTTAATGGTTTAGTAGTCCTGACTGAGAGGGTCTCAAAATCCAAAGAATGAACCAAAAACAGTTTACTTCTACGGAAACTATTGTAATTGCCGCGTTTTCAAGTTATAAACACAGACTTCACTATTATGACTCGAGCTTGTGTGCATAACTCTAATCAATCAATTCAATTTATCAGCTATAAACCGTGTACCATAGGCACATTGGTCCCAACTGCTACAGTTTCGATCACCGGAAAACGGGACAGTGTGGGACAGCCAAGCTTTGGAGGCAATGGCATGTTCAGTTAGTTCGGGAATCGAGTAGCTAAGCATTGGAGGCGATAGCCTTGATGCACGAGCGCCACTGACTACGCCATTGGGCCATTTCTGCCAGTGTCATTAAACATTAGTGAGATGAGTCCCGGGATCCCCAGCCAGGCCGATGGCAGTTGCCTATCCGACTAAGTTTACTGGTTAGTGTTTTCGTACTTCGTTGCCAGGGCATACATTGTTCACCTATCGGTCGCTTCCACTCAGTAGACGGCTGGGGAAAAGAGCTCTGTGAGGCAGACGGTCTTCTGGTATGAGGAGTACATGTTCTAACCAGCGTAACCTATGAAGCGTGAGTAATTCATCTATCGCGGGAGAGTACCTTCTTCCTAAGACCATCTGGCGTACCTCAGCATTGCTAATCCGATGTTCCCACCAGACCTGACCAATGCTTCGGAGACACCGATGGTCAAACACTGACATCTTCCGTATGTCCTCTGCGCGTAGGGGCCACGTCTCTGATCCATAAAGCAGTATGGATCGCACCGCCGCAGTGTAAACTCTGCCCTTGACAGACAAACTGACGTCACGTCGGCGCCATAGGTGTCGGAGGTTGGCAAAAGCTGCCCTGGCCTTTCCGATTCGAGAAATAACCTCATCTCCAGCCAGTCCACCGGAACTTATACAGCTGCCCAGGTAAACAAATTTATCTACCACGTCGATTGGCTCGCCTGCAAGCATGAGGTGTGGGTTTGATCCCACCCAGTCTTGTAGCAGCACTTTACACTTTGCAGGTGTGAAGCGCATGCCAAACCGTGCGGCAGAGTTATTTAGGTTATTTAAAATCGTTTGCATTTGGGAAGGATCTGAACCAAGGAGAGCAATATCGTCTGCATACTCAATGTCTGTGAGGGAACGTCCCGGGAGCATTTCGACTCCCGAGGTTTCAGAGGCAGGCAGAGAAATTTCAAGCAGCATATCAATAACAAAGTTGAAGAGGAAAGGGGAAAGAGGACAGCCTTGTCTTACCCCACTGGACGTGGTGAACTCAGGCGAGAGCTTCCCGTATACTCGTACGCGCCCACAGGAGTTCGCATACAGTGCCCTCATAAGGGATAGAAACTTGGAAGGGACACCTTTGATCGCCAGACACTGCCAAAGTTGCTGACGATCGACAGAATCAAAAGCAGCTTTCAAATCAAGAAAAACGACCAACGTGGGCCGTCTGAAGGAGTGGCGCTGTTCAAGAATTTGTCTCACGGTGAAGAAATGGTCGATGCATCCTCGACCAGGGCGAAACCCAGCTTGATTTTCACGAATCTGTCTCTCCCGATAATCCATGAACCTGCGCAAAATAATGCCAGAGAGCACCTTAGATGCGACGGATACCAGGCTGATACCACGATGGTTTTCACATTTCTTTCTTGCTCCCTTTTTGAAAACTGGGATGACGGTCGAGGAGCTCCATTCGGCTGGTATTCTGTTCTCATTCCAAATATTCTGCAGTATCGTGGTCAGGCTGTTCACCAAGACCGCGCCACCTTCTTTGAAGAGCGTGGGGTGTAGACCATCCGGGCCAGGTGCCTTGTTGCGCCTCAGAATTGATACCTCACGCTGGATTTCGGTTGCTGATGGTGGGCTGGTGTCAATGTTCCATTCGGACCCGCTTGGTTTTTCCAGCGGTTGTGTTGAAGGAGACCAGGTGAACTGTTCTTGGAAGTGCTCAGCCCACCACTCAAGACGGCGAGTGAGTGAATTGCAGTTCCGTTTTTTTCGCATATTGTCTCACTGACACCTGCCTTCTTTTGACCCGTTGATCGAATCAGTTAAAACAGGGCGCGGCTGTTGCCTGCAGCGAAAGCCTTCTCCATCTCCTGGGCCTTCGAAATCCACCAGCGTTCTCTGTCATTCTTCAAGCTCCTGCTTATCCGGTGTTTGAGAGATCTGCGTGCGCCATCGTAGTCGCTACTTGCTGGTATGGCCTTTCTGGCAGCAATAAGACCTGCTGATCTCGACGATATCCAGTGTTCATTTAGTCTAGTAAGATGGCCTGGAGAAACAGTTCTGAAACCTGAAAGCATTGCTTCTTTAACTCGCCTCCGTCCAACCTCCAAACAACCTTCGTTATCCGCATGATTATATGTTTCCAGTAGCTCTCTTGCTAGATCAGCTCGGGATGCCTGTTGTCCAACTTGACATAGAGTACGGACATTAAAGGCCGCAACGTGGATCAGATCTTTTGAGGTTATTCAGTGATTATTTTGGTTTATTTTTCTGGGCGAAGGCTTAGACACAATGGTGGCTGGTGAAGTGGCAGATGGGTTGATTGCACTGCACTGTACGATGGGTGGTGAGGGAGTGTTAGGAAAGACTGACGAGCGAAGAGCTGCAAAGGCAAATAATACTTCCCGGTTTCCCAGGTCGAAGAAGAGGGCTTGGTTGAGGTACCCAACCTAGAGCCTTTGACTCAAAAGTCTGACCCACAAAGCAATGGGAGGATGTGGGGTAGGCACCCTGCCCCTAGCCTCTGACGCAAGAGTCTGGACCACGAGACAGTGGTTGTTAGGGGGGACCTTGCCTGGAGCCAAAGACTCAATAGTCTGACCCACTTGGCTGTAGGGGGCTGGCTTGGCCCGAGGGCGCAGGGAGTAAGACATTACTGTCTCACTCCTAGTGCAGCTGCGCACAACAGGTGCCTTTTGAGAAGCAATAGACTCTGGTTTTAAAAGTATTTCGGCCGTGTTGAATAATGCGCTGGCGGTCACAGTCAACCGTTGGGCGATCGGAGTGTGCTGTTTTTAGGGCCGACCTTTTCTAACCCGTCCTTCCTCGGGATAAGGCAGCATCGCTGCTTGCATAAATATGGACTGCTGGTCGCCTGGGGGAAACGCCTTACTGCCTTCACACTCACATCGCAGAAGACAGTACGATTTTACCTACACACCGCCTCGTAATATGATTACTCGCAGTACGGAAACTTGCTGTTCTTTGTCGGGCTGATCCCCGTTGGAACTGAGTTCCAGCCAATATAGCCCGCAGGATCATTGCAGCACAGAAGCCCGACCATCACAATGTGACAGCTTTGGGTCGGGCATAACCCTAATAACGTAAGTCTATGTTTTACTTACGTGGGAAGAAGCGACACGGATGACTCAAGTGATTCTTTTTTAGGTTTCCTTCGTTACTTCATTGATCCTCAACGAGAAGACTGAAATTCAGTCCATCCTTATTTCACCTCGAAAAACTAAATAATTGAATTTAAGCAAAACTTGTGGGCAATGCATTTGCGGGCTAGTGCCCAACCAAGTGCTACCAAAATTAAATAAAAATGATGCATCGGGCAGAAGGCGTTTACCGCAAATGCGTCACCTTGATAGGTTAGTGAAGCGATGTTCGACTTCACGTTTTGATTTGTTTGATCGAACGACGACTGAGTAACTGTTCTCTTTGAGCCGATCGATTGACCCACCCGTCAGAACTTTCTGGTCAGGTAGCGCCACGGACACTTGAAACCTGCTGAACAATTTTTGATTAGTTGTAGGTGATAGAGGAACCTGGGAATGGCCCAGTGACCATCTCGGACGAAGACTTTGGTGAGTGGGACGTGCAAGGAGTCCACAGAAGGATATCATTGGGCTTGGATGGTTGAGGACGGGTAACAACCTACTGTCTCATATCCGAATGTCATTCTATAAGACTTTCTACCCGAATTTTCGCTTCTCTTCTGTGTGGAGAATACTGAGTTGACACTCGTGATGTTCAGATATTCCACTGCACATGAACAACAATCGGGTATGGATTAGCCCACTCAGTTCCGTCCTTCGGTTCGAAAGCCCAACAGTCTGCCGTTTTGTCATCTGAAAAGATCACGACTTTCATGAAAGCATCTTTTCGGTACTTCGTGACGAAACACCAGTTTATTCTGCTTTTATAAGTGAGATTGATTTCCTCTTAAGTGTTGTTGCATCTGGTGAAGCCTATTTGTCTATTCTACTGGTATCACCTTTCTAAAAGGTTTGATGGGCAACCAAAGAGAAGCTGGTTCCGGACGCTCGAGAGTGTAATTGCCTTTCTTCTAAACGCATAAGATCCTTATCTGTTTCCTGTGTAAGTATAGGTTGAGGCGCGTAAAACACCACTTTCGGAGTGGACGAACATCCAAACTCGAATGCATCACCTATCCATATTTTGTAAGCTTTCACTTTAGGAGTGAAGAATATTGATCGTTAACAGTATCTCGCGCTAGTTTCAATCGGTGTGTCGTCCTATAAGCTGAGGTTAGTTTTACTATGAATGATAAAAGCACACTAACAGTGTTTATGTTCGTATAACCGCTGATGATCTCAAAAGTCTTAATTAGGCAAACAAGCGACCCCGGTATATTTCATTCATTCCAATGCCCCTGGTGTCATCCAGTACCAACGTTGGTCTGTTTACGCTACAGTATCAGCCAGAATTGTTGATGCCCTAGGAGTATAGACCCTCGTTACAGAATCCGACGAGAATTACCGAAATCAGTTGAGCGAAACTTTGTTCGGGTGAAGAGTACCTTTCTGGCGTCTTTCCGTTATGCTCGGACATTCATCGAGGAAGTTATGAAATCGATAAAATGAAAGATATTTTCATTCAGAATAAACCCAATAGTCCATGGCCAACTCATGTTTGGGTAAAGCAATTCTGGCCTTCAAGATTAGTGCGTTCACTTCGTGTCACACTACCATTACAGCTAGTGTAACTTCCGAGATACTTATGGCGTTCCAAACTTCCAGTGTCACTCCTTAGATTTTTAGATCCATGTTCAAAGACTAATCGTCCTGCAGCATAGCTTCGCACTTTGTGAGCACAAAGCACACGATGAACGACTGGATGACGTGGATCAGCTTTTCCAGTAACACTTGCGCTTCCTAACCTTTTCCACAAAGAAGAACAATGTCGTCTGCATAGTCCAGGTCGACAAGGTTCTTGCTCGGAGAGATCTGAACACCGGAGTCTTGAAAACCTCGTAGAGTTCTCCGCAGTATCTCAGTAATGACGAAATTAAACAGAAATGGAGAGCTTGGACACCCTTGTCGGACACCACTGCTTGTAGGAAAGCTTTTGGAAAGTTGCCATACACTCTCACGCGCCTAAAAGCATGTGAATACAAACGGCGCATACCCTGTTGCGCAAGTGTATTGAACAAAACCAATCAGCTAACAGAACCGAACGTACCCTTGAAGTCAAGGAATAGCAAGAGCGTAGGGAGCCTAAACGCATGCCGTTACTCTAACACTTGACGGAATGTGAAGATGTGGTCCACACTGCCTCTCATCAGTTGGAATTCTGTTTGCTGTTCTCGGGTCCCGTCTTCACGCGCCTGCGTAAGACGACGTAAAGTAAGCGACGCACAGAGTCTGGTTACAACGCGGTTTAGGCTAATTCCCTTGCGATTGCCACATCACTGCAAGTACCTTTTTTGAAAACGAACACTACTCTCAAGTCACCTCAGTTAGCTGGGACGGTCTCTTTCGCCCAGATAGAGGCAAATAAGTCAGATATGCACTGAACATTTCGCATCCATTTTTTATCAGAGAAGGCGGGAGTTCGTCAGGACGAGAACCTCGGTGAAACTTGAGGGACAAACGGAATTCGTGTATTTCCAAAGCCGTCGAAAGTTCCGAATCCACTGTCTCGGACTGCGTTGCGGGTCGGGGATCCGGCTGAGCAACTACAGGTGACTAGTTGAATTGTTGTTGAGAAGTGGGCGAGTCGTTTTTTCAGTGGTTATTTCGCCCACCGGTGGTCCCTTTAGGCTTACTGCGCGTATCAGCACATTCCCAGAGTTCGTCGCCTCCTGCATGTTTTCGGCTTTCCGGACTCACCAAACATGTCGATCCGCGCAGATGCTCTCCTTTCGTCGAGTTATATTGTACTCTCGACCACGTGGAATACGTGTCCAAGCTTCAAGTGCTTTTGGAATGTTGCTCGAGTTTCAGTGCCTAGATTTAGTTGGTTGCACCGTTCCACAAGCGGAGCACCCATTATCTTGCAGGGCTGCGGACAGTGCCTTTCAGTAAGTCAACATTGGAAGACGTATTGTTTGAATGGTCTTCAGTAGGTGGTTTTAGTAGGCTTGCTTCACATCAGGGCCCAAGAGCTTCTCAATGGCACGGCGAGGTGTGCGCAGTTTGCACGCCCTGGAAAGCACAACCAGAAGCAGCAACGAACAAACGCGTGACCCGACTCCACATAATTGTTCCAGAACGAGCGACTATCAGTCAATGACCCACATCACCTGCAGCTAATGGTGGTGTGGCCCAGCCGTGTTTGGAGCTTGGCTCGCATGCAGAGAGCACCATGCGACCAAGCGGGTTCGGTGGTTTAGGAAGTTAATATTGCATAGAAACGGTCTGTGGTCAGCACATAATGGTAGCCATTGTCACTGTGTCGATTCTAGTCCAAAACTACCACCCAATCGAGCCTCTACCTACTTGCGCACCAGAAATACCGATGCTTTTAGTCCGGCGCGACAGGGCGCTAAAAAATCCGTCTCTGAGAGTATCAGAGGTTTTTTTTAGGTTCGTAAGGAAATGCGATAAACAGGCGGTAAGTATCGGCGCATTTTGCAGGATACCCTCGCAGGCGTTGTCAAACGGACCGTACAAAGGCGGCTTCCAACGGGCAACCATTCAACCAGAGACCCTTCAACCCGGCGGCTTAGAACAATACCAACCCTGGCAGATCCAGCAGCAGCGGCGTCGGAGTCACCAGAGGTGCGAAACCAGAAGCGATCGAGATCCAGTGGGGACGTCAGTTCAACAGCCGTACTTGGGTGTTGAATTCTCGTTTAAGAGAGACAGCACATATCGATTGAAAGGGAGTCCAGCGTACATGCAATAGCAGTGTTATCCAGCTTGTCTCAAGGCGCGAACGTCGAAGGTTATCGGATGAACTGGGCTTCAAGGTTTGAAGGATAATTTCGAAGTGTCTGCGGCCAAGCTAACCGTAGCTATTGCAGCTAGCGGCAATGGTCGGCGAACGGGTCTGTCAGTCCATAAGAATGCGCCTAGAGAGCTTTCGATACCAGCGGGATGAAGGAGAGAATAACGAATATGTGGAAGACAAAGAACAGAAGCATCAGCAGTAACTTGTTTTCATTTACCCGCCTCGCTGTATGCAGCAAGTAAGGCGACCCGGCTGATAGCGCCACGCGACGGATTTGGCGTCAGATTATTCGTAAGTGTGGAATCATGTTTGTACATGGGCTTGGATAATGTCAGAGCACCCACACATAGACAGGAGGACGATTAGGGTTCTCAACCAAAGTCTTTGGCTCAAAACCCCAACCAAAGGCAACGTTGGTTAGCGTAAAACCGTCACGACAGCCTACATCTTACTGTGCAAGTCGCCACATATGCCCCAACCGCAACCCGGAGGACAAAGAGACCTCTACCCATTGACCAACTTCTGTAGGTGAGGCTCCGTAAGTGTCACGTGTACACTTCCCAGTATGACACAATGGGTATGATACAATAGGCGCATTCGACTCGGTTGACCGGTCTGTTCTTCTTGACACGCTTGCCCACCAAGGAATGCCCCGGAAGTTTGTGAACATAATAAGCTCTTTGTATTCTCGGACTTCCGGACGTGTTAGAGTATACGGCGAGCTCTCCAAAAGCTTCCGTACACAAAGCGGTGTCCGTCAGGGATGCCCACTCTCTCCTTTCCTATTTAATTTCGTGATCGATGAGATAATGAGACGAACGCTGGAAGGTCTCCAAAACCCCGGTGTTCAGATAGCCTGTGACGAAAACCTTGTCGATCTGGAATATGCAGACGACATCGTTCTCATGTTCGAAGAGGAGGAGAGGGCGCAGGCCTTTTTGGATGAACTGACCAAGGTCATCCCGTACTTTGGTATGCACTTTGCACCCACAAAGTGTAAGGTCATGCTCCTAGACATGCAGTCACTAAATGCGCCACTTACAATCCAGGGAGAGGCACTGGAAGTTATGGAGCGTTTTACGTATCTGGGAAGTTGTATTAGTTATGATTGTAGTGTGACAGATGAGGTCAATGCACGAATCTGCAAGGCTCGGGTCGCGTTTGCTAATTTGAGGCACCTATGGCGTCAAAGTGGTGTATCCCTGAAACTCAAGGGACGTGTTTATCAAGCTACAGTGCGGGCTGTTTTGTTGTATGGCTGTGAGACCTGGCCTCTTCGAGCAGCGGAACTGAGGCGTCTTCAGGTGTTTGACAATCGTTGTCTCAGGACCATAGCTCGTGTGGGTTGGTGTCGGCGAATCCGTAACGAGGCAGTTAGAAAGCGAGTTTTTGGTTGTGCAACGGGTACTTCCATTGAAGAATGTGTTCAGCACCAGAAGCTGCGTTGGTTGGGATACGTGTTGCGTATGCCTAATCATCGTTTGACGAAGAGAGTGCCGTTTTCCATGCCCAATTCAGAGTGGCGGAAGCAGAGAGGTGGCCAACCCTTGACCTGGCAGAGGGGTATGAAGGAAATTACGAAACGCTTGGGTGCTGTCGGTGCTACTCGCCTTCCAGGATGGGGACCGCGTGATCCTCACTGCGCCTGGCTGGAGACGCTGGAAGATATGGCTGCCAACCGATGTCAGTGGCGATCTTGTTGTCAGTTTCTATCCAGATTGCCTGAATGAGTGTCTGGAGGTGTAGGCACCTCGGAATGATTGTAGTAAGTTAGCACTAAGTCCCTTCCCCATTCACCTTTATTCTTTCCTTCACAATAAGGCTTTCAAATAAATCATGGCTGTACAGCAGTGAAGCATCAGTGTTGAACACTGATGTCATGCTGTCGATGATGATGATGTCACACCTCGGCAAGGTCCAGCCTCTTCGTGACGGTTGATGCAGTGGTGATTCAGACAGGTGTCTCTGAGGGCGATTGTTCAGATGTCTGAGTACAATTCTTTCAGCCACGTCTGTTGATGCCACTAAATATTGCTTTACCGGATGTCCCCATGCAGGGAGAAACTAGTTCTCAACACGAGTTCAGTGTTTGCATATTTTGTTGTCAAATCATAGACTGATTTTAATTTTTCATTTCCACTTGCCACATGCCCAGGACAAAAGAGATCTGTGAGATAAATGAGCAACCGTCATTCAAAGTATGTGGCCCAAATTGAGTTGCGGAGCAATACTAGCGTGTATGTCGGGGATAAGTTGATTATTCCGAAAACCTGATCAACGATAGCTCGGTGTTTCCACGAGACCCAAAACACCGATGGTCAAATACAAAGTCCTTGTAAATGCTTGGAACAAGAGAAAGCAAAACGGCTCCAAAAAGCGGTATAGATCACATCGCTGCATGGCATACTCTACTCTCAAATTTGGACCAATGAAACCACGGGCCCATATAATGACCAACACGCTAACACAGACAGGCGCCACTATGCTGTAGCGTATTGTTAAATGGTGTTTGGCCGCACGGTGAAGCAAAACATACCACAAGTATTCACCAATTAGTTAACCGCATTCGCTAGGCTTGAACCGGCTCCCTAGCTAATGAGATACCATTGAGCTACGATTTAGCCGTAGCGTGATACCTTTTGGTGTGCCACATATCACATACGAATCAATGACTACGGCTTGTTCAAAGCCTGAGTGACAACGTACTGTTGTGCATATTCGTAGGAAGCCTTCTAGTATATGGGATTATACTACTCACTCTGGAGTGTCAGATATAGAAAAGTTTCAATGAAGTGTTAGAACAGTGAGGTATTGAAGTCATCCAACCACTGCTGGAGACACGGTTGAAGCATGACGATTCTATCAGACGATATCAGTTATTGTACATATGTTTACGCACAGAATCCACCTTAGTGAACCCTTTTCACTTGCTTGCATTAGGCTTCAGATAATGACTTGCCTGCCCGAAGCACCGATGCAATACAAAAGAAAAGCATATCTGGTTAGTTTCTGGAAGCCCAGGTAGACCTTTTATGAGCAAAATAACAATTCTAGGTTGAAAAGTTTATTGCCACAGGTGCCATGGCGGAATGCACGAAAAGTAATCATGCTGAGTATTTTTGTGGTATTCTTGATGCCAATTGCGCACGAACGGACCGATAAAAATAAAATGACAAAAATCATTGACTAATTAGCATGTTCACGTACGAGAGAAACCACTGCCTAAAATCCAATGCTGATACAAAAAGAGGCGACTCAAATCAGAATCCACTGATTAGTGAAAGACAAGTGGCAGATATACAGAAAACGACGGGAAAGGCGATCAAGAATATTCCGACAGCCGCGATGTAGACTGATAAGTAGTGTGACGTTTGACAGTGAGACTCAATGAAGAGGTGAAAACAGATCACATAACGATGTCGCATATGTATAAGATGGGAAAAAGGGACTACATATGTAAACAGATTGACCGAGCCGACAACATCCGTATCACGAGACGCTCTGATCCTAAAAAAGACATAAGAAGCGTGTTATTAGTCCTACTGTAAAGACCCTTTGTGCAAAACTAGCAGGACAAGCAATGGTTGCCCCTTCTCTACGAAGAGCGGAAACGTGGGAAGTAAATGTGCCTCATCGAACGGGACCATACACAAAGTAACAGATTTTTCTTGATCGCAGAAATATACAATAAGTGTTGGTTTCAGTATAGGATTGGACGAAAATCAGAATTGAAAAGGAAGGAATTAAAGGCAACGCGCAGAACAAATTTATACTTATGTAAATATACATTTTGGCTCGCGAACAAGAATTACTTCTTAGACTGCATGACAAGGTCGGTGGGAAACTAAAAACAACAGTATGTGAGAAGACAACTGACGCTGGGGCGATTTTCAACTACTCGTCTACCTCATCAATGTTTAGCCGAGTAAGGGCCCTGTTCACAGAAGAGATTGACCGCACAGCGGCCCAAATTGAAGTAAAGAACAAACTTCGGGGTACTGGATATCCAGCTAGCTTGATTAGGTATCAATTACGAAAGGATTTGGTACCCGTCGAGAAACCCAACAGGGAACGGATTGGGACTGCTGCTAATCCATACAAAACAAGAAAATTGGAAATCATTCGAAGGATTCTAAACACGGCTAGCATCAGGGTAGGTCTCCAGAAGGGAAACGTCATGTGCTCTGCACTGGTGCAATTGAAGAATCGTCTCCCGGCAAACAGAACCAGGAACTGTGTCTACAGAATTAAGTGTAACGACTGCACCAAGGTCTATATAGGACAGACGGCCAGGGAACTTCACATCAGAATCGGAGAGCATAGTAGAAAAATAAACAGGCCGCCGAGAAATGCAGATGAAAACTGAGCGTTACCGAAAGACTCAACAATGGTGGAACATGCACTGGACATGGGACACAAAATACATTTAGAAAATGTTGAAGTTTTGAGGCGGGGACTACGGTCCACGCCACCCCTTTGGATCTTTTAGAAAAATAGGATGGTCCACATATGTCGGAAGGAAAAATTCTGAAAAACGATTTGAACATACAAGAAGTTTCTCACTGAACTTACTTCAACTTCAGCCTCATCTCGATAGTTGTGTTTCCTAAGTTGACTCAGCTGATATCGCTCATCTTCCAGTGCCTTCTCCAACTTCAACACTCGGACTTGCGATTCCACCTGCATGCGCTTTGCCTGGGTAAGGGTCAAACCGCTAAAATCTAGTTCTGTGACAGAAAAGGACGAAAGCAAATGTGTAGTTGCATTGTAGGACGGTTAGCGGACAGCCAAGAACTATGAAATGTTGAAACAATCCAACGAGGAAAACCATAAAGGATAACCAGACAGATTGCTCTAAGTCAAATCAGACTTCCTCAAGGGGACAGCGAGACCAACACACACAAGGAAATGAATTTCGGCAGCCGACTGAGACCTTCATAGGACGAAAAATAGCATCACACGACATTAAAGAAATATACATTACTTACCAATGGCTTCATGCGTTTCGATAGCCGACTTTACGCTGCCAACCAGGTCACCAGTCGTTTGCGACACCAAACGGACAGCTGCTTGCAATTCACTCAAGTGTAACGAATCGGGAGGTAGTTTGACTCGGCTTGCAACGAAGAGCTGGGTCGTACTGGCTGACACTTCCTGGGCAACAACCAAGAGACGCTCAAACACATGTTCGCGATTCGATACAAGTTGGTCTGAGACTTCACTGAAAACAAGAGAAACCGAGGCGAAAACGAAAGACACATGTCACTAGCCAGTTGAATCAAGGTTCAATTTACAAACCACAGGAGTCAATCAAATTTAGAGTGGGACTGTACACAAACGAGGGTTTATACCGAATCCCATCGAAAGTTGACCATCTTCATTATTCTCCTTCCTACACGCGAAGTTCTAAAACGACTGTTTTTGTCCGCAGATCGCACGAGTTGGGTCTAAAAACAATTACTAAAAGACAAGAAGCCATAACATAAAAGTAAAACCTAGTTTTTGTGGTCACAGACTGACCGCTTTCGATTGGTTTCCAAAATGACGGAAGAAGACATTTGAAACACGCAGTGTAACTGGTCAAGAGTTATCCCGGTATCTTCAGAGAGCGACAGCTCGCCAGCATCGGTCGTCGCGCACCAGGCAACTACACAATAAAGCGCCAGTATTTGGGAATAGACAGGACATGACCCAGAACTATCCTGGATGGTCACAAAACCGCGATTGTTTGAGACGGTAAAAACACCTCGAAGATGTATTTCGGAAAAGTTGCGAGCGCTAAAACTACAGGGAAATACACTGTACAAGCAATGCTACGATTATCAGCAACCAAGAACTAAACATCTATTTCCCTGAAATAACATGGGAAAAAAGTAGCGATGGTTGTCACATTCAAATTGTGAGATGTATACAACTTTTGAATAACGAATCTGCTGTAAAGCGAAACTGCATCACACTGCTCCACGTTTGGAATCAGTCGGATGCGGACTGCCCAGAATAACCGAACATCACGTCGACTGGACGAATGTAGGGCGAGCCGGCTACGGACCAGAAGGCATGCATCAGTTGGCCAGAATTCGAGTGAGACAAAATCCAGAATTTTTAGACCGGCGATTCTCACCTCGTCACGAAGATTCTAGAGGGACCTTGTGGATAATTCTGTGAGTATTTTATATATACAGCTGTAATAACTTTGTTTTGCCCGACAAAAGGCTGTCTCAAATGACCATATCTTTCGATATAACATGGTGATTGACAGAGTAAACCAAGAGTCCACATAGAAGTTGAAGAACCAAAACAGAATCCTAGGAGTCACCAGACCGTCAAAGTGACCTTCAGCGTGTTTAGCACTCAGTCAACACTAGCCGGAGAGAGTCGTTATCTTAGGTCGTAACAGAACAGGGTTTTCCAAACTTGCTACAAAATCTCAGTGTACAGATATCACCTGAGATGTCACGCTAGTCACCCACAATCCTGATAAACAGAGTAAACATCCTAAAAAGTAGTCAGTTGCCTAAAAAGGAAAAAATCGGCGCTTCAAGAACCAGGCCACTGTAATAGCGTGGAAATCAGTTTTGCCTCTCACCGCAGTGACCCTAGGGGGTACTCATTGCTGATGTTCCTGGAATGCGTCATATTCACATCATAACCTTTTAATCATTTACAATGTACAAACGAATTCCTTAATTCCGTAGCAACTTTGCGTGCACATCCAAGGGACTGGTGCTTTGGAAGTTTTCACGGGTCAGCAAACCTCGATCGACGATGGGAAATTCGGAGATATAGCTGTAAACTGACAGGCCCTTAAAAATACGGCTTCATGAAAGATTAACTTGGCGATGATCCAACGAAAACTAACTTAGCCGCAAGCCAATAAATTGGAAAATCACTACCGTTGGTCTGAGGCCTAGGGGTTACTAACATATAGTGTGCCAGGCGAGGTTAAACTACATGACGGAGACATGATTTCAGGAAAGGTATAGCCCAGTGATTAGGATATCATGCTACGTCTCTCATCCAGACGTTGCAGTCACATGCGGCAGGCCAGGGAGGGAGCTTGATGGAGGTGGCGCGCATACAAAGGCGGAATTATTAACTATTAGCAATATTTGTCCAGTTTGCTGGTCCGGTCGCTACAAGTCAATATGTTAAGTCGAAGAGGTCAAGCTCGACAAAAGTTAAATAGTAGCCATGACAGAATAAACAGCAGATAGTGAGGTCACACAATATCGGCAACTGGGTCGCCGCTACAATGAGGGCTGCGGTTGGGGGTGAACTACCAACCGTTGCTGGTGGCCGATGCGGAATACAAAACTGCTGATGAGGTCACTACAACATAAGTCACCAACCCGAATAATCTGCGCCGTCCAGGTTTTTGTGACAGAAAAATTTGGCAAGTGAGTAGCGAACACGTACAAAGTTTGTAATTTGGGTGAGATATGGCTGCTGAAGAAGGGCAATATAAAGCTGACTCCGGTGTCGGGCAAGACGATCATGACGGTTGATGAACAAGAAGACAAAAGTTCAGTATCGCACGTACCCGAAAGACTGGACGAAAAAATAATATATCCTCATTAAATCAAGAATCTTGTGACAACACCCTAACTTTCGCTACTCACGGGCTTGCGCAGACGGTTTTCTTGTTGTATCCCTCGTTAGACTGCCACCGTCTCGATATCCGTTATGCACCACCTTGGTCGGTTACACATGATTCAGTGCGCTGTATCGTGATTGTAGGTATGTCGCCACAATGCTTGTGTTATCGATTGTTCGACTGAATTACACGCTACACCAACGGCACTGTGGCTTCAGTCAGTGGCTGCCCGTAAACGAGGCCAACTGAATGCGTACCGAAAGCCTTACTTTATCAATTGAAACTCGCTCGTCTGACTGGACCAAGTGACTGATGCCGACAAATATTCGTATTAGATGTGTGCTCGAAGCGTAAATAACCCGGATGATATTTCAGTAGGGTCGCCTAACGCTGAAGCAATTCCCGTATGCTTGCCGTAGCTGCCAACCAGATATAGGCTGGTTGAAGTCAGCAATAGATAATACCGATTTCAGTATTGTATTCGATGATGACAGAGTCACCGATAAGAACTTGCGAAGCCATCTAATCTGGCGATCGAATTGATGAGCACGGAAAACAGGGTACTTTCGACGAGATTCGTCAACTAATGCTGATGACAATCATTTGAGTTTCTATTTACTCCGTAATGTTAAACGAGATGAAAAGGAAATAGCGTCTACTATTCTTTCACACGCTCCTTCGGCTTCAATAGATCAGAAGCAACCTTTTTAAATGAATCCATCACTCTGTGCGAACACTTACACAAGAACATTAGCGCAGGCCCCAACAGATTTCGCTGCTGAGAGAATGCCCTGTGTCCAACGACCGTGTCGTTTGTAGTTCTGGGAATTCACAGTGTCCTCCTTGAGAAACCGGAAAAATGTAAAGGAAGGTGATGATAAAGTTTGGTCGGCAAAAGACGAGTAGCAATAAGTACAAGATATAGAGAAACAATGAGGAATAGCACAATGGCTACACAGATAGACGCTTCACAAAGGAATGTGCTTCTAACACGAAATTGTGACACGCACCCATTTTCCAACAAAAGTCGGGCGGATTGGTTGAACTCAAAAAGCAGCTGAGTAACACCGCTTCAAATGCGTGGTCTATGGCATCTTCCATGAATGTAGTGACAGGTGAAAAAGGTCAACCGACGAACAAGAAAATGCGTCCAAAGCAAAGCAGCAACATTTAGGAGGTTTCCTGGGGACACTAGGCCAGTAGCGGCATTGTAGAAAATGAAGTCCAGGATACCCACAATTGGGCAGGATCGTTGTACTGGATTCAGGGGGAAAGCGACAGCACCATATAGGAATGCGTCATGTGCCTCAAAGTAGGTGGGTTCAACGTTGAGCCCTAGGTCTTGCCCAGCTCGCAGCGGTCCCTCCTTAACTAGATACAGCCTGTAAAATATTATCAAGGTCACTCCTGGTTGTCGATTCTCTTCGCTCTTATTCGACGAAGAACATTTAAATCCTCGACATATACAAGCATGGGCCATTTACTGAGTTCCGTCAGCTGAGATTGAGTACACACAGAACGCTTGAAACATCATGTTGCGCACTGGAGGGGGCGCGACGACAGTAGAAAGTGAGTGCAAAAGATCAGCACAGTTCCGGGTATCCCATATCCTTGATTATCTGCCATCAAAAGATTTCCCTCTGTATATCATGTAATAAATTATGAAGAGATTTCTTCCTCACATTCTACCATGTATTTATGTTTCCTTTCTTCCCACCCACGGTTTAATATCTGGCCGGTGTCAGCCATCTGGTCACTATTCCGAACACGTTTTCAAAGAGGTAACGATCCCTATTGGTGTGCAGACCAGCCAGAAAATCAAATATCCTAGACAGAGCAATGAACTGGTCAGTTAGGCAGTACGGATCGAGATGATTAGTGTTCCGATGTAGGGATCAACCGTCATCATCCCGTCCACTATAGCTAACTGAAGTTTATCCATCAGAGAAATGGGATACCATCCAAACAAAATATTCTTACATAAAATTAGGCAAATAATGGACTGTGATAATAGTTTTACGATAATACACAGTCGGATGGGTGTTTAAATATGAGCAAGTGTCATGTGACAGGGGATAGCGTTGACTTAGTTGCCCTCCCATGTGTGAGCAGTTGTAACTCGGGAAGAACCCATCACCATCTCAGAATGAATGTATCCTCAAATGAAGTTTGTACTGCTTTTGAGTGACGCTTAGTCGAGGGACACTACCAAACAACTTGATAGGATAGGCTGGATCCCATTTGTGTACGGTGCTGTTCGTCTGATCTAGAGCACGTGACCCAGTCCGAATGCATATATTCTGAGCTACGGGTTTGATCAAATTACGTGAACACAGATGATTCTCTTGGACAAAAATGTTATATTGTTTTTGTGGTATTCGCTCTTCAACAATTCGTTCGATTTTGCGTAGCGGATGACCGATTTCTCTGTTGCCAGAAATTGCAAGAAAACAATTTTTGAAAAATCTCGTTGGGAATGCACAGGTCCAGTAATCACCCTTTACAATCACTGGACAAGTTGGTTTCCGAATATCTGTGTTGTATAGCCCCAAGAAGGGGTTGGCGCAGCTGAAATTGTTTTTAAAAAATGGCGGTTTTCCTGTAGAGATGATGAAAGCACCTGTCAGATTTGTATTGTTGAAAAACGTTTACAGATTATCAGTTAGGAGGAACATCCAATTCCTAAGCAAAAATTTGGGATTGAGCCCAGGGCGATGAAACGTCAATCCATATTAACACCCTGAAACATGAGCAGCCTTTTGGCCAGAAACAGATGTTATCTATAGTGCGTGAATTTCGCAGTGGTGATTAACCTACTGAAAGTCGTGCGGGGCCATGGAAACTGAAGTGTGCTATAAACAACTTTTATGTCACATTTTATAACCAGTGAGAAGATATGGCATCATACATTACACCTGGAAGCTGACTGAACCTGTGACATAAAACAGTAATAAAATATAACTGCTTCACTTCACTAATATCGAAGGCGATTCGAATCACATATGCGATATGAACACATATTTCTTCGTTGAAGTCAACCCTGCTAATAAACAACCGGTGCTTTGAGTCTGCACCGTTGCTGAATGATTGATGGTGTCCATCACACTGCTGATCAGCGACCCGTATCTTGAAGATTGATCAGAACATATCCAGTGGTTAGGCGGCTCTAGACCTCATCCAGATGCGTAGGATGCGCACCGACATTCAGTCCCGATGAGAATGGAGCAGCTGCACAGTGCCCTTAGGTTTTTCAACACTGGTTGACAAATCGTGCACGATTAACTCTATTATGAAAACTACTAGTGTACTGTATAGACGTAATACACTACTCATAAGGTTGCTGAAAATTCTTCGACAGCCCACGACCGGTTTCGCCCTTCCTGGGGCTCATCAGGTAGGCGCAGTCCCCGAGTTTCCGTCAACCTTATGTTCTACTTGAATCCAAATTGCACGAAATTAGCGAAATACACTCATCTGATACAAATTTGGTTTTTAGAAACACCATAAACGAGAGATTCAGCTGGGTTCGAGGTTGTTTTGTATTAAGTGTACGGATTCGTAGTCTGGTGGTTCAACCTGAGAACTGGTGGAGCAATTCATGGCCAACACATTCAGCCACAGTGGGAATGATTAGTGATCGTTTTGTAAGACCATTTGTGTCAAACGTAAGATAAGTTCATCCATATAAACTTCTTTCATGGTGGAGGCGAATGTAATGAACCTTGAGGCTTCCACTTGTGGTTTGTAACTGTTATCGAGTAAAGAGCTAGAAGCCGGATCATAACAACGACTGTAAAGGCATGTCGATTAGAAATTACCGTGAAGAATAAGGTGAACCAAGTCATTCTCCGTCACATAGCTAACAAGCTACAAGGCCATGGGGTACTGGGTAGCGGAGAAGGTGAACCCTGTAAGCCACCAGTGTTGCCAATCATGGTT
Organism: Opisthorchis felineus; assembly: GCA_004794785.1. Lineage (NCBI taxonomy): Eukaryota > Metazoa > Platyhelminthes > Trematoda > Opisthorchiida > Opisthorchiidae > Opisthorchis > Opisthorchis felineus. The sequence continues at coordinate 207,652 of SJOL01005788.1, read as the reverse complement.
GCCTCTACATGAAGAACGATTAAAGAGCCACAAACTCACGTTGATAGATTGCTGGGCCACCTTTGATTTTAGGACCAAATCCCTGATGGCAGCAATCAGAGCCGAACAGCGATCCAAAACAAGCTGGTGCACACGAAGTGGTGTCCCAGAGAGTGTGGGAAAGCTGGTTGTAGCCAGTTGCTGAAAGCGGTAAATAGAAGGAAGGTAACATATGCGATGGTGAAATTCCTATTGCTGCTCAGACAAATGAAAACACACGACAGTGACGACTAGGGGGGCTGATCAGAAAGAAGACAGATATTAAGGAACGAAGATTCACAAGTCCTTTGAAAACAAAACTCACTAGCGTACAGATATTCGAAAATGGGCGCCTATAATTTCTCGGGGCATAAATCTGAGCCAAACTATTTGAAAATGGTGTTAGTTTCCTTAGCGAAGGTCCGATTTTCGGAACTGCAACGTCGGAAATTGCTGTGTCGAGAGACACTGAAAAATAGGAACGCTACGAGAAGACCATCTTTTGGAACAAACAAGGCAGTCTTACACAAGGATAATAAGCTAATAGACGTAATACACTACTCACAAGGTTGCCGAAAGCTCTTGATTAAGAACATCATAAACGATAGATTCAACTGGGTTCCAGGTGACTCTCTCGTCAAAACCACATTTGTATGCAGATGAGTGCATAAGTCGAATAATGAGTTAATGTTATGTGATGACGCATCTTGGGTTTGACGGTACTTTGCTTCCTGGGAACACACCATTTCTTCTAACCTCGAAAATATGAATGCACGGCAATTTTTGAATGACTCAGGAGTGACTGCAGCTGCTGAGCAGACGTGACAATAAGTTTGAGAGTCAGAAACGTCAAATCCATTGCGTGAAGCAACTCGTCATTTACATGACTTCAGATCCTTCCTCCTTGAAGTTTTCAGTACCTCACGTAACTGACTATCCAGTGAGCACTGTGGAGGGGTCTTGAAATTCGGCGCGGTTGGCGCGTAAAATCCCCAATAGCCTAAGTAATACGGTAAGTACAAGCCTTAGGCAAGGGGAATTCCACTGGTTAATATTCCGACAGCGAGTGAACAACCGTGTGAAAGTTGCCGCACCACATCGCTATCAGTAGCCCTCGAGTGCTGAGCGATTGTACCGAGTGACCCTATCGCAATCCTCGGACTAACTTTTTGTATTAGTATCAACCTCACTCTCGCCTAAATGAGCCTCCTCTTGCCTATGCGATTCTTATGGTCCACACGAAGTGGAAGAGAGGAGCGGGCGGAATTCCCTAATTAGACCGCATCCAGATCATATTTTTGCGACCTGTGTTCAGAAGCAAGTACGTTGAAAGAGGGCTTCGCCGTGTCACTCCGAGATGTTTTAAGGGGCTCTTCAAAAAAGAGGCAGACAGTTAAATACCACACCACCGAAATTTTCCATGAATATATTCTGCAAATCATCCAAGAAAGCGACCGTTTGTTTTTCACATCTGGGGTTTATTCACCAAAAGCAGTTCTTCTGCCCGTGCAGATAAATGCCGCCAATACGTTTAACTTTCCACACGGTTTTAGGGCAAAGTCGACAGATGTATCGACTGTTTGCTGAACTGGAGGGTTCAGCAAAATTGCGTGCTATAATTGCGTGCAGTCAGCAATTATTTTTTTCACAATTACGCCGTCGTTTGTCAGTATATTGGTTTAGCCTGTCTCACATCACACACGGTAACGGACCAAACGATGTATCTTACCGATAGCGATATCGGTCTGTTGGCATGTGAGTGGTATACAAGTAGATGTCTGAACCTTTCGCTAATTTCCACACGGGGAAAGCTGAACGTCATAACAATTGTCCCATTCAGTCCGACCCGAAGATGTTACGCGAGTCACTGCTGCGCAATTTCAAACGTGGACAACTGTCGATCTAGATTTGAAGGAACGTGGTCATTCGTTTGACCACCGTGAATGTTTCGAGGGGAAGGCGGATTTGCAGGAACGAAGGTCAGAATACAATGTAAAGATGCTACGTATGACACTCTAGCAAACTGTAAATGCATCCAAGTTAAACTAGCAATTTAGTCTAGAAATCTGTATAAGATGAGTGGAACACATGCGGCACTAGTCTCCAAGCTGACTAACAAAGTGTTCTGGTACCAAACAAGTCATATCCAAGACATGATGAGATGGACAGAGTGTGATTTTCGGTATTAATAAGCCTAATCTGATGGATCTAGACAGGCCGACACGCTTCCAACAAGGCGTACGAAAAACAAGACAGACTTCCAGGACGTGCACTAAGCTTGGTTGGCTTGCAAGCGGATCAAACTGTCTATTGTTCTCCATGAAACTAACGGAAGTCCTTAAGATGCCTCGTTCAATTTTCGCTGCCGAATTCACTTCAATAAATCTCAACTGCATCAATAGTTCGAGATTCTTGGCCTTGAGTACTGTAACAAAACAAAAAAGGTCCCTTGTCTGAGCATTAATGCAACCATCTAAGGTGTATTCATGTCACCGTGGTCAACAATCTGAGATGTGGTCGTGGTCACATTTGGACGAATACTGGATGTCTCCCTCCCTTCTTTGTCCACTGGGTGACTGAAGTTCCTAAGAGAGAAACGGTCGATTCAATTTTCCCCAGAGAGCTGTTGTATGCATTGCTGGTGCCAACGTATCATCCAATTCCCATCAACTTACGGCAGTTATTCTCCAAGGCTTTTATCGAGCCCACCTTAGGTAATGGTTAGGTGGTTCGCGAATCCCAAACTAGTGGCTAATTCGTCAGCCTATTAATTCACCACAATCGCCACTATCCTAATCAGCCACCATACACATTCGCCGTTCAATGAAGTAAATTCATGTTCTGAGTCCAAATCTACTTCATGTCGAACGCAGACATTAGAGCTGGTTGATTCTCAATAAATTCATGAGCAACCATCATACGTAGCTCGAGGCTTCCTAACCCTAATTCGTCACCCCGATAGCTCTGTACCGCAATCGAACGTTAAGAGTTATGATGTGGTTGCTGTTGCTGTTATGCGTTGCCCTAGTTCACGAGCTGATTAGGTGGGCATTACTTGAGCGGTCACACCAGTGCTCCTGCTGGCTAACATCCGATTTGGACGGCCCATACGTAGCCCAACCACTGGCATTGTCCATGATGCACATTACGGTGCTGAGGTTACCTCGGTGGGTGAGGCGAAATTTACCGTCCAAAGGTCACCAGAGCCTTTGGTGCGAATGTCTACTGTATGGTTCAACAGACTTAGTGACAGAACCATTAAGCTAAAAATGATGAAACTCGAGGCTGGTGGTCCACCAAAGGATATGTACCGGAATTTTAGCGTTTTCTGGAGAATTCTGAATAGCTAGATAAATGAAGGGGACGGCAGAGGAACAGCCAACTTTTAGTGAACCGGATCTGTTTCTTATTTCAGAAAACGAACGAGAGGCTACATACCTTCACGATGTTCCATTTTGACTACAGCACTCGAGCGGAGCTTTTTGTTTAAGGATCCGTATTGTCCTTGTAATAAGCTTGGATACCCGTCTATCACACAACCGTGAGCAACGCCAATAAAACAACCTCACATCACATCGGTGGTCTCTTCATGACAGTTACCTAGGCATCCAGTCTGGCGCATTCAGCAAGACGAGCAAATGAAACTGCAGATGCCAACAATGTTTCTTCATTGAAACACAAGCATGCTCTCCCATTCTGCCTGATACTTGACCCCTACGTGACAATAAGGCATTAGTAACTACTGTTGATGTAGTGTTGCCCATAATAATGGTGAGGACGTGAACACTGCACCAACGTCTTTCGAGCTTCAATAAGAATGGGCACATGGCACTATCCCTCCCCTTTAGGAGATTCGGTGGACAGTTTTACGTTTTCAAGAAACTCGCATTTTTGGTTTATCTATACTATCGGAAATGATCTTCTTCAATATTAATCGCTATATTCACCGCTCCATCATAAATTATTGAAGCTTACATTGTTATGTTCCCTTCATCTAACTCAAACCAAGCGAAGTACAAATTTGTGCATTAGAGTTAAGCTTCACCTTGTAAAACTGGTTATATGGGTCTAAAAAGGGGTGACGTTTTGTTCCACACGCCATTAACTGTGCATCAAAAGCGCGTGTATCTACGAGGATTCCAGGCCGTAAATGTCATCGCTCCGGAATTCATAAGCAGGAATCACAATACTCCTTTAGTCAATTATCCAAGTCACAAAAAACTAAGTGATTTTCCCAAACTAGGCGAGTTTTGAGAGTTATTGTGATTTGCTTCGAAATCTCGAAGTTACACTTAAGCCAAGCAAACGAGGGAAAATATTCTGACGAATAAGACGAACAGGGGGTTTTACGTCGGTCTCTAGGTTCGGCTTCCACTCAAGCCTAGCAGGAGCCCTGTCTGTGCGAATACACATTCGGTAAGGTGTCGGTCGTTTCTCTATAGAAAAATTTTTTACGAAAGAAACCATGGCGATTCCCTCCCGGTTTGGAACCACCGATTTATGCACGCACTATAAATTCGTGCGCAAAGCCTCAAGCATGATGTTTATCACGACGGAACATTATCCTTTCCTTCGACGTCGGATGACCACGCATTGGTGCCACTTCGCCCTTCTATGCCATTTGTGTACAAGAGTGCATCGAGCGTATTAAGCCACATGCGGCATATATCTCATTTCACACTTAAGATGGACCATTCAGCAGACTGGTTGATCAGCATCAACTTACGCCCGGTAGCAGAGGCCAATGGTGTGGCGGTGACAGAAACACTCTACCCCATAACATAGCTGGAGTGGTGTTTGTGGAAAGCAAGTCCGATTCAGATGACGGATAATGGATATCGAAGAGTTGATGGCAAAACGAGAACTATAATGGAAAATCATTCGTACAAGCCCACAAAGGGGGAAAGGAAGGGTGACACTACATTGAGTGATGGTATAATAATTTTAATAAATCTGACAATCTTCGAGTAAATCTAAAGATGCACCTAAGGATGAAACCCGAAAGGGTACATAGTCCTTCAGGAGACGCCAGCTTATTATGGAGTCATCTGATTCTTATCGAACTATCGGGTTGTTTTAAGAAATTTATTAAAACATAGACCCGAACAGATTAAGGCAAAAGGGTATATTTAAGTTGCAGATGCAGAGATATCCATACGGGCGAAGCAGACCAGTGTCTGTCGCAGCTCTGGCTGAACACAGCAGTACATTCTTGGAGCAGTAGCTAAAATGATTCCAAAGGGTTAGAAGGTAAGTCACAATTCAGCTTCTTCAACCACAGGGCGACTCTAGCAAACCAGTCACCAGATAGATCCAAAAGATCCGTTTCCTGTGCTGCCATGTAACCAAAACCCACGACTGTTGACTAACACCAAGGGCTAACTGATTACGACCCACTAGCAAGCACTGTGTGCACAAAAAGCATTGAAGCAATGCATACGGCTTGTCAATCTAGTGACACGACATCGAACTCTAGCCCTAGCTGTCTGTCTGTCCGATCAAACTGGTTGCTACGCATATCGAATGCTTTACGGTTCAGTGGAAAACAGCAACATTCTATGAACTACATGGATGGAGGGGACACTGCTTTAAAGAAACCCACGTACCCTGAACTTCTCTTCTGCCGCGGTCATCGACTTTGCAGTTTCACACATTTCCTTGTCGACAAGAGAAAGCCACTCGATTTCATCATCAGTTTGCTTTAAAACAGAGTGGACGATTCGCAAGCGGTCAAGAGAGGAATCCAGCTGTTTGAGACACCGAGTGACATCTGGGATGTTTGGAGACGCAGCGTTCTGATCCGTAGCCAGTGCTTGGAAGAGCTGCACAGCATCCGAAACTAACTGTTTTATAAGCAATTGACAATCTAAATTTATAAAGTTAGGAAAAGAGTAGTGAGAAACAATATGTGGACTTCAAAATGGGACTTAATTCAAAACTACGAAGTCACTAAAAACTCACCATCATCAGACTGTGATGAGTAAGCCTTGTGTTGCGACAAGATTGCATAAAGTCGCGAGGCGAGATCGCACACACTGAGCAAGAACTCGTCAGAATCTAAGCGAGCAGGAAGGAGAAAAGGCAACAGTAACTCAGCTTATTCAATAAAGTGAATGAGACACAAATCGTTGGGCTCCACATGGGGAGCCAGATTCTGCAGAAAAGTGCCTTTTGAAAATGCTGAAATGGAGTAAGAACTCTGCTGACATTTTACCCGAAAGCAACGCAAGATACATCAATAATTTATCTTCTGCCCCTGAGCGAAATCACAAGCAGACAACCAGTTCAGTGGATGGAGGCGCGAACTTTTAAACAGTTGGTAGAAGTATGGCTTTTTTTCTGTTAAGCGTAACAGCAACCTGTTCTGGTGGCTTGGCCAGACACCTTGACTTTGAAAAGCGGTAACAAGCCGTGAGCCCGGAATACAACCGGGTGTTAATTAAGAAAAACATCCGGATGCTGAAAGCCTTGAACATATCGGTCCGTTTTGCTATTATGGGGCTCGTCGGGTGAGCGCACATGACATTGGCGCGAGGAACACACGGTCCAGGCTGGTTAATTTGATTTGTAGGTTCATCTTTAGGTCAGTAGTGGACTAATGGCAGCTACAGTCACGGGGTCGACCTCTCTACGCACCCCACATAGACGCCAACAAGAGCAAAGTAACTCGGAACAAGTACCATTGGATTTCTTTTGGAACACATGAAAATACTGGTCCCCGTACTACAGGGAAATCGTATTAAGATAAGGTCCAAGAGTGATCCTGTGGTGCCCTTTGCGATAAAATTGTGTATGCAGTGGGATGTCTGCTCCAGGCGACTAGCAATTCCAAAGTTACCGAGGCAGGAGTGCTGCCTTTTCATAGAGGACGGCCCTAGAAGTCGCACACTCTGATTAGCCAGCGGCTGCCGTCACGAAATAAGCCACGTGCCTAGGTTCAAACTGATGGGCGGTTCAGGAAACCAGTTAAGACAAGCAAATAATGAGTGGTCCAAGGTTCGTTGTGAACAGACCGGATCCTATCGTGGTGAGACCGTTCCGTTAGTTCCGTAAAACATTGAGATGTACTGGGTGGTGCCCATGAGACATCCACAGAGCCCCTCCTACAAGGTTGGTCGAGAAACAGAGATCTGACAAAGTGTCCTGGCCTTCATAGTTGGTAGTTCGAACACGGGGGGTAATTTATTCCTTAAAATTGGGACTACTCCAGTAGTCGTACGTGGGTTACTGCTGCTTTACGCTGAGGTTTCGATCCAAAGGCTTTCGTTCAGCACTGTGGTGTTCGTGTTTTTCAGTTTCTACTGGGAGCCGCTAGTATACAGTGTGTTCTCGCCTTGTTGCGTCCTATGTACAGGGTATTAAAAGGGTTCTAGTCGTCCTCTGGTCTAGGTTTGGACGCCTGACAGTATTTGAGCTCACATACAACCATGGATTGCATACATAAATGCACCTTCATGTAACACCGGCCGTCGCGTAATGACACCAGCGGGGTCGCCTTATTTGCACCATACAGCAGAGCAAACAGGCGTAAACATGTGATTGTTGATGCTTTCATTATTCACTCCTAACTTCACTCCGCTCCACTGGATGATTGCTCTTCCGTAGAGCCCGGCTGTAGGCGCATCGGTCAGACACCCAGAGAAATGATCAACTACGAGTCACCACTCCATTCTCGGTATTCAGACCCCATTTCCTCCATTTTTACTACAGCCTTCAATGTCTGAGCCTTTAAGCAAGCTTGCAAACAAGCGGTTCCTCAGCGAATTCTTGCTTTATTTCTAAAAACTAAAGTAAAGGAGCTTAAGACACCCTGGACGTCTGCCCCCTGTCAACCGCAACCTTCAGCTGCCGCAACAGTTTGCGCCGGTGTTGGTATAGCTCTCAGCTCCCGAACTGACGCTTCCTTGTTTAACTGGATACCTGTAAACTCTCGCAACAACTCACACCAGTTGGAATACTAACCGCTTTGTTTACAGTCTCTGCTTATGCACCAACCAAATGTAGCGCTGATTACGTAAAAGAGAGTTTTTACTCATTCTGTTATCTACCATGAAGAGCTCAAATATAATCCTAGTCGCAAATTTCAATACACAAGTAGGGTACTGAGTATACGCGAGGTGCGATTTGGTGGTCAGTTTAGTTTAGACCCAAGGCGTAGTGATAATGATGAACGTCTTACAAATCTGTACTGACCACCAGTCGTTCCTCAGCAGTACTGAGTTTAATTGCAAAGGACGCCGTTGGTCTACCTGTCGTCTCCCCATTGTTGAACAAAAGTAGCGCTGAATCGATCATTTAGGCATTAGCTAACAGTGATGAGGCCCAGTACTTAACCGCCGATCGTCCACTAGGACTGTATTCTCTTCCGAAGTACACTTTCACTGACTTTCCCAGGTGAACCTGAGAAGCTTACGTTCTGTTTATCGCCAGACTCCTTGAACCACGACCGCAGAGGTACTCAGTCCGCCATCTTCACTTAATCCACACCTTATTCCCATATGACGTCAGCTGCAATGGACCACCAAAAAAGATAACATTGCGACCATCAATCCCTTCAAAAAGATCCCTAAATGGACGCATCCCGTTTAAACCTACATTGTATACACAGTACTGTATAACCCTCTTCACCAACTATCATGTTCTAATCGGAAATATGAATATGTCCTGTCAACTACGGTACCTCAATTCTACTACCAATACCCAATAAACATAACAGCACACTCTGTAGGAACTATGAGTACCAACAAAGTGGATACCGCAGCGGAGACCTTCACATTACTCATGCAAAGTTGCTTTGCGACTGAACGATATGCACGTGCCCACACTCATCAAATAGGGTTTAGTCCCGCAGAAGATGCACTGATCATATTGCGGCGAATAAAGGAACATTGCTTTGAGTTCCAGCTTTCGACCAAGCAGACCACACTGCGCTGTGGAGCATAATGCTGAACGATGGAGTGTTCACCTGAGCAACTCAAATCTTGCAACATTACCGATGGAGTGCAACGCAACCTCGCACGTTGAATTAAATCGTTAAATTAAATCCAACGAGAAGTCTGACAACTTCGTTCTACGCACCGACTTAGGACAGGGATGACCGCCATCCCAGATCCTTTCAACCGAGCTATTGTCTGGATGCTGGAACAAGCCGCTGAGTTATTATGGATTTCACCTACGCCATGAACTCTGAATATCTAACCTATACCATGTTGATAGTATTGTCGTTCTTAGACTTGTACTCGACTGTATCAATGACCATCCTGTTATGGTCAGTCTGGAGATAAAGACTACAAAAACGAGGGCATCCTCAACTTATCCAACCGACGTAGGAAGACCAATTGGACTGACACACCATAACTGTGAGGTCCAGGTCGTCAGATATCATTGATATCCAATGGTCAAAGCAAAGGTGAAGCGAGAAAACGGATCAACAATGAAGGAAAAGCTTCCCCTCAACCGAAGAATGCTTTACGGCGCAGAGCGGGAATAAGCAGTCGAACCAAGGTCCGGGCTTACCAAGTTGCAAGTCTCACTGTCCTACTTTACGGATGCAAGAACTAGCTTTTACGGATCATCAGTGTTCGACAGCCCGAAGAGATTAACCATTCGTATTTGAAGATCATGTTTAAAACATACAGGCCTTACCAACTGTCCAACTGCGATATTCGCCAACGTTACTTCGAAACAGCATAATTTCGTGTATTTTCAACAGTATAGATTACAGCGGACCGAACACAGCATTCGCGAATCGGAAGATGAGTCGGGGAAAAAGATAATCTCACAAGTTCCCCATATGGATTCGCGCTGGAGATTGGCTATTAACTTGGCTTACTACAGGCAAATACGATGCTGATGTTTGGGACATAAAACACCTTACGGTATTTGCCGCTGGAAGCGGAATTGGATCGAAATGTGCGTGGTCGACGCACACACATAGACAGACCAAGACCAAGCGCTGGTTCATATCTGTGTTGCAGATCATTCCCCTGTGGCTATGGGGAAGACCACTCACCGGGCACCAAAGAAAGTCTAACAGTAGCAGATCTCCGCACAACTCTTGAACACAGAACAAACAGGTCGGCTCAAAATTCGAAACATTATGAACTTGACGTGCACATTCTAGGACAATCAACTTGGCTCTCGCAATGGTTCATGTTCCTGATCGAGGCAAGTAAGGGGATCCTAACAGACCAACAACACGGTTCACCAAGCATATCTCCTAAACGATGTTTGGGAGGTGTTTCAAGGTGGAATGGGATAAGTTTCTGCTAAAGAATGCTCAAGAAATGAAAAGGATGGCAGCTGTTGGAAATAGTCAAACTGTGCCAGCTTGCTCACAACACAGGGTTAAGAAAACTGTCAGTAAGTGAAGCGATCAAAAAGAAGTCCTGCATCAAAACTCAACCCAAACACCATCGTCTAGTTAAACGATTAGAACTGACCTCAGGTGCCGCAAAAACGACCGACGAACCAACGGTCTCACAACGTGATGTGAACTGCCACAAACTGTGCTTGGGTCCAGGTACACAAAAAAGACGAGCGCGGTCGTGTACCTGAGCGTTTTGGGCTCCAATCATGCGCCTTGATCCTAAATATCCAGCAACATTCTAAGCTCACGTGATTGTCTCCCGTGACGACTGATAACTGATCAGGCGGACCTTCTGACCATTTACCAGCATTCATGATTAGTCAACGGTCAGTTGAATACAGTCACCCCATTCCTCCCATCTACCACTTATGAGTTGGGCCAGTCCATCATGGAGCCAGAAACGACTTTTTGCGATACATTGAAAGAGGTTCATGTTTGCGAATGAGCTGGGAGTACTCATCGGAATGTCTATTCTCTTATTCTTAACCGGTGAACCACTATTCTTAAGTTGTTCTCCGCACCCACAATTCCCCCTTCATTCTATGTTATCCACATAAGTTGCCACATACTCTGGAGAATCGAACGCGTCTCACGGTTGTTAAAGTGAATCGAACTGAGGTGCATATCTCAGTAGCTTACGAATGATGGCGGGACTCGTAAACGGGACTAGAAATGTAGATAAACCGTGTTACGAAACCCAAGGAAGAAGAGTTCTTAAATCACGGTGTGAAAAAACGTGAAGCCGGATACGTGACGTCTGTGGAACCAAAACCTGGGCACACCGAATCATTGCGCACAAACGAAGAATAGCTTACCCGTATCAGAAGTCTCCTGTAACAAATCCCTGAACTTCTGGATTCCACCTGATGCAGTTTCCAAGATAGAAACGTAAAAATCTGTATTGCGGTTAGAGGGTGAAAAAGGAGTAAGTACGATTTTTAAAAAAACGAGTCACCAGAACAAACCAACCTAAACCTTACGCAGAAAGGTAGTAAGAATGACTTTCAGCTACGCTATCACGAGTAAACAGATAGAAAATCAGAAAGTGATCAAATAACTGAACAGTTGTTACCTTTCCTCCGAGAACACGAATTTTCTGGTTAAACCACTATGGGGTTCTTTACGGAGCAAAACCGCCAACTTGATCTCTTGGGTTGTAAACTCTGAGCAGACGTCAATGGAAAAGTTGTGTCGTTTTGGGCCTTCTCACTCACCAGGGTGGATTAATCTGAATCAAAATCGTTCGGCTAATTTGTTACCACGAAAGGGGGGTTTCCGAGACTGGTGGAGGCAGCCAGTCTGATCGCCAAGGCAACTAAGGTACCGGGAACTGGACAGTATGCCCCGCACTTGGTCAACAAAGCGTTCGAACACATGACAATTTACTCAACAATTTTAATATGGTAACCGTGCGAGAAGAACCTATCTTCACTTATACCAACCAGGTACCGGTGATTCCGTCGATTAGTAGGCCCTTTTTGATCATTTTCATCGTATAAACCCTTGGGAAAGGTTGCATGCTGCGGCCCAATTGCGCTCTGAATAAAAATCTTCGATAAGAAACGGCATGATGCGTAGTCCAGCCGACGGCGGCGAACAACCTATAATGACCCTGTGAAGAAATCATTCAGGAGATTGACAAACTCTTTATCGTGCAGATGCGGAACAAGCACAGAACGTTCTGTTTAGTAATGATTATAAGATTCTGACAATCGCGTTCCACTGTCCCCCTCCCAAAAAATCGCAAATTCCCGCATTCTCAACGACATAAACAGTAGATTCTGGTGCCCATTATTATGCCACCGCCCTAAAGCTAACTGGTAGCTCTTGAAATATCTCGGCACGGCTACACTCGACCTTCATCCTTCTTCGGGGAAATGCAGTATTGCTGCTTCCATAAATATGGATATGCTAATCGCTTTCAGGAAACACCATGCTGTCTTCACACCCGTATCACAGAGGACAGTACGACTATCCTCAGACCACGTAATTCTACGAATACTCGTGGCATGGGGGTTTGTTACACTTTGTCTGGTTGCTTCTCTTTGGCCTTCATGGCATGGTTGCAGTTTATCGCCGCGGGATCACCACGAAACTCAGATCCAACCGCCACGTCAGTGGCAGCTATCAGCAACTAGTGTCTATAGTGGCGCATGGAAACCCCTCAAATGCCAGATTTTCAAAAGTCTTAGGAATGATAGAGAACGCTTTTGGATTGCGAAAGCCAAGTAACTGAAGAACGCTTTCGCTACACGAAGCAGTCGCACCGTAATTCAGCTTACCCGATCAGGTAGCCAAAAGCAGACGAGTGTCAGTGAAACGATTTGCGATGGAAAGGTGACGCATTAGCAGAATCACCGTCTTGAGCGATGGCTTGAACAGTTTAAACAATTCCACTAACCTGTTTCAACGGGATCTCTAGAAGAATCCAACGAACCTATGGAATACTGACACCGACCTTCCACCAGCAAGAGGAATCCAGCACGAGATACCATTTCTTCAAAACGACAATGCGCTCGGTCTGGATGGTTTGTGCCCTGTAACCCTCAGAGAAAGTGATAAAGCCCTGATGAGCAGTCTGACCATCTTACCATAACCTATGTGAAGGAATCCGGAAAATTGGTAACTATGAGCACTTCGACGGCGATCCCAATCTTTAAAAAGGGCGAAAAGTCCGTTGTGCAAAAACCGTTGTGATATCAACTTAACAGCCGTGGCATCCGAGATGAAATCTGACATTATCATGCACAGATTGATAGCCTAGCTGGAGAGATAAATCCGTGACAATCAAGCTGGGTTTCGCCCTAGTCGATAATGCATTGACCATATGAATACTCTGAGACAGGTTACTTCCACTCTTTCGAACGTCCGAATTTGACCGTTTTCCTTATCCGAAGGCTGCTTGACTCTCTCTATCGCCACATACTCCAAATTTTCATCTCTTATAAAGGTAGTCCTGTGCGTACGTACGGGTATACGGCAAACTGTCGTCTGAGTTCATCGCGCCCAGCGGTTACGACAAGACTGACCTTTCTCACCATTCCTCCTCATGCCGCTCGAAACTACCCTATCTACCTCTGAAAACTCAGGGATAGAAATGCTCCCGAGCCGTTCGTTAACGGATCTTGAGTACACAGACGATATTGATCTCATTGGTTCAGACCTATACAGAAGTAAGACATCTTAAATAATTCAAGTATTTTTGCCACATCGAATGGTATGCATTTTGGTCCAGCAAAGTGGAGTGCTGCTAACAGACTGGGTGGAATCAAACTCAAACCTCCAGTTTACAGATGAGCCAATCGATGTGACGGACAATCTTATTTATTTTATTTATTCCCACATTATTTCCAGGTTAATCCTGGGAAGCATAAGGATCGACAAACCAGTAGGTTACATGTGAAAGCAATCAACACATCATTGACAGAATTCGACTCGCGAAATTTTCCCATCAAAGCCTCTTCTTGTATTGAGCTTTCATTGTAGAGGATATGACACTGATGTATCCGATGTTATTGGGACAGCCTACCTAGGGTACAACCCAACTATGCAGGAAAATTTGTAGTTTATAGACCAGGGTATATTACTGTGCTTGTTTACGTAAACTTTCAAAGGAGGAAACGAGCATGAGGTAAGTCATTTAACACACCATAAAACCGAAATCGCAAATCAATACAACTCATAAACCAGATGTCCAAAATGTCCCGTGAAATGGCCAAGTGCACACAAAGAAGCATACTAATATTCTGAGACCTCACTCGCAAGCTGAGTGTCTATCGACAGCCGTCCCGAGCGATCAGCACATTAAATGGAGCCCGCCAAGGATGCCCGATTTCACCCGTTCTGTCCAAACTGGACACTGATGAAGGACGTGAAGCTCCCACATTTAAAATAGAGTTTCTTCGAGGTAGATTGCTAACTGATAACAGATATGCGAATGTGTTGCTTTTCGCAGCTCTCCTGTTCATTATACTGAAAAACGTCATTTTTTAGAGAGGAAAGTATGTCTTCAAGTCACATGCTTTCCACCTTTCAAGTCCAAAGTTACGCAGTGTGCCAGGGAGGTGGTCGACTGATATGCTTGGATCTGGTTATGAAGAAACCTGACGGTACTGCTTGGGAATGTCAGGTGTCGCTTAAATGGCTGAAGACGGGCGATGAGGAGTCTCGCTTTTCATTCTCGTTATTTAATCCTCCCACCTAACAGCTCTATCTACTTGTTCCGCTGCGTCATTTTTCTATCCAGTATCGACCATGTTATCTGTTATCATCCTAAAGATGGCTGATTAAACTGGGATTTTTATTAGCTTCATGTTTTCGCTAGTGCAGTATGAATTGGCGATTGCAATCATATAGCCAGAATAATTGACGGGATGTGAAGCTTTGTCTTTCGCTCGTTCCAAAAGGGTCGAGTGCTAGCGATGACGTTTTTACTTTAATGTGTGGCGAAGTGTCCCTTCAAAGGGATGTCCTAATAAGGGGACCATCCTACGCAACTGTCGCACAGTATATGCGAGTATTTTTGCAAAGCGTTAAACTTCAGTGGAATCTTCACGGTGCTCGCCGAAACGGGTAACTTCCCGATACAGGATAGAGTAAAGTGAGGCAGTCGAAAAAGTTCTTGTCAGAGCATAATTCCCAGTGGGCGAGATGGCTCAGTGGTTAGAGCGCGAATTTACTGACCGGAAGGTCCGTGGTTCGAACCCGACCTCTGCCTCTCGACTTCCCCTGTCTAGGCTTGGGCAACCTGGCAGTATCCCAGCCCCCGTACTTCTTTCGGATGGCATGGCAGTTAGGCACCGAAAGGGTGCTACAGCTGAACGATTTATTTTTTTATATAATTCCCAGTACGAAACCCGGAAAATAATCGTCCCTT
This sequence comes from Opisthorchis felineus, assembly GCA_004794785.1. Lineage (NCBI taxonomy): Eukaryota > Metazoa > Platyhelminthes > Trematoda > Opisthorchiida > Opisthorchiidae > Opisthorchis > Opisthorchis felineus. The sequence continues at coordinate 192,389 of SJOL01005788.1, read as the reverse complement.
GCGCGATCGAGATAGCGGCCCCAACACGTATGTCACTGGTTAAGCAAATGATAGTTTGCTATTGAGAGTTCGAGATAGCTGTGGTTAAAGCGCGAACTTACTGGCCAGAAGGTGCGTGATTCGAACCCAACCCCGGAATCTCGACTGCTCCTGTCTAGGCTTGGGCAACTCGGTAGTATCTCAGCCTTCGTGCTTCCTTAGGGTGGCATCTCAGCTATGCACCGAAAGGGTTACAGCTGAACGACTGATTGACTGAAGGGGATGCTGGCTGCTCATGCCATACAGATTGCTGTCCTGCTCTCTTAATTCAACTAAGCTAACAGAGTTACAGCCACAAAATGACATTATCTGAGGTACCTGGCAGGGAAGCCGTTAGGTTTACCTGTAGGGAATTCGCACTGCTGGGCCCGCTCAAGGTTGCTGAGTCTGTTTCGAAGGCAGTCAAATCCGTCCACGATACGGGCACACATCAAAGATAACAAGCGGTCCTGATATTTCTGTATGGCACTCGTTCCATTCATATGAACCACAGCGTCCTGTACAGCTGAATGAGTCTGTGTGTTACAAAATGAAATGAGGGGCTAGTTTGCAGTGAGTGATATTTTCTATTCACAGCTAGGAAAGTATGACAACATCTAGAAAAAACATCAACCTCTTGGTTCAACTCGTACGGCTACATTACACTTGGAACAATGCATTGGATATCAGAGAATATTGTAAGCAATTTGTTAGCACACAAGAGTTAATGAAAAAGGATATGTGGATTGGTCTAGTAGCTGATGTGACTAAAATGTTAAAATGGCTCGATTTACAGGTCACACCTTCCGCTCGGTAAGCGGAGTGTGTACAGCACGGCCCCCTTTGTTTTTTATTCTAATGCTTCGGTACTGCTTGCACAATGCTCCAACCTTTCAATGCATTCAGTGAACTTGGATAACTAGACGAAAAAGCCCATGGGCTTGTTGTGCCATCCACGCTCGATAGCAACCTTCGGCCGGCCGCATAAATGCGTCGAAACACCACGTAATTAATGCCCTTATGTTTAACTTAGAAAAACGGTCAGGTCTCAGTCAGCCGGCGCAAATCCATTACAAGCATGAGCGGTCAGCTTACTATCCGCACCAAAGGGGTAGCTGGTCTGTTCAAATGAGATACTTAACTCCATCTACCCAATTCATGCTCTATTAATTGCTGGTCGTTGGCTTGTTCGCTGAGCTGGGCAATTTGATTGCAAACGTTTCATCACCAATCGAGGTGACATCATCAGTGCGTTATTGGGGAGCGTAGTGGTGCGTAGCGGTGGGTTGGTGGTTGTGCCACCACCAACCCACCGCTACGCTCTATTAATTGCTTCCTTCATCTAGGTTACTTTGTTTCTATTAACACTGGCCTACATTCTTCGTTTGCTCGTGATTACTAAGTGCAAAGACGATAACTCAGAGTCAACTGAGTTAGGTTACACGTTATGGCTACCAATATTGATGATTCTCAAACCGAGTTTCAACAGCCTGAAGATTCAAACGGCACATGCTTAAATGTGAAACAGATAACTTCCGATACACAAGCCACAGACGAAGGCAAAACTGGAGAGCATGAAGGGAACTAACACGTTTCCAGAAAGGTATATATGTGACAACGACCGGCGGTAAGCAACAGTACAAAAATGCATAGAGAAAAAAAAAACAAATAGGTCGCCTGGAAGTACATAGAAGAAGCTTGTGCGGGAGAAATACACCTTTTCACACGCCACCTCCTATCAGAACCTATCAACCGGTCCCATTCTTATGGCGATAACGTTTTGAGCACTTAATATCGTTGCTCCCTCTCCTTCGGTAGAACATATTGTATTAGCAATTTGTAATACAGACTTTACATACAGTCAAGACCTACTTGTTGTATATGTTCACCAAGAGAATCTATGAGCGGTTTTGGCGAAACAATTCGGTCAAGCGAACCACTGGAATGGAGCACAGCATCCCCGTTTTCATGGCCATTTTCGGACACATTCAGATCCGTGTTTTTTACTCCCATCAGCTGTGCTTCGAGTGACTGCGCAGTGGTATGTGGGATAAAAAGAAACAAAAACTTCACGTGTATCTTTGAAAAATAATATAGAAGTACAGGAGTTTCGAACGTACGAGCTGCAAGAGCCGGACAACCGAAAAGAGCTTGTTACGGTGCGGTGCTTGATATACCGCTATCCCTACGATGGAAATAAGGACTGAACTCGGGTGGCAACCAAGATACATAATGCACAGTAATTCGTAAACCACCTATTATTAAGGACTGCATGACAATCGCAATACCAGCCGTAACCAGTTAGACTGAAAACAGGGCAACTACTTAAGGGTGTAGAAGAGCTGTGCTAAATGCGGTTGGACGATGATTAGCAGCCGAAAGCAACAGCCAGGTGGACTAGCGGTATTGCGGGACCAAATATCACCACCAAATCCCTCAAGCGTTAGTATATGTGGTTGCAGATATCCTGATTATAACACTACTCAGAGAGCGAAACCTCGTAAGCACGTTGCGGAGTCAAATAACAACTGCAGATGGACCACTCGCATAACGTCCACAAGGACCAACTTTCAAAAGTATAACTACTCCATCACGCTTAATTCTGCAGCACGTTTTCTAGTTTGTCACAAACCGGCAGTTCATTCTCGACATGTGTGTAACTTGATACAACGCACAAAAACGAAGCATCCGAAAGGTGTACATACATAAAACAGGTCAGAAAACCGTGTATCACCTATCAGTTGGACTGCACTTGTGTGAACCGATTCCCCAAAATATGACGCCCGGTAGCCTCTCTACAAACGAAGAGCCATCAGTTCACCCTAAGGGCGTGACCTCAAGCTCGGTCACCTGATCACATTACAGACACAACGAGACCACACATATATACATCTAACAAATATAGCAATGAAAAATTACGTTTATTGCGGCTTACCAATGCTGATTTCATTTTGTTTGACCTAACCAACAAGACCTACCTAACAACTGCGCAAACCAATTTGTCCAAATGGTTCAAATGGAGAATATTAAAGGGGGGTCCTAACTGCCTTCACACAGGTATGATACACACAAATCATGCTGAGTGACAAGGAATAAAGAGAGCGACAGAGAAACCGTGATCAACATAACCTTACATCCATTGATCCATTGCGGTGGAGAGAGCGATCAAATTTTTCAACACTTGTGTATACATAGTGTGGGAACAATGAGAGCAAAAAACACAATTCCGGTTCAGTCACACAGGACGACCAGAATTATCTCAATGATGGATCGACCTCCTGCTAATTTGTACTCAGAACAGCAACGAATATACGTCTATATCTGTGGAAAGCGTGTACCCGTGTTGGACAAAGCTAAGATACTGAGCATGTACAAGTAACCTCAATCGAATTGCCTGACCAACGTGAATGTCATTGTGTTTTCGCTGGCATCCTCCGGGTTAATGGTGGCACTGCGGACCAGATACATACTCTGCTTTTCTATTAACAAAATAGTTCGACTAACTCTTCGTCTAATAATAACATGGTTGCACGACCACAAGCTCTTCCAGATTGACGATAGGAACTATTGGAGGGGTTTTTCAATTAAGTCTCTCCGCCTGGTCCTAAGACATAGAAGTATATAATCGAACAATTTTGGGAAAAATATGAGGAGACTATTGTTCGTAAACGAGATGGTGGAAAATGAATGAAAGAAAGGTGTACTTTAATCCAAGTGATTATGGGCTTTCAAACAGTCGGTGTATAAAATAGTGTGATATGTGCAAACTAATTCTTGCATCATAAATAACTTTTGGTTTTTAATGCTAGTACTTGGAATTAAGTCGGGTAGAAAATCATCAAACATCCAAATAACGATACGATTTCGAACGCTCATGACAACGGCAGTACGCATCGCAAAAAGTAAACGAACATGGGAATTTCAATATTCAGATCCTAATTGAAGAACACACAGTGCACAACGGGGTCACATGTAAACAAAGGCGTGGTCTGGTGGTCGTTGGTTTGTTGGCTGAGCTGGGCAAATTGGTTGCAAACGTTTTATCACCAGCCGAGGTGACATCATTGTGTTGCGGGTGGAAGTATGTTTTGGATTGGGAAGTGCGTAGTTGTTGCACATAGTCTTAATCGTGTAGTCAACAAAGATTCAAGATAGATTAGAAAATGGTGTCTCGCTCTTGTTGTGGCAGTGTCAAAGGCTAAAGAAATGTCAGACCGATGGCCATTTATGGCATTTGGCAGTAGAATAATCGGGATTCCGGCCAAACATAGGATGACAATTACTGGATTGATTCAAACTGTTTATAATGTACCTAGAAGCGTGTTATTTTGCCTGCGCATCTGGTCTTCCGTAGCTACTATATTGGCTTCATTTCAACTGCAGGTGAAGCAGTATATACAATTTGATGTCAAGAGTATTTGTGGAAGCGCTGTGATTAGCGCCAACGGCATACTCTTGGTTTTCAGCAAAAAACGTGGTCGTATACTGCTACACGGTCTTTTGGGTGCTGTGTTCATGGCTTTTGTCGTGTCTCTATGGTAGACGAAGAAAAGACGCTTCTTCTCTGCAATCGGTTTCATGTCAGCCCGATAGTGAGTTCTACTGTGGTGCAATATACGCTTTTTCGGTTTGCTTTCCCTCAAGGTGTACATGACGGCCTGAGGTTCGCGGTTAAGCGTGTCGAGCTGTAAAGATTTGTCTGGCTGTATGAAACAAAGTATGAAGTACTGAGTGTCTGTACTGTACTGCATTGTATTGTATTGGATAAAAACTGTGAAAGTTATGTTATCCCATCCAGGTTAGGTTACGATAAACCAAACGGTTGATCGTCCCATCTGACTGTCTATTCATCAAGACGTCTAGAAAGGCATGCTTATAGGCCGTGCTGCTTCTCTGTTCATCTTCGCCATGGACAGACCGGCCATTGTTGGACCCAATGAACTGCCCACCGATTGAACTCTCTTGGTAAACGCATCATTTATTTTAGTCATCCGGATCACAGTCACACGCAAAACAGGGTAACGTTATTTGTATTGCCACTCCCTTCAACTACGAAGAAGCAGGAAGCATGCACAACGGCCAATGACTTAGTAACTTCTTGAGGACACTGTGTGTTAGGTGGACTTTAAGAGACCCGTTTACTTTGTCGCATCGGGATGATTTCTCGGTAATCGGCCGACCAGTCAAATATTTTTCTAGACAAGAGTTTAGGAATGATCAAAACTTGACACCGTGCACTCGCCATAGACAACAACTTATGAAGTATTTGGAATATCTTCGATAACTTGAAGACCGGCCCAACTGAATCCAAAGGCAATCTTCGCGGAGTTGGTTGCAGCACATCAAAGCGAAGTTTCAGGTCCGTACGCAACTCTCGTCATCTAGTTTCCTTGTGGCAGAGTAGATGAAAGATCCCTACGCCGGGCACATGCATTACAGACATCGGACGAGCAATTACCCCTATAACAAATGAAACAGTTACTTGGTCAGGTGCAACGCACGCGATCATTAAATGGTGGTCTGAGAGATTAACACCCCTCCCTTTGGACGGATCCGTTATGAGCACAGGATAATGAACGCATTAAAGCAATCGTCTCGTTTACGAACAATAATCTCCTCATATTTTTCCCAAAGTTGTTTGACTATGTCTTAGGACCAGGCGGAGAGACTTAATTAAAAAACCCGTCCAATAGTTCCCATCGTCAATCTGGAACAGCTTGTGCTCGTGCGACCATGTTATTATTAGACGAAGAGTTAGCCGAACTAGTTTGACAATAGAAAAGCAGAGTATGTATCTGGTCCGCAGTGCCACCATTAACCCGGAGGATGCCAGCAAAAACACAGTGACATTCACGTTGGTCAGGCAATTCGATTGAGGACACTTGTACATGCTCAGTATCTTAGCTTTGTCCAACACGGGTACACGCTTTCCACAGATATAGATGTATATTCGTTGCTGTTCTGAGTACAGATTAGCAAGAGATCGATCCAATAATTAAATTATACGCTTCTCGACCTTACAATGTATGTGTCATCGCCTGAGCTAAAAAGCACGTGTTCTGCCTAGGATAACCGATCAGTAATCATTCCTAATCCGTGACCCACGCTTGAACAGTGTTCAGCCACATTGAGATAATGCAGGTCGATCGGTGTGAGTGTACAGCAAAGTCTTCGCTTCTGCAGTCACTGACTTCCCACTTTCATGCAAGTGTCGTATGCACACCATGACTGGATAGAAAAGATTTGAAAATAACCTACATGATAAGTTCCAATTAGTGGATTTTGGACTCTGACATAAATGTAGTACACCTCATGATGAATATTGTCAAACTTAAAAACAGATTTCAGTTTTGCTTTAAACCAGACTGGCTGAGTGACTCGGTGATCTCAATACCATATAATAACGTCAGTTGTGGTTTCTTCCTTATTTTTATTTCGTTTTTGAAGGACTCCCGCCGAAATTTTCGTTTATACCAGAATTTTATCGTAGTACAAGTTATGTAATTTACAACCGGTGTCGAATGGCGTCGCATGGTCGTCTAAAAGTCGCTCAAAAGACAGTTCCCATTCGAGAATTAGCTTCCGCTTTGGGTTTAAATAGATCCGAAGTCCCACTGCAGATTTTTCCAGACATAAGCTATCTCACCTCTTCAGAGGCCGCATCCTAAGCAAACTTTCGGCCGCACACTGGCAGAAGACAAGTGCATTTGCACCTTAACTTGGCCCGGTTTTCAAATATTTGATCACATGTATCTTCATGGCAGGAAATGAGTTATCTGGAAGAGTGGAACGGAGCGTAAGCCAGCTTCTGGTAACGAATCAGATTCGTTATAGAAGCAAATAAAGCTTGTCAGATTGAGGTGATCGGGACATGCAGTACCATCGTCTACTGGGAAAAGAGCGGCTACCCGTTCCAAACCCTTGCTGGGAAAATTCCGCAGGAAACAGGCCATGACATAGGATAGCAAAACCAAGGTGGACTTTGTCAAACCTATTGCTGGGGGCTGATCGCGCCCACATGGTTCTCCTGGAAACTATTGCGGTGGTCAATATGCCCTCACGTCCTAGACAAATTTACTTGTCGTTGCCCGCCAAGCTAGTGTTGGATAACGTTCATCAAGGATGCTGGATCAATTCTGCCGATGGCATCTCGCTTCCATGCGATGCCCTTTTTTGTTTCAGTGAGTTTTAACGGTGTTGGAACTTTGTTCTTAATAGTTATCCTTAAGAAAATTAGCTTTTTACACCAAATATCCATTGTTTCTCCTTTTCCACTCGCTGCTATGGTATTTTTTGTCGATTGCTGTATAGTCATTACGTATCGGCATCCACTAAAGGAGTATTGCTGTAAACCGTCTCCACTAACATACAAAATATCGCTCATTAAAGCCCGCAATGAAATGCGTAAATTCCCGACGATGGCACACTTACTAAGGTCCGATGGGAGGAGAGAAGTGGGATTAGGAATGGGAAACTATGGCTGGACAAAAGTGATTTCCTGGTTTAGTCTGTACGTCGATGGTTTTCAGGACTTCTTCAAGGCTGACAACATCTGGTTTTATGGCTGGGTATCTTCATTGGCAATGAAAGGCTAAATCTAACACTGATTGAGTCATAACGATAGGATTTTGGAACTGTGGTTGCATCTGTCTAACTACTTTTAGGAGCACTTTGGGATTCGTCGGTAGGTTAACTTGCGCTCCACAACTAGGTCATTCATTTTTGTCAGCTAGCCCTTAGAAAATGCTTATTCAGCAATTTCCTATAGACCATGGGTCTTTCTTGGGAAGGACGCTCTCCGAGAAACAAAATTGTGGACTCTTCAGAAGGTTAAGAGTGGTCGCTCCAGAGTCAAGAAATTCTATAGAAATCTGGCTAGGAATTCTTGTTGTGAACTCTCCTGGAGAGTGACTTCTTTCCAGAGCGGTCTCTCTTCACATGAAAGCTACCAGAAAACACTAATTTCTTCGGCTGACAAAAGTGTTAGTCATAGTTGGACAGAAAAGGTACACTAGCACGTGACTTCAAAATGGGTCACCAGAAGCCGGTCGCCCAATGAAAACGTTCTTTCGTAGGCATGGGTCAAGTGATCCCACTTAGTGGTTGAACATACCTACGGACTTCATGTTCGAAAAATGTCAACCGAGTACGTTCGATTGGCGAGACTGGAGGCAAAATGGGGGAACCATCGCGTATTCAACACTAGATGCTTAAAGCACAATATTATTCCTACATCCCTGATTGTGAAGCCACCGGACACGTCAGTTGCTTCTGCTAAAATTGCTTTGTCAGCGGCCAAGTCATTCCTCAAACAGAGGATTTTCCTAACCACCCAGCGATTAACCGATGTACGCCGCCACGCCAGTCAACTCAGCCAAGATTTTCAGACCGCAATCTCACCCGCCGACTTCCAGATGCCCAACACTAAAGCCACAGAAGTGAAGCCTACGCAGGGCCGGCAATGCAAGGATAGGCAGATACGTAAGTTCGACCAACTGCTTTCCATGACTCAGGGCTCTAGAAAGGTCACAGAAAAGACGAAACCATCCACCAATTACTGTACTGTAGTTAACTTGTCAGATAGACCACTGAGTGAAGACGAACGCTGTCTGTTAGAAAAGGGACTAAACTTCGCAGTGAGCAAAAAAGTAATAAGAGCGGAGGAAATAATTCCTAGTGTAGAGTCGGTGTTTCAAAAACTTCCTTCAGCGGAAGCTGAGAAGCTACGAGTACAATTGGTCACGGTCCTAAAATCCCAACAGCCGGGAGCTCCGAATATTGCACCATCAGAGAGGAGAGCGTTGAACACACTGAGACAGGTAGATAGTATTGTCATTACCAAGGCCGATAAAGGTAAAGCCACAGTAGTTATGAACAAGAGCGACTATCTTCAAAAGGTTAGGCAACACCTCGCCGATGGACCCTATCGACAAATTACCAGTAGCAGTATTACTTCAATAATGAATAAGAATAAGGTCGAAGTTGGTAGATATTTAAGATCGGTAATAAACCATTTAGGGCAAGGTAAGTGGTATCGGCTGTATCCAAAAAGTGCGATTCAACCACGACTTTACGGACTGCCAAAAATCCACAAGGCAGATGTCCCGATAAGGCCAATAGTGGATGGTATAGGCTCGCCACCACATGAGCTGGCCAGATTCTTAGCTGGTATACTAAAACCGCTCACGGGGAAATCAAGCACCTTCATTAGGAATTCGTACGACTTCGCCAATAAAGTCGCAGGGCTTCCCTTGGAGATGGACGAAGTCCTCGTGAGTTTTGACGTAGTCTCAATGTACACAAACATACCTAGGGCAGATGCTCTGGAGGTAACCAAGAGGTTGTTACTGGTAGACACGACACTTGGGGAACGGACACAGCTCTCGGTGGATGAAATAGTTGAGGGCATAAGAGTGTGTTTGAATCTCGATCAGTTTGTTTTTGACACAACCGTTTACACACAAGAACAAGGTCTTGCAATGGGATCTCCAATATCCCCAGTTTTAGCTAATATTTATATGGAGGACTTCGAACAAATAGCCTTGGCCGGATTTCATTGTCCACCGAAAGTATTTTGGCGTTATGTTGACGATACGTTTGTTGTAATCAAACGAGATAACGTGAACAGCTTCCACGACTATCTCAATAGTTTAAGTCCACACATCAAGTTTAGCATGGAGATAGAGTCCACCTCGGGCACATTACCCTTCCTGGACTGTATAGCACATAAGAGTGGGGGGAAATTAAAAACTACGGTGTACGAGAAACCAACAGACACAGGAAACGTTTTAAACTACTCATCAGCACACCCAAAGTCCGTGTACGCCAGTATTGTCTCATCGATGTTTCGTCGAGTCAAAGCGCTGTGCACAGAAGAGATCGACCGAACGGCAGCTCAAATCGAGATTGCCAACAGACTTCAAGAAATAGGATACCCAGTGAGTTTGATTAGGCGTCAACTAAGAAAGATATTGGCTCCGGTATCTAGACCCAGTAAGGAATGGATTGGCACAGCAGTCATTCCATATAAAGCAGGAACTTCGGAGGTTATTCGAAGAATATTGAACTTGGCCAACATTAGAGTAGCTTTCCAGAAGGGAAGAACGCTACGCTCAGTTTTGGTGCAATTGAAAGATCCCCTCCCGGTTGAAAGGACTAGGGACTGTGTGTATAAAATTAATTGCAACGATTGCACTAAGGTTTACATAGGACAAACTGCCAGGGAATTGCACACCAGAATTGGTGAGCATAAAAGGAGAATAAACAAACCACCAAGGAATGCGGTAGAATACCAAACGCTGGTCAAAGACTCAGCGATGGCGGTACATGCCTTAGACACGGGACATAGAATAGATTTGGATAATGTGGAAGTTTTAAGACGGGGACTGCGATTCACACCACAGCGGCTGATAGCCGAAGCGGTGGAAATCACCAAGCATCATAGCGTGAACAGAATCGAGGGTGTGGAACTGGCGAGCGTATGGAAAGCGGTCTTAGATAAGCCGAGTTGACACGTGACTGTGTGGTTGTCAATTCACTTAGAATCATTAGCAAAAACAGGGGGTGGAAATCCCAACCCGACCAAAGTTCACAGAATCCCTCTTACACAACTATCGTAGCACTAGCTCATCCACACAGACGGACAGAAAGTGCAAACGACGTTCAAGAGGGATCATCAGGTGAACCGAACCAGAAGAACTATACCCTAGGCTGGACCCAAATCCATTTAGGTTTCTCCATCGGCCCAACACTTGGTCACCCACCCTAACACACAAAATCCTTCGGCTGACACCCAACAAAGATTTAGCTTGACTTAGATGATTGGTTCTCCTTCCGCCTTAAATCTCGACCAATCTCGTAACCTAGTCACTTGGCCTGAAGAAACTTTTGTGTCAAAAACGAAACGTTGCCCAGCAATAAATCTACCGATTGTCACCAAACTTTTCCGAAAACACTTAGTGGTTATCTCAAACCCCACCTCGATGGTAAGGATAAGTTGCAAGGTTACAGGAAACAAATATTTTAGGGAATAATGTATGCTGTATCTGAAAACAACCGCAAAGGTTTGATCAAGAGTGGGATCTGACAGGAATGAACATGGAAACAGCAACCCAACGTAAATACCTACTCGACCAGGAATCAGGTGATCTCACTGTGCAAAAAATACTGCGAACTATGTAAACACCCGGCTTGCAAAAGAAGAGGAAAGAGAGAGCTTCGTCCCGGGTGTCAATCACATGTTCAACACAGTTACGCAAAGTACCAGCGGCGCGGAACAAGAAATGACTTACTGCAATTTGTTTCACTAGATTCATGTTTGTTCGTTCCAACTCTTCCATCATCGTTTGATTGGTAGCTAGCTGAAACCACAGCGTGGGAATAAAAACTGAAGGTATCATCGCTAAAGGTCGATGGTTTCTATGATTCCCTGCGCACAGAACAAACAATAAATATACATTCAACTCTATCTAAGCTCGCCCTCGTCTGAAGATAAGCCAGCATTTAAAGGTTTTTTGGCGGTTGAAGACTTATGGCGTTATTCCGAGGCGACAATATCCTTTAGATAACCAATGGCGGCCTGTAACGAATTAAACGATGACACCCTAGTCTATGGTTATCATCATCAGACTTGTTCTTCACTTCGGCTCCCACACTATAGGAAATACTTTTAGGGCAGTTCATCACCCTACTCGATAGTAATCAGCTCTGAAACATCACCCTACGAAAACACCACCGACTGAGTTCGAAATAGCTCAGTGCTTAAGGTGCGAACCCACTTATCAGATGGTACGTGGTTCGAACCCAACCCCGAAGTCTAGACTGTTCCTGTCTAGCTATCGTGCTTTATCCGGGTGGCATGGCATGGCATTAAAGCTTATTCGACACACTAATTTATTTACTGCGTGGCTAAGCAAACCGGTCCTAGGTGCAAATGCCAGGGCCTGGCTTTGTTATGAAGGTCATCAGTCTAACTGACTGTGATCGCCACCGAGCTAGAGCATAATATCAACATCTGGTCCTGATGGATTCAAATCACCTACGCGTTCTGCATATTGATATTTGCGCCACACCCTCACCGCCTGAGAACCGCCATGATGCAGAAAGCCAACAGTGACGTTTTTAGGCCAACGGATTCAACAATATGCGGAAAGTCACTACACAAATCAATGAATACGTAAACACATTGATAGACACGTCCCCCACATCCTGTTCGAGTGCGTAATCGAAAGACGAAACGAAATCATCGAGCGATTCAGGCTGCTTTACAGTTGCCAACGTGTTTAAGGTGATTCCAAATCAGAAAAACGTGCCTCGGCATCATTCATAACACGCTTCGGTAGAAAATAAAAGGCGCCCCGATGCGACTTTTCAAATGGCTTGGGATCAAAAGAAGGGCACTTCCATGGTAAGGTAACCGAAGAGGTTTACAGTCTCAGTAAACATAGTTGTAACAGTTCCCTGTACGCGCTTTCGAGTCTCGGTCTGTCCAAATGGTTGGTCGTCGCACATACAGTGTCTGCACGCGAGGCTCGCGCACACAGCTCCGGTTGAGAGACTGCACAAGTCAGTCTGCCAATCAGTATGCGCCATTCACTGACCAGCGTCGGAGCCTGCCCAGGTCATAGCAGCCAGGACCTATTCAAGCACCTGGGCCTCACGACGCCAAGCCATTCGCCACACCACAGTGCAGCACATCCGAGGCCCTTGAATGGATCACGGTTGCTATGGCTCACACAGGTCCCGGCGGCTCGGCCACTGAAATCCGGTTTATCGTTTCGAGCATATTGGCTACAGTGCCAGCAACCGACTAGGCGCGAAGGCAATAGCATAAAACACAACAAGAAATCAACATCAACCTTACATCCGGCAAAAGCCACTTCATCAACCACTGAGTAAAACACCAAGTTCACTTTCGGTCAGCATACCGCGTCATAATGCAATTCAGCCGAAAGAAGATACTGATTATTTATCGCACTATTCCTTTGCATATTTGATTGAACACAACGTTTTACGGTGCATTGTAATCGCTCTGTTTATGCCTGTCTTCGCGGCTGCACAATCCACCCCTTAGTTGTGCTGTTTCTATTTAGCTAAAGGGGAAGTCACGTGACCTGCATTTACTCGACCAAGCCGAGGTGGCGGTCAGTGGTAAATTCTTCGTGTTAGCCCTCGAGTGAGTACCACAGCCCAAGCCTACAAAAGAATTAAATAGTCGTCTTGAGTGAGACTACTCTCAAGGTCACTGAAAACCCTTCGACAACCTTATGCTCCTTAAAGAAAGATATCCGGAATATCGAACAAACTGAAATATGAGACGGCTTTTGTGCAGCAAATTTAATTGAACGATATCATTAACCAGAGATTTAGAAGGGATTCAGTTGATTTTCCCGTTAAAACCAAAGTGGTGTGCAAATGAGTGTATTTCACGTAAGTATTCTATTCTTAAAGCCCCTGGCATGGTTTGCCGGATCGCCTGTTACAATTGCTGACTCATTTCTTTGGTATACTTTGTATACACTGTACAATAACTCAACATCATTGTGTCGCTGTTTATTGTCATTGGTTGTACTGTATTACATACTGTCCCGTTTCGTGCGACCGAGTCCATTTATAGGTGCTCCACGAGCGGAAGTAAAAATGACCAGCCTTGGCACTCTGGATTGCAGGCTAGTCCATTTGTTTTTATTGCTATCTCATATCTACTTTGTGTGTACTGCACTATATTCCACTGCACTGCAATATGCTGCAATAAATTGCATTTTGTTATATTCTTTACTGTTGAAATCAGGTATGTACGAATGAACCGCCTTAACACTACAGAGTAGTGAGCCCACAAGGGTGCTATAGGTGACTGTGACAATCGTTTTACAGATCTAGCTGAATGATGGCTAGCACTAGCCAGCTACTTGTAGGTGTCTGAGTGCGCCTCATGGGTGGGGCGGGTACCAGACCACCTTCTGCATGCATTATATATATGAACGGTTCAGTTGTCCACACCTAACTATGGGCCACCAGCTGAGCATTTTGCTGGCCTTAGAACCCTCTACTGTGCACTCTTCGGTCTCATTGCCCCGGATTTACACCAGTTACAGGACGTCCAAGTGGATGCATACGGGGCTCAGCGAAAACCATATGTGGCACTGGCCATTGTGCGCAGGTGTCAATCGGCTTATTTCGATGTGTCATGTACAAGTGATTAGTACTGCTTTGTTTGGATCATGTTTGTCGATCTGGGCATAACTGCATACACTAGTTTTCCAGTCGGTTGTGTTGCATTCCTCTCCGAATCAGTCAGAGTGCTCAGCAGCTTATCAGCAGTTACAACAAACTCTGTTATTCGCTATCGCCGTCGACTATTGTCGTCCGAAGCAGAGCCGAAACATGTAGATACTGCTCTCGGTTGCCGTTCAAGTTTGTACCGCCTATCTGGTTTCATTAGCCAGACAGCGGGTGACACCTACTCAGTAGCAGATTGACCAATGTAGTCTCCCAGCATGAGATGTATGTGCATTCGTTGGATTTACAGATGGCCAGCCGTTTGGACGGACTGGGACTCAAAAATGCGTGCAGGGAAAGCGTTGCGTTGTGCGCAGAGGCTGTAAACTTCTTGGATCACCCAGATTTTACACAGAAACGTCTGTATCAAGATCCCGAGTTATTTGAAAATCGTATCGAGACATGTTATGAATGATGCTGAGGAACAAATACACTCATTTGCAAATCAATTTGGTTTTCACGGGAGACTCAAGTGAGTCTCTCGTTTATGATGCTCTTCAACTGAATGTGCTGCACACAGGCCGCCTCATGTTTCAGTTGGTACGATATTCGAGATATCGTAGTATATTTTCATGAAGGAAACTACTCACAATGTTGCTAAAAACTCTTCGACAGCCCAATTTGGGTTCAAGTAGAACATAAGGTTGACGGAAACTCGTGGACTGCGCCTACCTGATGAGCCCCAAGAAGGGCGAAACCGGTCGTGGGCTGTCGAAGAGTTTTCAGCAACCTTGTGAGTAGTTTCCTTCATGAAAAAGATGCTGAGGAACGTTTTTACGCTTTGGAGTCACCTTAAATGGAAAAAGATACAGAAAACTGAACAGGTGAAAGGAAGGTCTCGCTCCAATCGGGGCTTCAACTCACGCACTGTAGAACTTTGTCTAAGTAACTGATCACGTTAGATGTCTTCGGATACACTTCAATAGTCTCTTAAGTATTTATCATCTTTTGAGTACTTTCAGTGCATTCATTAAGAGGAAAAGTGAGAAAAGACAGCCGTTTAATTCAGATATCAAAGTGAGTTCACTGTCACTTCAAGCCGTCTCATTAGTTATATTATACATCGACATCTGCTCAGTTGATAAGGATTTTTTGAAGTCATTTGAAACCCGCTGATGCCAACATAAAGCTAATGCAAAAGTTGCACTGGTCAACAAGCTGGCTACGACCGCTCATGGGAATGTGAATTAATTCGGTTGTCAATCTCGACCAACCAACCGACGACGTTTACACGACCTGAATTACCGAGGTCCTTACCAAAGTAAACAGTGAAGAAAAAACTACGCCGTAATCCAAATCAGCAAAACAGCGCAAGGAGCCAAGACATCTTGAGTGACTTGAGGACTCACATCACGCAGCAAAGTCACATGTTCATCACGAAGCTTCGCGTAGACATGTTTAAGTTTGACAAACTTTTCCTCAAATGCTTCTGCCCTGCTGGCATTCAAACGTGCCTTCGTTTCCAATTCCTCACAGTGCTGAAATGAACCAAAAGGTGATTGGTTTGAGTCTAGCTCTGATCGTTATGCCAATGGAAGCAAAAAACAGGTTTGCACAAATCTCAAAGATTGATGGTAATTTTTACTACCGACTTCACACTGTTTTGAAGGGGGAAAGATTGCCCAAAAAGTTCGTTAGCTAACGGTCGAGCTATGAGAGTACGGGAATTTCCAGTCCGTTTTGAAATAATCTGGTATACGGAGTCAGTTGAATACATGTGCGACAGAACCCCGTGGAATGATCAAAATAAAGCACTGGTCAACCCTATAATAAACGGAAGTCGAGCCTTCCATCAAAATACGTGCAAACTGTCACTCTTACACTGGGGTAGATCCACAGTGTACTATCGAGCTCCTCACATTGCTTACAAGGGGAAATCTAAAATCTTCCTCAGAAATCCCACACAGAAGCATTACCTATTTTGTTGTTCACCTGCTGCTGAAAACATGAGTCAGAAGACGTATGCCAATAGACAAGAAAGCCCAATTGCAGTGCTCCAAGTGACTCCTACATCAAGCGTCGATAAGTTGGGGCCAACAAATTAGAAATTCTGTGGACCTGTTGAAAAACGCTTGTTGGCCATCACAGACGTGTTTCTACGCAGATACCGAAATGAATAGAATATGCGCTACACTACGGCCAGTGACCGAGCCTACCAATGTCATGCACAAGTGAATGACTAGTAATGAAGACGGGAAGATCGCTCAGTGACTATGCCGTAATGATAAGCCCTTGATGGTAAAAATTTACGCTGGATAAAGCTCCAGCCTAGTCATTTGCAACAATCAGATATACCGAAAAGACCAGAACTGGACTGGGGATTGGAGACCTTAAAGAAGACAGAGAGTCGGTTACCACTAGAAAAAGCAGACCAGTCCAGCTCATTTATGCTACCGCAAATCAGGTATTTATGTACTGTACATCGGATCCCCGCAAAATCTGGCGGCAACGACGTAAGAAAAGTAGTGGGCTGATAAACAAGAATAAGCATTTAGATACAACATTGCCGGTATGACAGAATCATGTCCTCAACCATTAATGTGAGGGGGTACCTAGCAAAAGTACCTCACGGACAACATCAAGACTAAGACCCACGCGTGTGCTGTTCGTGCTTCATTTCTGAGACAGGTATTGTCCATCCTACGGTACCTTCCAGTCATAACTCCCTTGAGAAAATAGAACATGAGCAGGTAGCAGACGTACGAAGCGCAATATCGAGCAGTCGCAAGTGGTGCAGGCTAGTCAGGTTAAGTAGTCGACCTTTTATTCTACTTAAGCATTTCTAATCCGGTATTTCACGGTAAAGTACAATGTTTTGAAGGTATCAATGATGAGCAGCCTTTTGTTATCTCCAACTTCCACTACACTCAAGTAACACTGCGTCGTACGCCATGAAATTTACCACTGATATCACGTCGATTTCAGGACTGAATGAAAACATTGATTATACTGGCAATCACGTTGTAAGCAATGGCGGAATATGAAGCGAGGCCACTGCCCAAATAATGTCAGTCACCTGTTGTAGTTCAGTACCACTTTCACTTCGAAGGCGCGCGGGTTGGCTTTGCAATGCACAAAGTCAGCTAAAATACATGCCACTACAGTGACCTAACACAGAAGCTTGCCACAGTAAAGTAGGACGATAAATGTTAGTAGTTTAACTCGAAGCGCAGACGATCGCCGCATTCTTAATAACAAGGACAGCTGAAGGTAAATACAACAGAAGACGCAGAGTAAAGACAACCAGAGAGAGAAATGGGTCTGGACTATTGTACGCAACATTCGAAGAGATAAGTTGCCTTCGAATGTTCAGCTGCATAAGAATAGCGGTGCGAAATGTAACTTCAACGGCAGTGTGTTTAGCAGCCACATTATCCTACTGAACAGGACACGAACCTTATCCGCCGCCACATCAGAGTTTAACTTTGAATAAACAGAGTTATCTGTCTGTATCGGGATAGATGAAAGGCGTTAGAAACCACCGAAGACCCATAAATATAGTAGAAACATACTTCCTCCCGTAAGGATTTTTGCTGTACAACATCTTGAATTTCACTTTCCAATGTCTTGATCCGTTCAACGAGTGAGCTAACGAATCGCTCATGCTACAGATGCA
Source organism: Opisthorchis felineus (assembly GCA_004794785.1). Taxonomy (NCBI): domain Eukaryota; kingdom Metazoa; phylum Platyhelminthes; class Trematoda; order Opisthorchiida; family Opisthorchiidae; genus Opisthorchis; species Opisthorchis felineus. Next base: position 174,478 of record SJOL01005788.1, on the reverse strand, counting down.
AAATAGAAAGCAGCGATTAAAATATGAGTTTCTATAGGGTCTAACATGGAACAGAGATGAAAAGAATCAGTGCGAGTTTCAGATGACACAGAAGGAGAAACTTTGACACCTTTGTCTGTGAACCAAAGTTATGTAACCACATCATAAAAAACGCTTCATTCTGCGTAGACTGAAATCCAAAGTCTAGTCCTTTGATATACCACATTGCTGCCAAATGCAGCCGACCAGACTTAATGACGTATCATGCGACATTATCGTTGAACCTGGCAACCCTATAGCAATCGTGTCCTAAGCTTGGATTGTCTGATGAAAAGTTCGGCAGCGTGCCAAGTAATTATACGATAGCGTACTACCTCCAAGGTAATGCGGAGTAAGTAAAATCCAGTGGAAGGATAAACAAGGTGGTGGTCGGACCCAAAAAAAAACTCACTCAAGAATCACAGCCAAATGGTACAAAGACATTTATTAAATATCGGCTGACTTTTGAGGAAACTCCCTTATACGACTAAATGTCCTTTCAGAAGACAGTAGAAGGTGGTGTGTAGTGAACAGGGCCTATTTTCTGCCAGAGCACTTTTCGGACGAAGAAACGTATATGGTTATCGTAATCAACATTTCCAGAGTGAACCCAGAAATAGTGAAGTATCTCGAGCTTCGTACAGGACAGTACTTCTCCTCAAGGAAACGCTCGCATTGACCAAACAGTTCTGGCGGCATAGAATTTCTCCCATTGTATCACTCTTGAGGAAACAACCCTCTCCCAGAACCAAAAAGGAAATGTTTTTTAGGTGCCCAACCGTCGACATATTCCCCAAGAGGATGCATGACAATGACAGTGGATTTGTCACTAACCCAAATTCATCAATTGCCTAAACTGTTAGAGGCTCCCTGACGTTATCAAGCCTTGAACCAGGCCTGCGAGAATATGTGCCTCGATTCCCACCTATACACTGATACGTAATCCTGGCTTTAGTGAGTAAGATAACCTCGGTATTTACTGACAAGTGGATGCGTTATAACTATTCTTGTGGGAACATGTAGCTTGACCCTTGCTAATTGTGCACAATGGCGATGCAGATAAAAGAGATGACATTTGAGCGAGGTAATCTGGTGTTGTCACACTTGGCCCACAGCCACAACCAATGTTAAAACGTTACTGTAGCAGAGACTGTGAGCCAATCAGTCCGGCCGAGTCGTGGAAACAACTACGGCCGTTGCACCTCTGGTCCCTGTGACGAGAAGGCAACCTGCATAGCATTATGATAGTGACTGACCGCTCTGTCCCCCCAGAGCTCTCTGCATCACACATTGGACAGTGTGCTGCAACAGCAGTACCTCCCTCGATGCTTGATGGAAGTGGAGCATTTTAGGTGGATGTGAAATTTGTAGAATATGCATTTACGTCATTCCCTTTCAACAAGAGGAAATAAAGTGATAGGCCGCCGGTGGTTTACGGAGATTTTACGGCTGCTGTTCATCGATAAGAATACCGGTCGGAGTGGGCATGGAAGCATAGTAGAGCGTATCGCGCGAGAAGGAATCGTCAGGTCGGTTGAGGTTTTTCAGAAGGAGTAACTGTCGCGAGGTGCATAGCACAACAGGGAACAATATATTCCGGCCACCGAATGAGAATATGAAGGTAATCCGACTGAGAAAAAGCGATGAGGGCTGCCGCAATTTCGCCGTTTGATAGACGTCAGTCATGTTCAAATAAGGCGAATACGAAGGGATATTCGAAGTATCAGAGATGGCAAAAAGGCATGAATTCCGTAAAATTTAATATAGAAGTAGAACTCCACACTTCTTAGAAAAGTAAAAGATACGGAAGCCACACCCACGACCGGATCTCCCTTGTGCGATTCTAAAAGATAGGGCTGGGGGTACACATTTGCCTCTCCTCCTAACAGGATACACCCGCCCAGGATACATTTTGGCGACCCGCGCCTCGATGAAAGTATTACTGTACAATGACATATACTTGATACCGAAAATACTGGAACGATCAAAGTCTGCGAGCAGACAGGAGAGTGGTAAGGCACATCCGCAAGTGCCTCATTTTTAGACGATTCGCTAAAAATGAATGAATGCTCCGGAAACTCACTTGTCTTATTTCGTTTAACACAATTGAACGCACGAACGCACGTTTGAATCAGAACATGATCCCACAACCGACCGCTACTCATGTTTAGTTATGGGAAGAACAGTCCGTAAAAGACAAGTAAGTTATGTGCACAAATGTCCTTTTTTAAGCTGTTTCATTCCTATTGTTAGTCTGAAAAGGAAGACTTGCTTGACTTAGTCCATGTGCTCGAATTCGTTAGGAATCTGACTAATGGTGACTAGTCTGGAACAGCAGTCGGACTGGTAACACGTGGTCAGATCCTTAAAGAATTTTGACGCCTTTGCTAAGCAAATAATGCAAACGAATTCCAATACACCATGCGCGCAAGTGAGGTCGGCGGTTAAGTGCTTAATCACCTGATGGAATTCCACTAACTGAGGACAGATAGTGATATCCTTTAGATAAAAAGCACCCAAAATGGAATATGGCATACAAACCACTAAAAGCTCAAATAAACTCTGCTTCAAAAAGATGGATTGGCTAAGCGAATGATGAAGCCTGAATGGGTATATAGTAAGCACAGGACAGCTGTCTGCTACCTTTCACATGTAGTAGCTTAACCAGATATCTGAAAGACTTTCCAAAAAAAACTACTTTATCGTAACTGTATCGAGAACTGCGAAAGCAGGGTAACGTTAGGAGCGTCTAAGACTCTCACCAGTTGGCTTTCCATAAGAAATCAATGCGACGATTTCCGCCCCAATGGGACTGCAGCCACAAGACCTAGGTGAACGGATCACCAACATCTAGTTCTCTTCAAACTGGTCGTCTTCCCCAGGTTCGACAACAAAACCAAGCACACAACACTCACCTTATCACCGGAGTGAAGGGAGGGATGATATTATGGCGAGCACTAAAACCTTACCTTACAAATAGCACAAATTCACTGATTTGGGAGACTTACTAACAAGACAGGTAGATGTCACAGAGTCGGCCAAATGTGACGGGAAAGGACTACTGACCATTGTTGCACAGAGGTTTGAGCTATTAGTTCATTGGTGATGGCACGCCATCCTAGTACTAACGGTGGAAGACCAAAGGCGAGGTCGCCACTGAAGATTCGAACAACTGCGTTGCCGAAGCAAATGCAGCAACACCAACATATACTCACCTCGTCTTTAAGATGATGAACCTCGGATTTGAGGAGCTCCGTTTCAAGTAGGAATTCGTGACTAGAATGCCATAAACACGAGTGAAAAGCAAAATGGCAGTCATGCAAACGATGTCATGGAATCTCGGATAAGATTAAAGTACGTTCTCCAATAATGATACGTCGCTAAAATGTTTTATTTCATCTCAACTGAGAAGTAACACTAGGCACGAAAAACTTTATGAAGAGTCAAAGCATCTCCATAACACGAACAGCACTCCGTTATACTAACTCAGTTGACCTTAGCAGCTACGTGGTGACCTAAAACACCACAAGCGTAGGTTGAGCTTCATATAAGCACCGACCTAACGAAGAATAACGGAAGAAATTCACCGGTGTCATGAACTAACTGTTCGATGATGAATCGGAAATATACTGACATGCAGTTGAGCAGTTTGTGTTCTGGTGCTGTACGGACTTTAGCGATACATCCGGACGACGTAACAACGTGCGACATGCGAGTCACTGGTTAAGAAAAAATCTACTTCCTTTGTATGTATTGGTAATACTTGAGAAACGAGCACTTTTCACACGAACGACCAGTAAATGATAGGACCAATGGACGAAAATAAGTGGCCAGGAGTGGACTTACTCCTCGTTATGCTGTGCGCAACCAAGACGCCCGAAATGACGTTTGTTTTGCAGCACCTCAGCTTGATGTTCTTCCACTGCAGGCTGCGTAGATGTTCCATCGTGAGTTCTCAACGGTGGTCCTGATATCAAGTCCTGCAAAACGAAAAGTTGCAGTTAGCACAAAGATGATTGAATGAGCCTGTCGTTGCGACGGCTGGGAAACAAACAAAGGAAGTGCAAACGCCGAGTAGCAACAGACAGTGGATCGCCAACAGTATTGAAGCCTCCTGCAGCTGCTCATGCGCAGGGAAGTATTACCGTTGAATGAGGCCTCAGTGCCATCCGGATCTTGTTCGAAACAGTCACAAACACCTACTGCAATATATATCTAGCAGACTGTTTTTGGTGGTCCGCTCTGTGATACCTGGCCTCATCAATAAATTTTATCAATCATCGACGATAGTACTAACTTTGCAGATTACCTTCAACACGATGCTCCATAATTCCCCACGGTAGAACCAAGCTTAACAAATTGTCAGTAAATAAGAAAACTTTTCGTTTTATTCTACCAGACTGAAGACCCTGTCTTACACGATTTCGCGATCCTTTTTGTTGCCACAGGTATGCGTACAGCCTACGTACCGTTCTGATAAAGCGGTTTTTACTCTGGATTGTAACTAGATCTTCTCTGCACTTCTCACGAAAGGTAGCTTGTGCAACCTCTGCATTATTGCAGTACTTCATCCTTTCGGTTGCGTCAAACATGGATAAGGGTCTCTAGGGTGAAAGCTAGAAAGGACGAATGCTTTTGGAACAAAAAACACCTGATTATTCCAAATGTTTCCACACATCTACACATCATGCAGTTATCATTCAGTGGATGTATTTGGCATACAAACCTGTGGTTCTATGCTTTCTGGAGCATAAGTCTTTTCCTAAATTAAATTGGAAAAGTTCGCAACAGCTAATCCATCGGCGTCCCAGCCAGCTACCTTTCTTTTGATAGCCAGGTCAGTCTCACTGTGCTCGATACGTCTGTCATCACAGAGATCCGCTTCAAATAAAAGTATCCTGGAACGCGGTTACAAAGGCCTTTTCGTCATGACAAACTGACTCCCAAGTCCCCGGAAACGCAATTCAGATCTTGGGGAGGGAGATTCCCCCTATAACAAACAAGCCAACGATCCCATCGTAAATAGAGGTATGAAGATCAGGAAGTGTTTATCTATGGGTAAATCAAATTTCCCCGAGATTTCTATGAAAATTGGTCAACTGTGTACACAAAAAAGCGAGACGTAGCTCAGGGATCAGGGAATTAAATACCTAGAAACATATAGATTATTACGAGGGAGCAACAAGATCGTACGCGTCGACGGCTGCAGTGGGATAGATCAATGAGGAACACAGATATGTATTCTCCGCAGGTGCACACTGTTGAAGTCTTACATCGTATTGACCAGCAATAGGGCTGCTTCAAGTACGGTTCGCTAACAACGAACGTTCCCCTCCTGGTCCGGAAGAGTACATTGTAACGGACTCCCCTTGAAATCCAGCACGATTTACAGGGAGCACTTTCCACCAAAACTCCAAATGCGGAAGCCCCAACCTTAATCCGTGTTAGAAGTGGTGTGTTGCGCGACTTTTCATAAAAACCTCTACATGAACTGTACGTCAAGCGTTCCGTCCCATAATATAAGAGCAGATATTATCAATAATCCTCTGTGGTGAATGAAAATGTCTGCTTTTTTTATCACAGTGGCTGAGGAGATGACAGCTATTGGATTTGTCCAGCAGGGAGAGGGAAGGAAAAAAGGAAGAATCAGTGCTCCAACATAATTATAACAAATTATGAAGAAAACAATTCAACAAATACACTTTTTGCATAGAAATTTGGTTTTCACGGGAGACTCACCTGAAACCCAGCTGAATCTCTCGTTTACGGAGAGAGAGAATGTGCTGCACAAAGGCCGCCTCATGTTTCACTTCGTACGGCAGTTGAGATATTGCAGCGTATTTTCTTGGAGGAACACTACTCATAAGGCTCCTAAAAACTCTTTGACAGCCCATTAGACACAGCTGAGATTCAGTTAAGTCTCTCGCCAGAACTGAATTGGTGTGCGAATGAGTGTAGTTCGCAAATTCTGTGCAATGTAGGTTCAAGTAGAACATAAGGTTGACAGAAACTCGGAGATTGTGTCTACCTGATAAACCCGAAAGGGAAGGGCGAAACCGGTCGTGAACTTTCGAAGAGCTTCCAGCAACTTTGTGAGTAGTTTCCTTCATGAAAACATGATTCACTTCAATTGTCCAATCTCTTGAAAAATCTGATACCCGACAGTTTGGACCACAAATCACTGCATCCTTTGCATGCTGAACTCGCAAAATCGTTTTCAATGCCCTCTGTAAGCTTGTTACGGTATGCTTTCACGTAACCTGACTCGTTTTCGGCAATAGTGCAACCACTTTGTGTAAATTAATTCGACAACTTCGCCGTAACTACTGCACCCATGAAGGATGGGGACTACCCCCCGTTGGTTCATTCCACTATTCTTGATGTGACCTGACGTGAACCGTGATGTCCTGCACTACAATACACTAAAAGAACAACCATAAAGATGAGAGCTGGAGAGCTGAGAAGGCCGAAAGCTCCACAGGTCCATCCGTACAGCAATGAAAATACAACGGTCAGATACTTACCAATGTGGAAAAGTCGGGCGGTTCATCGCTTAAAGGCAAGAGCTGATTATTTATGGTTGCAGCACTTGTTGCAGGCGGGTTACGCGTTGGGCTTGGCGATGAGCGTGAAGGGACTACAGTCACACCATCGAGAGAAGATTCTGGAGGGTGTGGTTCTGACTCATCTTCCGAAGAAGGAGATTCTATGACAGCAACTCGAAAAGACTTATGCCGATCAAGCTCCGATCCAACGCAGAAGTCAGGTGGGCTCTTAGGGAACAAGGGGGAGAATAAAAGGTGCACTAATCTGCTAGTGACTATGAGGAAAGTGTGATTTTCGGTCGTACGGTACGGTGCAACAAGGAGCGAATGCTGCAAGCGTGCAAATTCGTGGCAAAGACGGTGAAAACATGATGTCCGCAAAAGGTGGAAAACGGAAAAGAAAGTGGAAACAGGGAAAATGTTCTCAGCCAAGCCATTTTAGTAGACGAATAAACGGCCGAAAAGATCAGCCACGGTTACGTTTATCGAACAGAACTATGCACGGAACAGATCCAAAAGTATGGGTAAATGACAAGTCATCTGAAAACATATGGGAACACATATCAGTGGTCGATAACAATGGTCGCCACAGGGAGTCCGACTTCAGATTGTGTTTGCCGCAACGTATAGTAATGGTCCAGTTAAAAGTAACAAGTTTATGAGTGACACAATAGGCGGCCAGGTTTCAAAGTATATCTATCCAGTTGTGTATCCATATTAGTGTTGCTTGTGATTAGTAAACCGGAAACATTTGGCGGGCAGCGTGAGGTGACTGGTGACCACCGGAAAAAACTCAACGTGGAACCAAATCGAGTTACACTTCACCATCACCCTCACCATTGATAGCAATACACCAGTAGTACATACTGGTGCTTGACTGCCATAGATGACGGAACATCAGACCTTCAAAAAGGCCACTCAGAGTAAAGACCACGAATGCTTGATGAGTGTAACGTTTCTTGGCCCTATGGAATTTAAAATTTACACAATCCTATCTAAAGACCAATTTGTTCATATCCCAAAACCGTTCTCTAGTTGGGCACCGGTATTTACAAACGATGAAAAGGGCGTTTAATCAGTTCTGAGGCTATTTATAAGGTTGCTAAGGGTTGATGGGACTTTATTGGTTCGGCTAGATGGCTAGATGGCTCAAGTGGTTAGAGCGCGAATCTACTGACCGGAAGGTCCCTGGTTCGAACCCAGCCTTTGCCTCTCGACTTCCCCTGTCTAAGCTTGGGCAACCTGGCAGTATCTCGGCCCTCGTGCTTCCTTCTGGTGGCATGGCAGTTAGGCACCGAAAGGGTGCTACAGCTGAACGATTTTTTTTTATTGGTTCGGCAGTCCAAATGCTGTGAATCGCTCCACCAATCCTGCTCCAGATAGCAAAAAGCGCCTAAGTCGGAGTCTACCTCTGAATTATTGATTGCGTCCGGGCAACATCCCCACGACTGGCTCCGGCTGAGGTAGAACCACTATCAACCAGACCCATAGTTGGTTACGTTATATGAAGGGTTTTAGGAGAAAGGTCTGAAAGAAACTTCAAAGGTGGTTAGTTGTGGACACTAAGGAAAACATTCTCGTTTCATCATGCTTCCACCTAGCTTGTTCTGAATGAATTCGGTCGCTATTTCCTTTGAAATCACTTATCCTAACTAAACAATGAGGCACGACTTGAAATGACACCCATGAAATGAGACAATTTTACTGCGTAGTATAATTGACGAGGGCTGTAGATAGAATGCTTGCATCATTCAAACGGATAGTAAGGTTAGATTCTACTGGCCAATTTGTTGTCATCTCTACCCAAAGCTTCGGATCGCACTAAATCCTGCTTCAAGGCTTATAGGGAAGAAGAGGAGAATAGCACTGCTAGTTAGCAGAGAAATCGGACCTGGTATGGATGACCGCAAGTAGACAGGCAAGCTGAACGAGTGAAAATGAGGCAGAAGAGAAGAGATCGGATGAAAACTTGCCGTAGTAATGGCGATGGGATAAAGGTAAGTTCAGTGAAGGGAAAAGAACAAGGCGCGCAACTTTTAACTGAATTTGGTCAATTACGAAATGGATCATTCCAATTATGTTGACAGTAATTCAGTGCCTGCCCTGTACTTTCTTGTTATTACTGTACTTGAGGTTTGTAGATGAGTAGCATTTGAGACGGGGAGGATTTAGGAGACAGAAGAGTGGAAAAGCCAGTCGGAGTTACATGCATTGAGATCCCTGACAATGCATAGTTCGGTGGTGAGATATACCTGCAAGGTAACTCTGCAGTTGGCTTTAAGTAATCAAAACAGTTGAGGCACATTATTCCCATTGGAAGACCGATAAACACGACAACTCAATCTGTCATATAAATTGAAAACCTGTCGTACGAGTACCAAGGAAGGTCATTAAGGGACCATAAGGAGAGGACTGGATTTAGACTCAAACCCCATTCAGTAAATGCAAGCAAAGATGAGAGGGACGATCGGATAACTGCAAGCGAGTGAGATCAGTTACCAGAAACTTGGGTCTGTATGAAAAATAGAAGTGAAGTGAGGTATCGTTACTGTTTAAACCACGAATCTTGCACACACAGAGATCTTGAGAGCACAAAAAAATCGAATGTTCCTATTATTGTGTGTGCGCATGTTTGGTTGATAGTTGAGAGGCCGACAACCTATTCCGGTATCTAAAGCTAACGAACCATATAAGACTCCCGTAGGTTGGGCGATGATACTTCCCCAGACAGCAGCTTTAGCTACCTACCCCATTTCCCCATTCCAACATCTGAACAACACATTGCCACAGATGTTTCAATCCCCAACCTTGAAGGATAGGAGACTACTGGTCCGAGCTCTATAACTTGAACAACCTGGCAGGAGACTTTGGCGATGCTCTGTGGGTGTTCACGGGTATAGCTGAACAGGTTGCCGAGATACACACAACATTCTCTAAGCGAGCGACAACACACTGGAAATTTGGATTGGCAATGGAACAAAAGGAAAGAATTAACTAAGTAAATATAGCATCGAGATGATTTGCTTACTGGACAAACTAACGTCTCTTTTGTGACAAAACACTGTAATGAAAATGTGTCCGGATGGCTTGGATCATTTCAAATAGAGTTTGAATGGTTAGAGACGCAAAATATCTGGCCAACGTGTTTCACTAGAGCTCTGGACACAGTAAATGGAGGTGGAAAATCCGGCATGCCACCGCTATCCTTGAAAGAAAACAACAGTAATGAAAACTAGGGCCTCGGTGTCTTAAATTTAAGACTATTCGTCTTAAAGGGGTACTACAGATGAAAAAGGACGAAACGGACAGGCGGAGAAGTTCAGGGCCCAACCCTACAGAAGCTAAAAGACAACGTACATTAAGTGCTCAAAGGATGAAATGATGACAGTGGGCCACCATGAACTAAATAGTGAGACAGGAAGCTGTCACCAGTTCCAGAAAAGGAAACAGTATACACCAGCTCCGAATATCTAAGAAAGATTATGCAGATATTAACCGAAGTCAGAATATTGAACTATCAAATGGCAGTTCTGAAAGATCAACCAACAAACTCCAAAACAGTACTACTACGATGCACAATACAGCACGCAACCAGTGGCAGCACCAGTGTTACTTTTGACTACGACTAGGTAAGAAAACCAGCAGCCGCTGTAGTCACTCTCTTGGCCAGAAGAGCTGTGAAACCATGGGATGAAATCATAAAACCATTAGCCTAGAGAATATCCACTTGGAAACTGTAGTATGGGATAAAAAACGCCCTACAAGTAAGCACAGCAACCCTCTTCTACTGTGCAAATCAGCCATTGCAAATGCCTCAGGTTTTATCTAGAAACTTGTGAACAAGCACATACTGCCAACCACTGCACACATTACCACTAACTACAGTTCATTCATAAACAACGAGCTCGACATCCGATTCATGGAAATAAGGTGCATATGCAACCCGTCTCGATGACTTCTCATATATTTTCACTACATTACGGTTTCTCCAACACACATAAAGTTGACGCGGAAAACAGTTCCTCATTAGGACAGCGAAACATAGAAAACTAAATTCAGGCACTAATCGATTATGGAATAAAGCAACAGCTTCAACACCGAATGGTAAAGCCAACCTACTTGTGTCAAAGAAGGAATTTGAACCAATGCTTTGAAATACTGGATACGCGATGCCTTCTGGAAAAATGCTGCTAATTTGTCATGCAAATACGCGAACCGTTCCCGATGCCCAGCCATTGCATCACTTCCCAAAAGTTCGTGAAGCTTGAACAAAATGTGCACAATAAGATCGTATACCGCAGCTGCATCCTGAAGACAAAGAAGCAAGGGATTCATTTTGCACTGAGCCGCAGGAGTGCAGACCGCTACGCCCTCTAGCTCCACAGCAGCAATAATTGCCTCATGAAAGCGGAGTATTTCTTCAAGGAAGTCCATCAGGTCAACACTAAACTGGAACCTATAGCAGAGAGCAAACAGAAGGCGTCGAAAGGCTAGAAGTTATTCACGAGCACAAAAACAAGCTATAAAAGTGAATTATGTCCGGACAGGCCTAGACCAAGACCATCCAACACTATTTGAAAGGAAGTCAACCAAAGAAGTACCTAAGGTGCTTGCCGAAGTGCCCCTGAGCAAATGGTCAGGATTTCATGGTTACTTCGCTGACGTATTGACATCAGACACTAACGGACTATTGCCAAATAGCGCAGTCAAAAATAATTAATCATTAAGATCATCGCCAAACGACGGTACTTCACTGTCATAGTAGCCAACAAAGGGATAGTTCAGAATCCGTCTAAATAAACCAACAACCTGGTTCGTTCTTGATAACCTTTTATACACAAAATGTCCATCCATTCTGTGATTCAGCGTTACCACCACGCTGTCTTTCGGAAAGTTGCGACGGAGGTGCGGGTTAGAGGATGCCTAGGAGTGAGGCACTGCCCCACCATCATAATCTGACCTGAAGGCTGTCTTATATACAGTATTCCCTATCCGCAAAGCTTCCTCTGCGATAGCTTGATTATTCCTCCAATTCACTTAACCACAGTATAAGCATACTCACCGACTCATACAGGTTTTTCTAACTTGTCACCGCTGTTGCGTCTCCTGTTAGCCTCACACATATTCTGACGCGGACAGCCAATCCGAAAATTGCATGCTTGCGCAAGCGGTGTGGCAGTGCTCCTGCTAGTCTAATGTTCCAGTTGCTACAGCTAAAGTAATATGTGAATCCTCCATTCAGAGATTGATAGACGTACTGAACGTACAGCTTGAAACTTCTTGGAACAGAATTCCCTGTTCAAACATCTGTCGTCCTTCAACCTGAAGTAATTATGTACCTCTCAATGCGAAAAATATGTTGGTCTTCTCGATCACCTGCTATTGCGCGGTAGAATAAATTGGAGAAAACAATACACTACACACGGTTAGCTAAGAGACTGAGAAGACAACCGGCTCCAGTGCGCAAGATTTAACAAGCCATGCATAGCGGTAACAGACAAGGCAATCGCCATCCAACAGCGTGAGCCAGATCTTTGTTGTCAAAAGTGCTTTGTGCACAGGCTGGACATGTCGTTGTCCAACACCTCACACACACACACACACACACAAACCTACCTGGTGTTAAACACATCCACGGTATAGCCCTTTTTCTTAAGAGACAAATGTAGACTGTCCCAGTGATAACCTCAACCTTGTGGTTTGGCGACAGGTAAACAGTAAAATCTGTCGCACCTTTATTTCGTGGATTGTTTTATGCATTTTTCAGATTTGTGCGGCCTGAAAAGAACTTACTGAAAGCATGTTTATCAAAATATTCTCGTTCTTCTAAGCGTGAATCTTTGAAATCTGATGTGCCCAATCACGATAGACCAGGGTATTCACACCACACCAGTCGGGACAGTCAGAGTGGGTCCAGATACGCGATTGCCCAAAACTCACTCTTCCAGCTTCGATTCTACTAGCCCACAATGCAGATGTCGGCAATGCAACATTCTTGCCTATTTTTGAACTTCCTATTTACATAGCACGAATCGAAACAGTTGTATCCCGCGAAATACACTCACCCGCAAATTAGTCTGGTTTTAACGGGAGACAACTGGATCCATGTTTATCGTATTCTTACACTGAACGTGTTGTAAAAAGCTCGCCTTATGTTTAGGTTGGCACCATATTCGAGATGTCGCGGTATATTTTCTTGAAGGGACATAAGGTTGCTGAAAACTCTTCGACAGCCCACGACCGGTTTCGCCCTTCTTAGAGCTCATCAGGTAGGTCCAATCCCCGAAATTCCCGTTAACTTTATGTTTCACTTGGACCGAAATCGTGCGCATTTCGCGAAATGCACTATTTTGCAAACTAACTTGGTTTTAACGGGAGATATCGTTTATGACTCAGTTGGAATCCAGTCGAGTCTCCCGTTAAAACGAAGTTAGTTTTCAAACGGGTGTATTTCGCCAACAATTTGAGTTGGAGCAGAACATAAGACTGACAGATATTTCGGAGACTACGTTGACTTGATGAACCCGAAGAGGGGCGAAACCGGTCATGAGCTGTCGAGGAGTTTACAGCAACCTTATGGGTAGTGTTGCTTCTGGAGAAATGTAGTGTGTATTTTCTTACATGTTTGTAAATAGTGTGGTAGATTTTCGGACAAAAAGCTCAGTTTCTGATATCCAAGTTGATTTGGCCTCCGTGTGACCTGAGCTAACTTAACAAGGGCTGCTGTTTTCGTATCAGATTAATTTTCCATGCTCCAATTCGATGTGGGTTTTATGAAATGCAAATTTTGTTGCACAAAGGATAAAGGAGCACCAACTACCGTTGTAAAGGTGTATACTAGTGATGAAGCATAAGAGTAGTCTATGGTTTGGTGTCCAAGCTCCGCCCCGCATCTGATGGGAGGTGAAGTTTATTACGGAAATTGTGAAACTGCTTTGCAGTGTTCGTTTACTATTGTGTAATAGCCAAAGAATATCCAGCTATATCCAAGAGGACGAGTGCGAATGTTCAGTTTTCGGAGACTCCGTGCATATGATATGTTCACATTCCTGTCCAATGACTTGTGACTGCTTAGTTCGTATTTGCTAATAAATGACTTCCCAGTGAAGGGCTTTCTTCCTTTCACCGTTAATATACGTGTGAAAATAGAAATGGGGAGATTAATATCTTGTCATCCAGCAACACACTAGAGTACAACAAAATACTTCCTCCTTAGCATGATTTCGGAAACATACAACCAAAGTCGGCCGGAAAAGAGACGGGAAAAAATTCATGGAAACCATGTTTGCACCTTAGTCGTTGACTTGCAAACATACCGAAGGTAGAATTCTCAAAGATAAGGTCACTACAGAGGAGTCAGTTACCCAATCGTATATTTCGCTCTGTGTTGCCATGCTCCCTTTTGCTTTGTTGTGAAGCACTTGAACTGCAACGCATGCAATGGTGAGGCGAATCTGGATCGCTCGGCGCATTCACCCATCCAAGTGTACGCTTGGTCTTTTTACTCACAGGGGAAGAATATTGCGACTGAACAATTGTCTTTCATGCAATTGTTTTTGACAAACTTCTGGTAATCGATAGGACACAGTGCCATCATATCACTGTAGACTTAACTTACGGATAATGCTGAGTGATTGTGTGACCCAACGATGCCCGACGTTTCAGCTTCAGACACACCGGCGACCTGTGAATGGTATTGATTTTCTACCAAATCGGGTTGCGCGGAAGGCTCTCATTCAAGAAGGAAAAGTGAAGCTCCTGCCGATAACCGATTCCGAAAGACGGACCCGCAGCAGCGGAGACCTCTGACTTCGGGCGGAACCGGCCTCGACCTTTGAAGTGTGATGACACAAATCGCAAAAGTGATGTGTAACCCACTCGTATTAGTATTTGGTCGCATTGACCGAATTCGCTTGACACTCTCAGTCGTGAAGGAAAGATGGCATTGTGATGTTTTAGGTGCGATCTCACCATTGGTGTGTTTCCCGGGAAACGTTCGAGTTGTAGCAGGTACCGAAAACGAGGTTGTTTGACCAAACTTTTACAACCGTATATTCTGGGACATCAAAGATGTTCTCTAGAGAAAAAGGAATGTTTTGGCTCTCAAAAGAATACGCTAGACGACTTGGTAATACAGGAGTGCGATATGGAGAACTCCACGTGTCATGCAAGCTTCCCATGCTCACGCTCGTATTTTCAGCCTGCAGCCTCTCGATAACCTCGGCATTCTTTGGATTGTGACCAAGTTTGATTTGGTAAACATGGTAAGGAAGGAAAGTCATGATGTAGTAATGACATCATGGTGCTCAGGCAACCGTATTTATTGCCGCTGCAGCGAGCTCGATGGTAGTGTAATGAGGTCTATAAAACTCACAGGTGATCTGGTAGGGCCTGGAGTGCTGTACTTTTGTCTCGAACCGTAAGTTCAAGATTGCCCGGTAATATCGAATACTACAAGAGGTGATAATGGGGGAACGTGCCCAAAAGTACTACAAACTTTTCTGTGCAACTTCAGACGTCCAATTAGAAGTCGAAAAAATTGAGCGAGTGGGTAGCTATGGCTGGTGCGTTGAGCTTGCTAAACCGGCAGTTGATAAAGACATAAAAATGTTGTATTTACCCATGAAGCTTGAAGCTGCCAAAGCTTTGAGGCATTTCGAATTCCATCCCCGATGCACTAGAGAGCGATTTAAACGATGATACATCAATCCCGTCAATGAAAATTACTTCAGGATGTCCGGAGCGGAGGAGTTTATAAACTATGTACAGGAATTTCCAACACAAAACCGGACTGGAAGAAAGTGGACGATCTGAAGTCAAAGTGTAGAAAAATTTGGAGGAATGTTCTTCAAAAGTCGCTAAGATGATGGCTCTAACATGCTTCACTTTCGGTGGCACATCCTTGTCTGTGATCGCCTTGTTGATATGAATTGCCTGAAGAGATCTAAAACTGAATATACTACAACTAACCTGCGGCTTTAGAAGTAGCCTACTGGGATTTGGATTCCGCCGAAGAAAAGAAGTCATTGGTAAACAACGTGCCGACAACCAATAAGATCGTTTGCAAATCGGTCGTGCAGCCGCACTGATCGAGCTATCGGATAAGGAAAACGGGCAAGCACCATATACGCGAGTACATAAAGTAACAGTCAAAAATCCTGCAGAAACGGTACGCATAATGAAGGATTTCACGCGATGTTAAGGCATACACATGTCCGGTTAAGGATACACGAGAATTAAAGCGGAGACTCCTGCTGAACAGGTAGCAATAAGATGGCTCGGTGATTAGAGCGCAAATTTACTGACCGGAAGGTCCGTGGTTCGAACCCGACCTCTGCATCTCGACTTCCCCTATCTAGGCTTGGGCAACCTGGCAGTATGCCAGGTAACACCCTTTCAGTGTCTAGCTGCCATGCCACCCGAAGGAAGCACGAGGGCTGGGATAGTTGTGGCTTTTCGATCTTGTCTCGATCTCAAGCTGCAACCTTGACGTGGAGATCGGACTTTGGCGCGGCAATGATCCCACGGTCTGGGACTACGTTCCACAATTATGCTATGAAGACCGAAGGGAGGCAGTCAGATCAAGAGTAGCGAAAAACCGTGTTACAAGAAATCGTAGTACGAGGGGTCTGGGGGTAAAAAAATCGTTCAGCTGTAGCACCCTTTCGGTGCCTAACTGCCATGCCAACAGGAGGCACGAGGGCTGGGATACTGTCAGGTTGCCCAAGCCTAGACAAGGGAAGTCGAGAGGCAGAGGTTGGGTTCGAACCACGGACCTTCCGATCAGTAAATTCGCGCTCTAACCACTGAGCCATCTCGTCCCCTCTGGGAGGTAAAGTCATACTGTTATTTGTGATGAGTGGGAAGGCAGTAAATTGTTTCCTCCAGGTGACCAGCATGTCCATAATCATGGGAGCAGCGATGCTGTCTTCATCTGAGGAAGGACGGGTTAGAAAAGGTCGAGCCTAAAACCCACCATCAATTCTGACACTGATGCTTCAATCCCGTACAACCACAAAATTTACTTAAAGCCTTAAATTGAACAGGCGAGAAAGGAGTGGGTAAGAGAGGGAGCTGGTGCTGGCTTGTCGCAACCGTTCTGAGTGACCTGCACCTTCAAGTGATCAATGGGACAATCTGGAAAGAAACTGATAGCGCAAACGCCGCTGACTCCGGTTAGCCCTCATTTCTTTGTGACCCACATCCTTCTGCCAAATCATTTGTGGCGTGGGCGTTGCACTCAGTTCCAGAGCTGAACGGACTGAAGTCCACTGAACAGTCCTCTTTACGCCGTTCGGTTATCCAGCTCAATTAAGATGAGTGATACTCAACATGAAAAACGGTGCCTGTTTGTAGTGTCGGCATGTGCCCCAATGGACTGCATTTCGGACACTGAGAAGGGGCACGTTCTTCAAGCAAGAAACGCTGACAGTATCTTCCTTGCAGGCTATATGGATGTCCAAGTCGGTTGTCTGAACCCCTTGGAATCATATCTGGACGGTCACTCCGGGGCTGGTGTTCGCCGCACAGACAACAGAGAGCAACCCCCCCCCCCCGGGTTGTGCACTGACCATCAATTGTTTTTGGTCAGCATGAATTTTCAAAATAAACGCAGAGTGTAACTGACTGAAAGTCAACCGCGGACCCAATAAGATCACGTAGCTACCAGTCACCGGTGGTCACACTTCAAGACCAACGTTCATTCTGGGGTACACAACTTGATTCCGATCGCGCCACTGTGCGAGCACGTATAACAATTCGCTTTCCTTCGGGCCCTCGCAAGCTCGCAAGCAGCACGCCAATTCGCCATCTTCGGAGAACTACCATAAAAAATCGCCCACTGCAGCACCCTTTCGGTGCCTAGCTGCCATGCCAATGGAAGGAGGCAAGGGGGGTTGGGATACTGCCAAACTACCCAAGCCTACACAGGAGCAGTCGAGATGCTAAGGTTGGGCTCGAACCACGGACCTTCCGGTCCGTAAGCTGGCGCCTTAACCATTGAGTTGTCTCGAGCCCTACCATGGCAACTATAGTTCAGCGGTATCGACCTGAGGTAGCCCAACTAATCTCTGCAGTAAACCAACACTGCAATGATGACGAGAACGTGGGTGAAACACGGCATAATGTGAAAGGAGCTGCTAGCGGAATTCGGCGCTGTCTGCCCGACTACTCCGAAAAGATTAAATGAACACTGAATATCGTCGAAATGCTGGGCGCTGATTGACGCCAGAAAATTCATACCAGCAGACGAAGATATTGCGCACAAATCCCCCAGATGCCAAATAGTGAAGAGCCTAAGGAAAGACCGAGAGCTTCGGTAGACAGTGAAAGCTGAGGAAATGGGCAAGGCTTCTGCCACCGGAAATAGCCACTTCAGGCGGAGGATCTAAAACATCTTCATGTCTTAGAAATAAAGCTTGAATAGACAGGATCCAGCGCAATGGATCTAGCGGAATGACCTGGGAAAGTTTTCGGTGATACAAACGACACTTCGCACAAAGAATGCACCCAGGAGTGTAAGCCAAAGTGGCCGGGCCAAGTGTTACACACGCCGAGTTAACGCCTGTCTAGAAGAGCGTTGCTTCCGTGCCTAGTTTGGAGTGGCGGAAACAGATATATGGACAGAAAGTGATATGGCAGACGGGAGTGACATCACGAAAACTTTGGGCCCTGTTGATGCTGTTCCCCATTCCAGATGAGTTCCACGTGCCCCTCCATGTTTGGCTGGAGACATTGAACGATATGGCGGCTAAGCAAAGTCAGTGGCGCTCATGCTGTTAGTTCATATTCAGACTGCCTGATTGAGTATTCGAGGTGCAACTACCTCAAGTGTATGTGGCAGGCTAGCCTCAGCTCTCCCTGCTTTTTCTATTTTTTCATTGTCTTTATTCAAATAAATTGGCATGGTTGTACGATAATGAAGTGCCAGCGTTCTCCTCTGGCTTTGAGGTCAATGATGAGTATGATGGTGGTCCTCCTCAAAACGCCGCACGTCAACTCCCGCGGTCACACGAAGGTCTACGGAAAGTTCGCGCCTGAGCCTACTACATCAAGTGTTGTCAGGCAAGGCTGTTTTCTGGTCACTGATATCGCGAACGCAGACATAACTCCTTTTGGGTCTGATGCTAGCATAATACAGGCGATGCTAAAATAACTAAATTATTCTGCCTCACGGTTCGGTATGCGCTTCAAACCTGAAAAGTGAAGTGTGGCTGTAAGAGTGGGTGAGCTCGAACCCGGACCCCACACCTGCGGATCAGCCGATGGGGTAGCAGACAAATCCCTCTATCTGGGCAGCTATATCGGTACTGGTGGCCTAGCCAAAAACGATAGTTCCATCCAGATCGAGAAGACCAAAGTAGCTTTTGTGAACCAGTACCGCATGTGATGCAGACCTGACATCAGTTTATCCGTCAAGCATCGAGTTTACTATCCTGTTGTGCGCTCTATATTGCTATATGGGTCAAAAACCTGGTCGCTGCGCGCTGAGGACTTTAAAAAATTTCGGTGTTTCACCTTCAATGTTCCCGAAGTATGGTCTAAGTCAGGACAGATCAACGGTCAGAAACATTGTCCGTCATGGCGTATAAGTATGAACAGAAGTCCGGAGAAGCACCTTCGCAATCTGCCTGTTACGCGTTCATCGTGTGAGACACGTAGGCGGTTTTTACAACTGAAGATATGCATTTCACACTTCGCTGCCGGATTAGGAACTCGCTGACTTCGGGCGGTTTCTACCTAGTAAATGTTCTGGCGAATACAATTCTGCGGGTTAGGCGAACTACATGGCCGAAACAGTGTAACCTATGCGGTGTGACTAGCTTTTCCATGAGTGGGGGATGGAGATCGTCAACATCATCGGCTTTAAACAGTGGAAACGTTTTCACTGGTTACAACCGCCACATTTCTGTTCACCGATGGTCTTGGAAAATAGGACTGGACAGCTACGTACCGGAGGCAGTAGCTGATATCACTTATTGCTGGATCCAGGATTCTGTCATTCGAGTGGCAGCGGACTTTTCATTGAGATCGGACGGGGGCTATGCATTGAAGACATCTTGGTTGGGTGATACCTTCCAATCTCTCTAAACTACTGTGCCTCACTTCGGAGTTCCAAATCAACTACATGGTAATAACCGATGCTGCTGATAAAAGTTTTTATGCTTCGCTGACAGACCATTGTTTGGTCACCTCTGGTTAGTTTTCACCCCCCCCCTCTCCCTCCATGGTTTCACGAAAGCGGTTCTCTGAGAAAATCAATCAGTTGTCGCGCGAAGCACGTGACTAGACCAGCGTAACACACTAACTGTGTTCAGTTCAACTATCGCGGGCGAGTTATTTCTTCCGTAATACCGGCACTGGCTTGATTCAGTTGTCGGTCTGATCCTCCCAAAGTAGCATTTTATGCAGGAGAACCACCAAGGGATACATACAGTGTATTAACACCAAAGACCGGCTCAGAAACCCGTGTACAGCGCCTCGTATTTAAACTATACGCAGCAACAACGAACTGGAAATCCTAACGCCTTCTGGACGCTGCATTAGCAACCAGCACGCAATTGGTACTGAGAAGTGATTGGCTGTTTGGTTCTCGTTTTCGACCAATGTTAGCTCAGCTTGACGCCAAACCTGCTAATGGCCCGTTCTGATTAATCACCTGCTGTTTAATCGTATCGGCCGTTGCAGCGCCTAATTGCGAGCGCTAAAGTTGTCCACCTAACATAGCTGAGCCATAGAGGCTCACCCAAAATTTCCCAGAAACCATGGTTCCAAAAAGGGAAATTTCAACATACGTTTTTAGCACTTGATGGTGATTAATCGGGCCCTTAAAATCTCCCCACGCGGCCGCAGTTTTGTTGGAAGTTGTTTAAACGTACTCAAGGCCCACTGTGGGCGTGGGATTCATATTTTAAATGGCTGTCGTGGCTGAGCGCGTGTTGTCCGTGAAGGCGGTAGATAATTTTGTAGAGAAGATAGCTCGTCCACGTTTTTTCTCAATGCATTTGAGATCGCTTTGCGAGAGTATATGATCAAAAATTTCGTTGTTTTCGTCCGCATAAACTCCCAAGGGAGTAGCAATTCGATACTTTTATATGAAAAGGCGTTCTGCCGTTGCAGCAGACGTCCCTGCAGACGAAGCCTAGGCCGCGGAATTCGTCGGAGCTAGTAAGTTTATCGTTATTTGTGGGTACCCGCTAGCACAAGTTGTACTGGTTGTCCGGCAAGATTCCATGTTCGCCGGTACCATCACTACTTGATGGTAACTTCTTACTACCTGGAGCACAACCATCCACGTAGCTAGTTTATTTTTGACAGGCTCCCCATCAACCGGCGCCTGACAAATGATGAATTGAAGGAGTGTAGCACCCTTTTGAAGTATGGTGCTCCTTC
>SJOL01005788.1:21276-122861 GCA_004794785.1 Opisthorchis felineus | reverse complement strand
TCTATGGGGCCTACGTCAGACCGCTTCTTGAATACGCCAACCAAGTTGTCTACTCAGGGCGCACGAAGGACGTAACCCTCACTGAGCGTGTCCAGCGAGCTGCTACGAAAATTGTTGCCGGCCTTAAATCCGTGGGCTACGAAATGCGTCTCACGGCGCTTGACCCCTTTCCCCTCGAGTATCGCCGCCTCCGAGGAGGCCTAATTCTTACTTATGCCCTGTTTGAACAAGGTTTGGCCAACAGGTTTTTCAGCGTTGAGCCAGCAAACACACAGTGGGGACATGGTAAGAAGATTTTCAAGCTAAGAGCGAACAGTTTTATTAGGCAAATTTTTTTCTCATTTCGTGCAGTAGCTGCGTGGAACAACTTTCCTCCGACAGTCGTCCACGCTCCTTCTAGAACCCAGTTCAAAGCACTATTAGACACTTTTCTATGCTAGTCCCCGTGCTGACAAACATATTGCCCCGCGCTGAGAACTTAAAGAGCAGTGCTACACCCTTTTTTCGCTTGTGCCCTTCAGGTGAACGACAAACGCTGAACGACAAGAACACAACCGACCCGAGAAACTTGGGCAAAAGCCTCGATCCTGTGTATCAATCCGTGAATCCGTGAATTAAGGCTGGAGGCGAAGAATCTTCATGATGTGTCGTTAACTTAGGGAGTGTTGCCCCTCAACCGTGTGACCTGTCGTTTCGCCATTACGATCAAAGGCGTTTCATACAGAACAGTTTTAGATACATAGATACGGTTGGCCATATTTTGGATAGAATGCCCGAAGCAACTGTCTTACCTTACCATGTTTTAAAACACAGCTGAATGGTAGTTCATCTCCTGCATTAAGGTGCAGGTCAATTTCTTGTAGAACTATTTCTTGGAACGAATATAAGGCAAACGACAAAAAAGCATGATGCTACTCTTCACTGCCAGCCCTCACCGGCCGCATAAGAATTGATGCCTCCCCCTACTACACCGCCACATTTGTCCTTCTCCCGCGCAACTTTGGAGCATGGCCACTTCGACTCCGGTTGCACAAAACAGGAGAATATATAAAGCCACGTCTCAGTTGAGATAGTCAACGGAAATGTAGCATGCTCAGACGTAGCCAACAACTTGTTGGTATTCATTGTAAAAAATGCCTGAAAGCAGACACAAATGTTTGTGCACTGTCCGACACCACCAGTATAGCATGAACCGACCGTGAGATGAATACGTACTCGATTGCCATTTCACTCCAGTTAGCGGTAATATAACCATCGACAGGAAGCACACAATACTCCGCGCCGTCAAGCCTGCTACCCAGTCCAAAACATGTAAAATCAACTGGCACCATCAGACTGTTTGCGTGATACCTGGAGACAGGAGTTTGAGAAAAAAACTCACCAGGCTCGCGATCGACGCTCGTGAAAATTCAAATAACTGCCAAACTTTGCGCAGAATATAAATTTTAAAGAATCAAGCATTTCACGCCATTTTTCGCTCTTTTTGCGGTTTTCCATGTCTCGTTGCGCATACATATAAGGCATTTCGGCATTTGGAAGGACGGGATTCCTGCCGCATCTAATTTGGGCCTGCGTTTTACTGCTCGATTTAAAAATTTGGCGCTCATACTAAGGATGTCGCTCTTGAGGTTAGGTTCTGTCCTCCGATCCTATTTGTTTGTTTAGCCACCTCCCCACTCCAGTGCACAAGAAATACAATGCGGATTCGATTGCGCCACTTTCATTGCCATTGGGTTCCAGGGCACTTGTTGCGAAATCTACGATTCCACCATATGGTCATCGAAAAAATTGGGTTCCACGCACACCGGAGGACTTCAGTGATGGCGGCGCATTTCCCGAGATACATATGCCACAGTTCCCCCTTGAAATGGGTCAGCAGAAAACCTCTTCCAATGCGCTTGTCCTGAAAACTGATCAGGATGGTCGAATACGTTACGATGAGCTGGTCCGTCAAGGCCATAGCAAAGACAGAATTATTTACTCTAAGTTCACTGACTTGCTGCCGAAAACGATTGACGACAACGATGAGGATCTGAGAAAACCAACCCAGGATGTGATTGAAGAGGTAATCTCGCATTTCATGCTTACCGTTACTCCAGACCACCGAAAAAACGCGGAAAGCGTTGGAGTCCTTAGTCGAGCAGAAAGTGGCGGCAGCAGCCCCTGTACGAAGGGCTGAGAAAACAGCCCCCGCGGAGTACATACGGTATACACCGACTCAGCAAGGTTTGGCCTTCAACAGTGGTGCAAAACAACGCTTAGTCCGGATGGTGGAGATGCAGAAAGACCCTATGGAACCTCCTAGATTCAAGTACTTCTGTCTTTTTTGTATAAACTGTTTTCTAGGATAAATCAGAAGATACCCCGGGGACCTCCCTCTCCACCCCCACCTCTCATGCATTCACCCGCACGAAAAGTTACCGTCAAAGAGCAGCAGGATTGGAAAATACCCCCCTGTATTTCAAATTGGAAGAATCCACGAGGTTATACTATACCCCTGGATAAACGTGTAGCGGCTGATGGTCGGGGATTGCAGACTGTTCACATTAACGAAAACTTTGCCAAACTGGCGGAGGCTTTATATACTGCTGACCGAAAAGCACGTGAGGCAGTCGAGATGCGAGCGCAAATTGAGCGCAAAGTCGCGCAAAAACAAAAGGAACGTAAGGAAGAGCAGTTGCAACGCATCGCTCACCACGCTCGAGAATTTAGAGCTGGGCTTCGACGCCCAGGTTTGCAGCCAGACGAAGAACTAGATGCGGACCTGGGCCTAGACGATAGAGAGGAACTGCGAAGAGACAGAGCCAGGGAGCGCGTTAGGGAACGCAATCTGGCGCGTTCCAATATCGAAACAAAGGCACGAGCACAAAAGGACAAGGAGCGTGATATCAGTGAGCAAATTGCACTTGGTTTGCCAAATCCTCGGGTGAACGCTGACGGGGAAGCACAATTCGACCAGCGACTGTTCAATCAATCCCGTGGTCTCGATTCTGGATTTTCAGGAGGTTAGTTCGTACTTTTCTGCTTACACTCTTCTTTCTAGGGGCAGATGACCTGTACAACGTATATGACAAGCCGTGGCTTGGTGACTCTGAACTTGCATCGCATATTTATCGACCGCGACAAAAAGACAGCGACGCTTACGGGACTGATCTGGATGCACTACAAAAAACGAGGCGTTTTGTACCTGATCGCGAGTTTGCTGGTGCCGATCATGGTCGCCGGTTAGACGGTCCTGTCCAGTTCGAACGCGACGAAGAGGATCCTTTCAATTTGAGCAAGTTCTTATCCGAAGCCAAGAAGGCGCAGAAGCGACCTGGTGAAAACATCTCAACAGATGTAAGCAACCGGGACACTACGCACAGAAAACGCGAACGTAGGGACTGACCTATCGTTTGTCTTTCTTACTGTACATATCTTTGTTTTTGCTTCATATGTATTGATTTTCACCCCCCCCCCCCCCCCCCCTGTTTTTGCAGCTTGGGGAATTGACCACTGACTTCGACATTCTAACGGACGCTAGCAGGTTAGCTGAGAGGCAGATTTTGGTAGAAAAATTCCTGGTATTTCCAGTGGCACCAAGCATGATCACGTGGTGTGCCTAGGTACTCGTCGCTGAAACCGCCCAGTCACATGGGCGCCTATGGCACGTTGTTTGCTGTTTGTTAATTCTGATCTTAACCAAAAGTGTGGCTATCAGAGTTGAAGCGTGGGCAGCATGTATGCCAACCCTGGTGCTTCCTTCGGATGCCATGGCAGCTAGGCACCGAAGGGCTGCCACAGCTGAGCGATTAACATTATCGTTATTGAAGGTATTTAATCAAACACCAAGTGATTCTTTATCCAACGACTTATTTTGTTAGATCTTACATTTGAATGCCGATGTGCTGCTGTTGATGCCGTGCACTTTACAGTTGGCTATTCATCCGGAACACTACGTTGCTGGAATATATTTTTATTTAGGCTCGGATGAACGAGTGAATTGGCTTGTACAGCGTTCATGGTGTGTCGCTGTTTCCTTCCGAATTTTCGCGTTGTGAGTCCTCTGTCCTAGTTTTCCTGGAAAAAAACGTTCATAGCCATAAAATAGCTGCCGCAGACTACCCAGGAGACAAAGTACACTGGTAAACAACCGCCTTACGCCGGGTCGCCAATACGACTACTCGTCTCCACGGGGATGCCCCGTTTTATTGACCCACGCGGATCGTTCCCTAGCTGGGAAAATATCTCAATCGTTGGCTGTTGATCTGTTCGCCGAACTTGTCAATTTGCTTCCAGACGTTTCGTCACCAGTCGTGGGGACATCAGTGTACGCACTGACGTCCCCACGACTGGTGACGCAACGTCTGCAAGCAAATTGACAAGGTCAGCGAACGGATCAACAGCCACTTGATCTACAGTCAATTAGCGCACCCGAACTACCGATATTTCGATAAATTGCCAATATCTCAGTTAGATGACTGGAAAAGTTCTAGTTGTAAAGTGGCCCATTTTATAGTTACGTTGAGTGACAGCCTGGTGTTTGGGAAAATAATCACGTTTAGCTCTTTGTGCTGTGTACATTCCAGGCAATAGACCAAATTCATACGTGGCCACTCGAGTTATGCACATTTCATTGCAATCCCAAACTGTCGAACTTAAAAGAGTGGAGCGCGGTAGTAGTGTATTTGGTAAGGGTCTTCGAGATCATGTAGAACAGTTTACTGTTCTTCGACACCCTTTTTGGCAGTGCTGCGCTCCACCTCAAAACGTCGATCTGTGACGAAACGTATACGTCCAAATTGCCTATCTGGGTGAGTGAGCCGATGGTCATCTATGCATCTGAGCTACCAACATTCTCAATAGCAGTTCAGTGTAGCTGGCTGTGACTTCCCTAAAATTTAACCCATGGCCTGCGGTGTAAGGGCTCAGGCTCCGAACTGTTAATTTCTGTCGATTTGCCTTTGGGTAGCAGGGACAACTGAATTGTTCCACGCAATTCAATTTTTGGTCCAACCTGTCAGTCTTGTTTGGTAACAACTTGGTGTAGCCAGGATGCCCCAACACTTAGAGGTCTGTACTCTGAAGTGTATGAAAAATAAGATAATCGTTCAGCTGTAGCACCCTTTCGGTGCCTAACTGCCATGCCAACAAAAATATGCACGAGGGCCGCTTTGCTCAAGCCTAGGCAGGGGAAGTCGAGAGGCAGAGGTCCGGTTCGAACCACGGACCTTCAGGTCAGTGAATTCGCACTCTACCCACCGAGCCGTCTCGCTCCTCATTCGGTGCTTTTTTTGTACTTATTTGCCTCCATCTGGGAGAAAGAGTGTCCAAACCAGCTGAGACAAGTCGGCGATGTTGCTCATTTTCAAAATCTGTGCTCGCAGTGTATGACAATCACAGGGGAATCAGCTTGACCGTCGTCTTTGTGTCACTTATTTAACGCCGTCTTACGAAGGAGCGTGAAGATAGGACCCGAGAACAGCAAGCAGGATTTCGGTCGGGAAGAGCCTGTGTGGACCACCTTCACACTTCGTCAAGGGTTAGAAAAACGATATGCGAATAGGTGCCCTACAATCTTGGTATTCCTTGATTTCGAGAGTGCATTCGATTGTCGACCGTTTAGTCCTTTCTAACACGCTTGCGCAACAGAGTATGCCCCAGAAATCCATAAATATCATGCAGTATTTGCATTCACATGCTCTTGACTGTATGGGGAGCTTTCTAAAAGCTTTCCTCCACGCGGTAGTGTCCGACATGGATGTCCGCTCTCCATTTGTGTCATTGATGAGGCATTGAGGCGAACTTCACGAGGTCTCCGAAACTGCTGTGTTCATATCTTTGAGCGAGAACCCTGTTGATCTGGAATATGTAGGTGACATTGTCCTTATTTTTGAAAGAGTAGGAAGCGAAGCATCCATTGAAGAGCTGACTAAAGTCATCCAGTCTTTTGCATATACTTGACACTTAAAGTGTAAAATCATGCTGCGGAAATGCCTCTGAGAATTCAAGGAGTAACAGTGGAAGTTGTGGAACGGTTTAACTATCTCGGACGTTGTGGTATGACAGGCGAAGTCAACACACGAATATCAAAGGCCAGAACTGTGTGCGTAAATTTGCACCACTTGTGGCGTCAAAGAGGTATGTCACCAGGTCTCAAAGGGCGCGTGTGTCAGACTACAGGGCGGACTTTTGTTCCACGGCTGCGAGACATTACCACCTCAGGCGAAGGATGTGAGGCACCTTCAGGTCGTTGACCACCGGTGTTTCAGAAGTATGGCTGGAACTATGCGGTTCGCAATGAGGTGACCAGGAGATGGGGTTTCCTGGAGCAGAGGGAACTTCCTTTAAATAGTACTTCCAGTACTGCAAACTAATGTGATCGGACCATGTGTTACGCATGCCGACTTACCGCCTGCCGAGACGAACGCTTTTTTCCCTGGCTGAAAGGAATGAAGGATGTTACGAAAGGTTTGGGTGCTGTTGGGGCTGCTCATCTTCTGCACTGGGGTCCATGTGATCCTCCCTGAGCTTGGCTGGAGGCACTGGACGATATGGCGGTTAACCTGTCTGCCATTCATGCTGTCAGTTCCCATCCAGATTGTCTGACTGAGTGCTGGAGGTGTAGGCACCTCGGATGTGTTGTAGGCTAGCTCTAGGGCCCTCCCCACACCCCATTTGTTTCTTCACATTATAAGGCTTTACTCAAATAAACTGACATGATTATACAACAGTGAAGCACAAGCGTTCTCATCTGGCGTTGTCGTCAATGATGACGAGACGGTTAGTACCACCATTTAAGTTTACTCAATGTGAAGTTAACTGAGGTTACATAGACTGGAACTAGACTGGATAAGCTCTGACACTTTTTGAGTTTGATTGGTTGTCAAACAGTATAGCGTCACCCACATCATCATCACTGCGCTCAACACATAGCTGGAGCAAGCGTTCGCCCTTGTTAATGTGTCGTGATTTCAGTCCTAGACGACCACTCAATTGAGCTTCAGCAGCGCCAAGTTTACCTACTTGCGCATCTATATCCCCGGCAACCACAACAATATCGGAGCTCTTGGTCCGCCGCAACAGGGCGCTCAAAGGGACGTAATCGCCTTTGAGAGTATCATATCTGCAGTCTGTTGAGGTGTAAGTAGATACAATGAACAGCCTTAATGGGATAACCTCAGACGTTGCCAAATGAACCGCACAGAGGCGCGATTATCAACGAACGACCACTAAAGCAGAGTTTCCTACCCTTAATGGCCTAAAACGATACCAACCACTGCAAAACTATCCGAGACTGCTTCTGGATCACCAAGTGTTCAGCCGGAAACTAGAGGAATCTGATGGGGAGATCAGTCGAACACCCTCACATGGATCTTGAATCCTTGTTTCACATCAACACACTTCAATAGAATGCGGGTCCATGCAAGAGCAGTCCGTCGTCCAGGTTGTTTCACAGTGCAAACATCAAAGGCTGTCACGTGAGCTAGGCGTCAGGGTTTAAAGAATGATTTCGAAATGTCTACGGTCGTGGCGATTGAGGCAACCGCAGGTATTGCAGCTAGCAGCATTGGGCGGCGAATGGATGTCAATCCATATGAATAGGCCTAAGGGGACTTCGCTAGAAAAAAGTGAGTAGGGGAGAAGAGTGAATATGTGAAAGAGGACGAAGAGAAGACTGTGTCGTGCATGGGAATGATGTAGATCAGCCTGCTCGGTCTTGGCGTTTAACAATTTTCCAGACACTTATGTGACGTTTTCCCGATGGAACCCTGAGAATTTTTTACCGACTGTTACCTGGAGGTTTAAAATGCTTGGCCACCACTGTCTTCGGGACATCTTACTGGCCAACTGGAGGCATCCAATCGACACTGAATCGTGTAAACGAGTATTGTATAGTGAGCTAACCAGTTCAGTTCATGAACCGTACACCGAGGTCCAGTAGTTTCAGCTGCTTCCTTTACCGAAGGTACGGAGAATAAGGGAATGAATTTTATGCGTTGGAGGCGATGGTCCAATCAGTTCAGTGATGATAAATGGGTCTGTTTACGGTGTGACCGGAATTGAGAGACACGGAGCAAAGGTGACAGATTTGATGCAGTAGCGACATTGGTTGCGTTACACAGTGATGTCTGACGGGCTCATTAACTATTGGTTTGTCTCTTCCCGGGGTCCCCATCCGGGGAGATGGTAGTCACTAAAGTGACTGAGTTGTTCGGTGAATATTTTAATACTCCTTGTCGAGTCATGGACTAGCCGCTTCTGGACCGCCTCCATCCTATTGTAATCATTTAGCTAGACTGTCCTCTGGCGTTTCTGTGGACAGCACTTGCAGTTGGTGACGTTCCTAGGGATGCTGATCCAGTAACGTTGGTGCCCTCTCTCGACCTCATATTCTTGGGTAGGGGGTTCGCAGGATCCTCGCGTTGGACCGGTTCACCCTTCAAAGATGCGAAGCACTTGGGGCAACCTAAATACTTTTTCGTACGGCTTAACATGCGTCTTAAAAAGATGAAGTCCAATGCGCTACTAGGTAGCATCAATCCCAAACCTCGTGTTTGCGGGTGAGACGATCGACATTTAAGTACATTCACCTGTTTGTGCATCTGCATGGTCCAACGTAGGCTGGCGAAATCGCTGTCCGAGTAGGAAGACCAGGGCAGCTTTTGCCAACTGCCGTAACCTATCACGTCGTCTTATTTGTCAAGGGCTAAGTTTACATCGATGCCGTACGATATCCACTGTCTCGTGTGACAGGTGCGTTTCTCATCGTTGGTCTCCATATCTTTGGACCAGCAGTTTTGAGGTGCGTCAGACGGTATTTTGAAGAACTCAGCCACTATAGTTGACTTGGCCACATTCCTTAGGTTACATTGGTTGATGCAAGTGTTTTACGTGACAGGACCATCAGCTCCCTTTGCCCAACCACTTGCAACATAGGTACAACCTATGTTTGGCCACCATGGGCTGACAACGGAGTATGAAACCCCCGACTAGCAAGCTCAGTCCCGTTTGTAACTGTCACCTCTGGCTAGCACACTCATAGTTGCTGACAGTGACAGATATCGCAACCATACAGTCAGTGGAGCACATAAGCCGAAACAATCGTCTTCAATATGCAGCTTTCCTGATTCACACTCCTTGAGGAAAGTGAAATGGTTCGGCTTAAGTGAGCTTCATAGGCTGTTGTCTCCAATATATGTTCTTCCAGCCATTCCGCTTGTCCTTGATCGAAGAGAGCATACACCATCGTTCATCGGCACATGGCCTACTGAGTGGAGCTTTTGTGCGCCAGGTTCCTTTAACCTTTCTTCTCCCACACAGGGTCTTTCCATTTGCTAGCCCGAACCAGGTAAAATGCATTCATCAGCGAAAATATATGTTCTAGACTCATAGGCTTTAACAAATTCTAGACTAGAAAGTTGGAGAAGCTCACAGCAATTGACCATCCTGTACATAGCCACTTTGCCGCCTAGTGAATCGTTCTACTTACTTCCAGGGATACGACCCATACTGGTGACGTTTAACGTTTTGCTCCTTTTCAGTGAGACCCCCTCCCTCAAATGATTCGTCTTATCCGTGTGGGTGAACATCGCCTCCTCCTCCAGTAAAAGAGGAATTTTCTGCTGCAGTTTTTGGATAACTGCTTCCAGCGCGAAGTAACCAGTTGCTTAAGACTGAATGGATAAATGTTGCACTACCAGGGGAGCAGTATGGGCTTTCTTTTATTTGTCCCCCAAGTCACTGCAAACAAACCCGATCGCGGCTTCATGCAAAATTCAGCTGTTCTCGTGGTCCTTGTCATAACAGCTGATGAGAGAAAGCCGAACTCGTTTTGAGTCTTCCTTTGGTGAAAGCTGGTCGCTTTTGCGTTTGCGCATGGATGACCGCATTAGCAGTGAATTTAGCGCGAGCTCTTTATGGCCAGAGGTCAAACCGTTGAACTGCAGCTGCTGTGACTGTTCATAGGGATGGAAGTTCACCAAACCCAGTGACCCACGCGGGACTTCTTTTAATCGCCAAAACGTCCGCTTTGACTGTTTGACACCCGCCATATGCCTTATACACACCCTATCATCTCTATTGGAAGCTATCAAACTCCCGTTCGTGTAGTCTTGCTCGACCGTATCCCGTGAAGATGTCATGCACTGAGTATTCAGTGGCAAAATTTCAACAATGCATGGCACCGCTGCCGTAGGGTGGTGGTCTTTATAAGGGTCCCAATCTGTTTCAACGAAAAAATTTGGGACTTGAAAGACGGCTGTATTGAGAGGCTGGTCTTCTAAGAGGGGATATACTAGGGATATAATAGAGGTTCATTCTGAGTGCTTCAGTAGGCGTATGGTTTCAACTGGCTTTCCGACAGTTAACTGGGAGCTTAGCTATTAGCATTGTTCAAACAGGCTACTAAGTGCCAGTCAGTGTTAATGCACAGACGACGTCACCCGACTAACACCGGGCGAGTTGCGAAACGCACATCAATACAATTGAAGAGTATGGTTGATTCCGTTGCACACGAAACCCTTTAAGCTCGGTATTACTTACAAGTTGGATGCTTCGCAGAGCAATTTTTCAAGCCTCTGCTAGTGAAAGCGACCGAGGGCTGGAAAGCTTATGATCTGGCAACGGCGTATGAACCAGTAAACCTAGTCGGGTTGACAACTGCCGCCTCTCTCAATGGGGACCCCGGAATTTGACTCAGCAATGGTTAATGACAGTGATAGTCAGTTGCGCCCTTGCGTCAAAGCTATCTTCAATGTTTAGCTGTCCAGTTTACCGCTCCTTCAAATAACGGAACTAGCTTATTATGCCATAGCCTCCAACGTTTCGTTATATCTTTCACGCTGTACGATTTTCCGGTGACTGAAACTGCAGCAGCTGGAAGCAACGTACTCTTGACACATGGCTGGCAAACTGAACCGACTGATTTTGTCTCCACTGCATACCGTATACAGTCTATACCACATAGTCCATACGCATCGCTAACCTTGAATTTGTTGACTAAGCAGCGTGTATCTGAGTACCATTCACACTTTCGGTTCGACCGATAGCCACCTACCGAATGCTCTTCTCTACAAAATTGAAAGAAAATTTCTTTTAGGATCAAGGAAAACCCCTGTATACTGGAAAGTGATGGGACTGGTTAAACACGTTCTCTTCGGCAAGGTAGACAGCGAACAGGGTATCTTAAGTCAAGTCTTCCCTAAAGTCTTCCCAAATATGTTCCCGCTTCATTCACTAAAGAAAAACGGTGCAGTTGGCCTCTATAGTGGCAATATGCCCATGTAGTTGTGCATTCCGTTGCCTACAGAAATGTAGACTCCATTTATAAAGTTACTAAGTGTGGTTGTTGGACGTTTGCCACTACAATCCTCCTTGGTAGAAGGTATTGGAAGCATCTAAACAATCTGCTGCTCGTTTGGTTGACAAAACGGTTGAGTTCCCTCGCCTTGACTTACAAGGAAGATTTTAACACTGCGTTGGCTTTACCCCGAGCTTTAGTAAGCCCCTGAAGCGTTTCACAAGCATATAATCTCGTCATTAAAAATTGCACTACGTCAGGAGCCCACAAAACATACTTTTTTGGTACAATGCATCGGTTAAAACTCTTTGCCTTCTTCCCATTTACCTGGAAATTCTCAGTGAAATCACCGTAGTTAGTCTATCGCTGACGGGTAGCATCGTTCCCAATCGACAAATTAAACTGATTTAATGAGACGCGTCAATTCAGACTAGTGCAAATCCCTAAAATATGATAGAAGTAAGCTGTCATCCGATAGGCACTGGGACAATCGTCTACATAGCATAACCTAACTTAGTGTGTGAAACCGGACAAATGCACCACGTACAAACAAGAGCAAACTTGCCTGGTTGCTTTATGTGATTCGGTGTCTCGGCCGATACATGTGGACATATAACAGTCAGTCAAACTGCTGAGGTGAGTCTGACCGATTTCACGGAATCACGCAATTCCCGTAATGAAGAAACACTAGTTGAGTGGATTGGTTCATAGTAAAAGTCCGCTTTTCAAGCAACGGCGATGAATTTTTAAGAATTTGGACTAACCCGCTTCTCTTATCTCGTAGGCGAATGGAAATACCCCGATTTCGTGTTTTCAGCGCCTTCGGTGTACCGAATGTTCTGGGAGTTCAGGACAAACGCATTTGAATCCGGTGGTCGCTGTTGACAGTAAAATATTACTGGATATTCCAAAATGGTGACAATAAGCACCTGGTGGGTCTCGCTGGAGGTGACACATTAAGGGGGCTACTATTGAATAAGTATAGTCCCCCCCTTGTCGCTGATTCCAATGACCTTTACATTGTCATAAAAATAACATTCGTAGATTGAAATTTGACTTGCATACAACAGTTATTGCACGAATGTGTAATAAAGTAACATAGTTATTGCATGTTTATTCAGATTCCCTTATCATGCCCGAAGTTCCCTTTCCGGAACATTACTCTTACTGTATATGATATATATGATGGACCGTTTCCCTCTTGCTCCCTGGGATACAAAGATGCATTCTACTAGGTAGGTTTCTCTTTTTTTCTGATGACAGAATCCCAGAACAGGTAAAAGAGAGTGCTTGACTTACTGGTACTTTCGAAAGAGTGGGTCAACGATGCGTTTCCCACGGCTGTACAAACCTAAGGATGGATAAGTTGGAGGGGGTGGGATGCTCTAACTACTCAAGAGTAGGTTGTAAGCAGGTGTTCAGTTGCCGTTTATCTTGATTTTGTCCGCAAAACGATCCTCCTGCATTAAAGGATGCAACAATATCATTTAGATACACGAACATCAACTACAAGTGATGTGATGACACAGCAGTCTCGAACAAGCGACCGCTTTGCAAGTCGAGCTATGACAACCCTCTCACTGCTTACAGGGCCATTTTGCAGTTGGGCGAAAGGTGTCAGCACCCTGGGTAATTTAAGGTAAAGGCTTACGGAGCAACTTGACTAGAATTTCACATAAAAAACAATCCTATTCGTGGACGAGATTATACAGCACTTGGTTATGGAGAGATCCACGGAAGGTTACTGAAAATTTCCCTAAAGTTCAGAGAGACTCACACAGTGCAATTGTAAAGCGTTCAAAAGACCTTCGCAAATTTTTAAAGCCTGTGCGCGAGATTCATCTACCTTTCGCTGCTCATAAAACGACGCTTCATGGGAATCCCATCTTGCATATGATATATATATATATATATATATATATATATATATATGTATATATATATATACCATTCTGCAACTGAAGTAAAGGCGTGAAAACCCAAGGAATGCTATGCAGAGATTCCAACTTTTTCAACCTCAGTTTCACTTCGCCAATCCCTAAAGACTTCGTACTCGCGGCCTTCCGGTTAGCAGCCAGACATTACAGTTCGGCTACAAATGGCATCAATGCGATTAACTTGCACTTTGGAAGGATAAAACAGCGACATTTCTCGATTACCTGGCTCATTTTACCTGGTCCGGTGTTGAATAACTTTTTCATTGACGAATCCGTGTACTTTTTTTTCCAGCGGACTACTAACGGTTCTTCGGATCAGACTAATCATTATCTGATTTGGCAGCTGTAAAAAACAACCCGTTGCCCCAGAGATCGCTAGTTTTACATTACATTTTCGGGACTGTCACACTGGTTCCACAACTCGACACAAACTCTAGATCGAACACAATTTGATTATATTTAAGTGGTTGATTGAACGAACCCAAGTTACCAACCTTGAGCAATTGATTATGTCACTAAATCCAATTAGAGCTATGTTGTGAAGCGTTCGAGTATAGATGGCAACTGAACTGTTGTAGAACATGATCCGAAAAAGTGATTTCGCCTTCCGAAGTGTACCACTTATAGTAACGCATATTAGCAATATAGCATCAGCTCAACGTTCCTAATTCATATTGAACGTGAAACTGAAAATGGTGAAAGGAATGGGGTCAGTCAATTGACGTATAACGAACTCTCCGATCTGAATTTCTTTGAGTCTCAATGGTGTAGAAAAGTTTGCTTGAAATTCCACTGTTTGCACCTCTAAAGGGAAGAAGACACCAAAAAATTACACCTGTTAAATAGACCATTATACCCTGATTTCTGAGAGCGGACTCAAACTAGATTCGTTTTCAATGATCTTTAACTCAGTTTAAAACACGAGAGTCGGGAAGCACGAATTGATTCATACTAAAACAGCGTCCGTTTCCGCTAGATGAAGGTAACCAAATGAGAACCACAACACCTGGTTGCACTGATCCTAACTTTTTGTTCTACTATTCATCCCATATTTTTATCACCGTTGTCAGGTGGTCCCTATGGGAAACCTCCACGAAGCCTCGTTAACTTTCTTCAGTTTAATTAAGCAAACGTGCGTTGGATTAAGGCCAAACAGGGTCGAAACCCCCAGTGGAGAAAGTACTTTTTCACTTACGGATTGTCATTAGCAGGGATAAAGTTGGCAGCAAAATCCAGAATATAAGAACATAACATCGCCATGGATCAAGAGTTTCCCTATCTTCTTGAAGGTTAGAACCAGATTGGTGTGCAAATGAGTGTATTTCGCAGAGTTCCCGTACTTGCTTCCTAATCGCGAGCATTTCTACAGATTCGGTGTGGTTCCGCTGACCGAAGAGAAAAAAGGTCAACAAAAGGTTCATCCTCGGCAAAATGTTAATCCTAGTTTTTGGAATTAAGTTACCAAGCCTTGTATCAAAAGTGCGCACAAGCCTACACATCAAACAGTACACATATCCCCTCCAATATCCAAAGGGATGGATTTTCGGTGAGTACGTGGATTATTAACCCCGTAAATAACTATTGGTGCCAAGCTTCTGAAACCCAGTGTGTTCTTCTCAACAACCTCGGGGTTAACTTGACCCCGACCACGGCGCTCAGCGCGTAATCCTCAAAATGCTCATATCTACTTTCTTCGCCTACCTCGTCCTTTCCCTGCATGTCCGGACCGGACTTAATCTTGTGTCTACAATCCTATCCGACCAAAATCCAAACGTAGCCTTAGCTATATCGTAGGTTCCACAGAGCTTTGAATTATTCACGTTTAGGGTACATATCTTTTGCAGTAACAGCAAGCTGAACGAACCGCTACATCGAAGATGCAGTCAATACGACGTGACTCGCAAACCATTCAGCAGTACATAAGGAGTGGGCAGCCAGTTGAAAAAATTATGCACAAATATAGACAATGGACTGGGGGAATCCAACATTCTAATAGGCTTTATCAGGCTATCAACGGTGGTAAGCGGCAGTAGAACAGTGGAGAAAGGTGGTCTAGTAAAATCTGCAATTGAACATCTCACAGAAGAGCCAGGCCCTCACATAGAATAAGCAACAAAGGTCAGAGATGAAATACACAACCGCTGGGTGTAGCAGTACTGTTCAGTGATATAGGAAAGGGGAATGCCAGATGTTTGTTGCAAGCATTGATTCTATCCCCAGCACTTTACTTGGAAAGCAGTGTCCTGTGGATACATGGCCACAGCATAAAAGAGGGAAATAGACGCCAGTAAGAGAAAAAACAGTTCCTAAAGTGTTTTCGATTCCAGGAGTGAGTGGTTGTGTATCTTTACGGAAACCATCAAGTTAAAACTGACAAGAGTCTACAAACCATCCTAGACAGATACTGCGGTAAACGGCATTGGCAAACTGGTCATCAGATTACCGCGTTTGCGAAAAGAAATATACCACTTATGCAAGTGCGAGTAGCACTACACTGTTACAAATTAATTCATTGGTGAATTAACAGCAGACAATAAACCAAGAGAACGTGTCCGTCAGAATTCATATATCTTGGGCGTAACATAACCGGTGCTAGTGGTCAGTCAGACAAAAGGAAGTCGATTTGTATGATGAATGAGCCAGACAGCCAGCTTGAGCCAGGCACGATTAATTTTCTTTCATCCCCGTTCACAAAGATCAGGAAGGACAAGAGTTCGACTGGGGCGGCATTCGCATACACGTTCAAGCGAGAACCGAGAAAGGATGTGAATTTATGGATGCGTGGTACTCCACCGAACGAGTTATCAACAAGCAAATCAAAATTGACCCTATTTATCAACCACGAAGAGCAAGAGAATGTCAGAAACATAGAGCACTGAACTGCACAAACAACCTGACGAGGAACCCATAAAAGTATCAGGGTAGCCCGATTCAAACGGACACATTAATTTGATTGGAGGAAGTGCCCAGTCAATAAACTAAAGTACCAAATTGATCAGCGGAAGCAGGGACACCTGTCATCGCAATGGAGGAAATAGGGCGATGCAACCGAACAATCAATTTCGAGAATATCAGATGACAACGCAATGCAAATCGAGGAGACCAATCAAAGAGAGGAAAAAAATACTAAAAATGGAATGCATCGGGATAACCAATCAACTCAAACACAACGCAACAAAGATCACGAACGGGCCAAGAGGTCCACGAAAAACGCCATCACCCAACCAGCCAATCATGTTGAGAGATAACAGATAGTCCTCAAACGCCATGCAAACGCACACAGGCAAGGAGGGGGTGTCCAACAACTGCGCATTGATGATGTCTCCTCGTATGGTAACGAAGCGTGTACAAATCACTTGCCAAACTCGGCGAACAGATTAACAGCCACCTGATCAACGACCAATAAAGTCACCCGAGCCACCAATATTTCGATACATTACCAACCTCAAAACACGTTTTTATGACACAACGTCCACAGGTTAGACCAGAAGTTATCACCCGTCAGAACATGTCGATTCTGGATGGTCTCTGGAAACACCTTCCAAAGTTTAAGCTCCATCTAGAAGAGAGCACATCCCTGAAAAGTACTTTTAGTAGTTCACACAGGTGGCGTCTCAAAGTATAGGCTACACTAGCGCACCTTATTTCTTCTGAGCCAAAAATGAACTTTTTGAGGAAGATCTTTTTTCGGTTATAGGACGTAAGTGAACGTGAACAACTCTCTGGACCTGACATCAGTAAATACAGTATTTTCATTGGGAATGAATTCAAACAACCCGACTAGTGAATTCTGTTCAGTTTTAAGGTTCCAAATAAAGTGTTCCCCGGATTCTACATCAACTCGCTTCTTGGTAATATTGTAGTCAGTCTAGTGAATCTTTTCCTTAACCGGACCTCGGTAAGAAGCTCTGAACAGTCGCTTGCAGCAGGGTCATTTGACGTGTGTTCGTTTCCCCCTTTCTGGATTTTCACTCCCAGCCTCTCTTGTGAGAGCGAACGAAGTGAGGATGAGTGTGCAGCAGTCACACTTGGACGGAGAGAACGAAGACTGACACTGGTTACGATTAAATATGTACTGCTTACCAGCCGACCAGGCTTCAAGTTCGCCACATCATAAATTACTTCTGAAGATGTGAGGATATACTTCCTGTAGCACTCGGAAGATGGCTCTAATGGAAAAACTGCAGAAATTCTGGTCAACAAACTGAATCCTCCTGAACTCTGTCATCTTCTAGACGCATTTAGAAGCAAAACGCCCCTAGAAGAGAAAACGTACCTCAAAGAGGTAACATTGTATTCTTCCAAAAATAGGGAGATGAAATAAACCTGAAAAGAAATCAGGCTCCTGAGAAACTCATAAGAGTGTTCTTTGTCGGTTTATGACTAGTGGTGTGGTATATTTTGATCATTCTGGTGGCGCTGTTAAGCCGTGCTCTCTC
The DNA here is from genome assembly GCA_004794785.1 of Opisthorchis felineus. Taxonomy (NCBI): domain Eukaryota; kingdom Metazoa; phylum Platyhelminthes; class Trematoda; order Opisthorchiida; family Opisthorchiidae; genus Opisthorchis; species Opisthorchis felineus. The sequence continues at coordinate 105,204 of SJOL01005788.1, read as the reverse complement.
GCTATGAAGGTTGAAATTTCCCGTACAAGAGCTAGAAAAGCGCAGCCGAACTTCTAAGTGGTGGTAGGACGACTTGTATCGAATCGAAGCAAAGTTCCACAAGCGTTCATCAATCTCGTAGCCACTGTTCCCTTACTTCTACGTACCACCGACACTTCTAGCGAGTAGAACACTCAGCTCAAAGCGGTTCTGCAACATAACTCTAATATGTGTGCGATAAACTCTACAGGCCAATTCGGTTCCAACTGAAAGTATGTTGAATCCATCGGCAGTATTCCTCCTGCAAGTCAGAAGAAGACTAGTTTTGGAGGAATGATTGGTTTTAACTGTATATTTTAGTATTGTATAGAATAGAAAGGTCCTTGCAGGTCATTCAACATTTTCAAGATCTTTCGAACCTTTCTTGAATTACCAAGCATCCCATCACCATGCAGCATACCACGTCGACATTAAATGTCTCTCTTAGTTTTGCCAGCCCAGCTATAGATCTAAATGTGTTTGTTCCCGGAGTGTACCCCCCAAACGGCTTTACTACAGTGGACCGAATGATAAGTCTAATCAGTGCAAGACAGCACACTAAGCTGCTATCATTGCTTATGCTCCGAGGTATCCAAGATCCAAAATCACTCGCTTCAATGGAAGCATTCTTAAAATATCAGTATTCTTCATATACTTCCCCAGCTGATTTGTAGACTTTAGTGTCAAGGGCAAAATCTACAACAGTGGACCACTCTGTCTTGCTGGTTTGAACAAAAGGAACAAGTCACGGTTATTCAGCATTTCTTTGCGTGACGAGAAGTATGAAAGCCAATGGCTCGTAATTCTGAAAGTTAAAATGGGTTCTGTTGCACACATTCGTCCTAATCATCATTCACAATACTGAGCGCTCTTCAACAGAACAGCACCTTGTTCCTGACTAGTTTGTCCGATTTCATTACTTCTGAGACTACCAGTGTGAAGCTTTGAGCCTAACCTGATGTTTTCTGGAGCACACTTGATATTAGCAGGTTTGACACAACACCTGGGTTTATGTATTCGCTGCATCAGGGAAAGCTTGGACCCAGTTTAGTCTCACATCAGGCACCGAAGCGAGGTTTGATCGAATTGATAAGAACATGAAGCGTTAGCTGTCCTCAGTTTTGGAATAGTTCGTGTGTTTTCCTTTTTGTGTGGCTGTTATTGTATACCCGATTTTTGCTAATTGATTTCTAAGGAACAAAGCTAACCCAGTTTGCCTCAATGGTTCTCGACATTACGTTATCTTTACACGAAAGTATTGGATTTATTTCAACAGCAGTTAAGGCAACGCAGAACCATGGACAATTACTTTACACTGTCTAATAACCGACTGCCAGTCGTTGGCATCGGAAACCTGGATATCTACCCTATCTGTCAAACGTTTTAGTCAAACGGGCATCGTACGATGGAAAATTCCAGCGAGTTATGAACGGCTCATGTGAAGATTTTTGACAACATCAGGCAACTTTGCGATACGACTATCTCAGGCCAAGGTCATTCATCTTAACATTCCTGGACGAAGAAATCTTTTCAGTTCGTGCCATCAAACTACTTCTTTCTGGCTCTCCCAGACAGTCACGCAACACTGTCAGTATCGGTTTGGTGGAAACGCTCGAAAATGCTACTGAAGTGATACGCAGTTAAAACACTCTGTTTCATAATTACTGAAAAAAACTTCGTATTACTACTCACTGTCCACGCAGTTTAATGCGGACCAACAGTTTTCCCACATGATTAGTTAAGATTAGTCAAGATGCTACGAGTAAATGAAAAGTGATCCATCTTCAATGGGAAGAAATGCTTTAAAAAACAGAATTCTTCGTTCTATAATTAAAACGGAACATAGGTTTAATGATTTCAAAAGGGAAAGGCTTAAGATTTTTCTTGAGGAATCCAGACCATGGCCAGTGTAGGACGATTGTCAGCTTCGACGAAAGAGTGTAACTGTGAGCCCTACTCACCCACCGTGACAACGGACCAGGTGTCCATGTCGGATTAAAGAGTTCAAAGTTACTGATTGTGGTTCGCAATTTCAAATCGCTTTCACTTCCCAGACAACGCACAGAGGCAAACAACTGACGGGATATTCCAGAAGATGGGAATTCTCAAGTAGTCATTCTTCTATCTTTCACATGTCGCAAATCAAGGAGACTTCATACGAAGTCTTTAAATTATGGTCTAGATTGTCACAGAACTCTGTTAGACCGGAAAAAGACCAATATGACGTTAAGTCGTTTTCAAAGTGAATACACTCAAAGTAAACTTGAAGGTCATTTGTACTTCATTTTTTGGAGGGAAATTAATGAGTCGGATGCTAACAACGCTATTTGGAACCGTGTTACTTAGGATTGCGCAACAAAAAAGCAAAACTTATCTGAGGCCAGTCAATCGTAAAAATTCCTTGGTATCTTCTGAAGCTCAAGGCTGTTGAATAAAAGTCAAGTACAAAATCCTGTGTCTTTCAAGTACCGCATAGATCTCTTCATTCAGCTCTCAAAAGAAAATCCAGGTTTATATTTATACAATAAACCTGTAAAGTTGCCCAGTGGGTTTCAAGCGTCTGTGACGTTACCTGACTGGGAAGTACTGACTGGCGGGTCAATCGCTCGTCACAACCAGGACAGTTACTGGGTCGTCGTTCGATGAGTCGGGCACACCAATCACATCATTCAAGCGTGAACGCGTTCGCCTGTTCAGACTTGAAAATTCAGGTTCGTTCAACAAGCGTTGGTGGAGTGGTGGTAGCGCGCTCGCCTCGCGTGTCAGAAGTCCGGGTTTCAAATCCCGGCATGGCCTTCGGATATGCACTGCTGATGAGCTCTAATAAGGGAGACTTCGAGTCCAGTGCTTCCCTTTGGGGTGGACTCACCGGAATATTTATGCCAGAATAGGAGGACGACCGCTCAAACGCGAGTGGTGTGATTGTGTGAGCAAACTAGCTTTTATCTCCTACCATTCGGGTTGTTTGCATATTCTTGAGTATGGGATAGGATTTCGTCATCCTGTCGTGGTGCCATCCTGTGGTGATTATCTGAGACAAATTTCAAAGCTGGCATGTCTTTTCGTCTTGATGTACAAGTAAAATCTTGTTTTGGAAAAGGCAATTGTACCGCGAAAGGTTCTTCACAACTCTGGTGGAGACAGTAGGGCTGTCGGTCCCATCATAAGCCTATTCTTAAAACCTTGTGCTGGTCTCCTTTAAGATGTTATATAAAGAACCGGTTCCATCAGTGTAAGTATTGAGAAACTATTCAAAATTGCTATTAAGTAGCTCAGTTATGTAGTACATGCTTTCTGTATCAAATCGTCATAAAAACGATGTTCAATTAGAAGGCGTTTTTAGCGGTCTCTCTAGCAGCCTAGCAGTTTGAGTGCAAGAAATTTCATACGTAAGAAAGAAGCCTGTACCTGCAGACGCTTTCGGTCAGGGTTATTTTCTACAGATGAAAACTATGTAGAAATCCAGTAGTCTAGAGCTCTTCGGATGCTGACTGTTCTCGCTTTGTGGGGACAAGAAAACCTGCAAAAGTTGAAATCAGTGAGTCCTCAGTAGAGTAAGCAGACATATGTGTAAGCAGTAAAGCATAGAACTGACTTGATAACTGCTGAAGTAAATTGGGCAGATGATCCAAAGGATTGTAGTAAAAGCAGTTGAAAACTGTGGCTCCGAAAAAGTGGAAGAGCAGTGGAACATTCGATAAAATGAAACCTATTGAACTTACTGGGTAAAAAGAAAAGCTTACTTGTCCATTCGCTGAGCGTTTGTCCATTTACTTCAGAATTAGTCTCATACAATTTTGAAATGTACGGATTTTCGATAAGTAAGTGCCCTGCTATGTGTTACTACCGAAGTACATTCAACAGTAAACCTATACAATACCCTGTGGACCTTCGAAAGGAATTTGCTTTAAATTCTTTGACTTCGATGGATTTAACAATTGTGTCCCCCGTAACAGCATCCGTTGAAAGACAATGCGGGCTATTGTGTGAGATCAGTGTTAGTATTCATTCATCTCCATTAACACCATTCCTACTTGTCAGTCCCCTGTCTTGTTTACTTGGTTTTAAGGAGGGTTCAGATGACTGTAGATGTGGAGCGGTGCAGATAGCCTGTGGTATTTCCCATACTACGTGGGTTTCGTTTTATTATACAGACAAATGCTGAATCGATTGATCGTCCATACTGCCTCCGGTTAACCATATGGATAAATGCTTTGCCTTGTGCCAGCTAGTTATTTTGACTGTCGCTCATTGGTTAGTCGACTATTTCTTACGGTGGACGGGTTAGGGTGAAAAATTAGACTCTACTTTCTTTCAATTCAGGGTAGGCCTTCGTTTACGGCTTGTCAACTTGTACATATAAGTATGTACCACAACCGCTTTGTTCCAGGTTGAGGGCCATTAAACAGATTACTGTCCAGGTAACCCTTAACTCTTCTGCTTCCGGTAGAATTCTTTCTTGCACTTTTTTGCTCTTACAGGGATTCGATGTTGAACCAATATTAGCAAATGTTGCATTAGGATGAATCAATGAGTTATATGAAACGGTATTGATGACTTCTCGTTTGTTGTGAACGTTTTTTCCTGATTTCCCACAATCCTCGTGTGACATACGAGGTCTAACGAGATGAACATTTCAGTCCTTTCTGTATAAAGATGGGATTCATATGGCTACTCCCAAAATGTCTTCGTATGTTCAAGATGATGGCAGACTACTGCAAGCTGAATAATCATGATGGTTCGAGCAGTAAGTCTGGAAGTGACTGCAACAACCGAGTATAATCCGCTTCTTTTTGCATCCACAGTGTTGTAGGTAACTCCTGGTGAGTTTTCATAAGCTCATGAGAATTACATTCTAAATAGGCTGTCTAGCCTGGTTGCCCCTGACTCTAAGGACTTATTCGTGAACTATTTTGACCTTATTTAGAAAAAAAAATTGTTAACTAGGGGCCAAGTCGGACCACTAGCGATGCACAATAACCCAAAACATGAAAATGGATAGTGTCAAGGAATACACTTCAGGTGGTTAACAAAGTTCAAAAGAATGACTGTTCAGTGAGACAAAATCTCTCAGCAATTACTGCATCCAATCGAGGGACAGCGGTCCATCGATAGTGCTTACACCAATCACGAAACATACGTCATTTGACCAACAGAACCAATTTTTCGGTGGTCAGTGTTCACTGTTGCTGTTTCGTCTTGAGGCCTCAAGCTCTGGATATGTTGATTTATTGAACGCAAGAAATGCAAGTTTATAAGGGACTTTATGTCATTGTGAATAAGTTTTATGCGATTTTCATTTCCTCTTATATGTGTTTATGAGGACAAAATGTAAAGTCTCAATAGATAGATAGATAGATACCATGCAAAATGTAAATGCCAGGACCTTTGAGATGGTCGCAACCAAAAACAATAAGTTTTACCTTCAGAAGAAATTCTCCCTCCGTGTGGGTCAATCTCAGACAGAGTGGAAACAGTGGAAAGAAGCTTGTCAAGTTGTACATCTCGGATGCAAAAAAACTTTGTAGTGGTTTTGTCGTCACCTTAGGAGAGAGCTTAGCGAGGAATTCAGTGTGCTATTACTGGTTTGGCACTTAGACGGAGCGTCATCCTCTTTCAGAGACAATAAGCTTTTAAAAAACATCGAAATCCCACTGGCGCACTGCTCCACCATAGAGATAAAATACTATTCAGATCACCGTCAACAGCGTGTGCATCAAGGGTGGTTACCGTAAATTCTTACAGATATTTTTAGAACAATGGCCCCGAATGCTGTCATATTTCATTCCTTAAAGAACAGAATCATCAAAAAATAAAATTTTAACAAATGATTGAGGTCCGCACTGCCAAACCATCGACGCCATCAAGGATGAGTTTCAACAAATATGTTGCCTCGGTGAATAGAACCGAATGATGTTTGGTCAGTGGTTGAAAAGTTTGCGCAAAAATTAGTTTCGGAATTGACTTAGTAGTTTCCCAGATACATAAACAGCGACAGGGCCATCATTCCATGTATAGCAAAATGCTTTATAGAGGTATCAAAGCAAAAAATGAAAGGAAACACTATTATAACTCCTATCGATCAGAGGGCGGCCTGCAGCAGTTCCATAATTCCTCCCTGTCAATAAGTCTTTATGCCAGTTGATCGTAGTATTATTTTTGCAAATTCTGAAACTAATTTTTGGTTCAACTTTTCGACCACTGACCAAAGATCATACAATCTCACGCACTTGGGTTGGAGTATTGGTGAAAACCGTGGTCGATGACCTTCCGCGAAACATACAAATGACCTCTTGTCTTCCTTCTTGACCTTTTTACAGCCACTAAGACGACTGTTAGGAACGGAACGAATTCATAATCGTCTAAATTGAGAAGCACGACTTGTCGCCTTAAAATCATCTGACATGCTACCGAAACTAGGAGTGAGATTTCCATCAATCAACCCATATAGTTACTACAGCGACCCGCAAAATTTGATCTGAAGTACTCGCCTGCCAAATCAAATCATGGAGCTCTTCAGGCATCCAAACCTGATAATTTAACATACGTTTGACTAGGAGTACAAGTCTCCAAACTGAAGCAACCTGGTAGTTACCTGATTTATGCTCATTTAACAAGATTTTTTTAATTTAACTGAAAGCCAGAAAAGTAGTGAGACGAACAGGTTTTGGGTTTTACCCTTCGGGGAGAGCTTCTATGGAAAACCACTGTAGCTTTGTATGGTGGGTGATTTCCCTAAAGCTTTGAGAAATATTTCCTGTCCCCATTTACTTCATCTGCTTGTGAGTTTGTCGGTTGACAGAATAAAGAACGATTAAAGGAAATAAGCTACACATTCCATTGGCTAGATTTTCACATCAGTGGCAGGTGACCTAATCAGGAATGTCTGGTCTGATGGGCCAAAAGTTGTATGAAAAGACAGTTTTTGAAGGGTGGTACGGTGGTGAGTTTCCAACCTGTGAAAATATAAATACTCACTAAAGTTACTTCGTTTGTGCTGCGCAAAAGATGTATCTGATGCTGCTAGTCGTTGCCCACCTCCTATCGCAAGTTTGGGCTGAGGGTACGTGTTTTCTGGTTAATTTTCAACACCATTCCTCTTGAGAAATTTTCTTATATGGACATAAAAGTTGAGTTTTTATTATGTGTGTTTGCTTGTACAAAGTTGAACTATTCCCTCGAAGCGGGAAGAATCTAAGTGAGCACTTACTGTCCTCGTCAGCTTATGATTTTCTCCAAACAATTGTATCGCTTCAAGTACCAACTAGTGCCTGTCCCATCTTTTGGTTATTGACCGTTTTTCTTCTGAAAAGGAGAGCTGGATAGGCCACATCTCCTAATACTACCTAAGAGATGGCAAGGGGTATGCGGATAAGTAGATTTCACATGCACTCAGATAAACGAGGGAATTTTACCTGACCATCACTGTATCAAAGCATGAGAGAATATTTTGATTCGCTGTTCCGTAGGCTGTATCACCTTGATACATTTAATTTTAGGCCTTGTTAGCAGTAGTTAGTGGGAATCACAGTGCAACTTTTGAGGAGAGCCACAGTAAAGGCAACTGGTATAAAAAATGTCAAATTTTCTCAGCCTCCATGATAGTACATCATGACTCATTTGCACGCAAAAAACAGCTACTTAGTGGATAAGTTATATTCAAATGGGTAAGTTTTAAATTATGCACTGTCGGTCTGTCTTCTGTTATTCAGGTCCACTGAGTTAATTTTGACAGCTGAATTTGACATGGTTATTCAGTTAGTTGCGTTAAACACAGCAGGTAGTTTCCCCGACATATGGTATACGGTAGTCTTTCATGGGCAAAACATAAATTTGATCTACCATCGACTACTAAAAAGCATGACTAAAAGAAATTTTTCGGGCTTGTTAAGCAGTTCCACCGGGAGTAGATGAAATTAGCCTTCTGGAACCAACAAATAGATTCAGCATGGCATTTTGCAGGTGAAAACCACAAGGAGAGCCGAACCACACCAGAAAAATAGATGCGTTCTTGTGGTGACCACGGATCGGTTGCCTGTAATAATAGTGAAAAAACTTCCGACTAATTTCAACTTTATCAGTCGGCACAGCCACGCTTGAATCTCACCGACCTTGTGCCAACTAAACAGAAAACAGACCACATCTGACGAAGCGTATTCCATTTCACTCAATGTTATAGAAACGTGCCATTTACGTGACCCTATCAGATCATACAGAACGATGGTGCATAATTTGAACCCCATAGTTCTTTACTACATAGGGGTTACGCTAGTCAGTACGATACAACCAGTCCCCTGAGAACAGAAAGAATAGACCCGGAACTCACGTCTCTCTTGGAATCGCTCTGATTCAGTGCTTTTCCTCGACATGGGTCATTCCCTCCCGTTCTTGTAGTTATACACCCTCCCCTTGCTTTAGTCACGATTCCTGGCTAAGGTGACAAGTGACGACGCATACTTTTGAGTCACTCTCTACTCCAAATACAGTCAGTAGTAACCCATTGCTAGAGCAAGTAGTTGATGGACGCGACTATTCAATGTGGCCGAGGACGCTTTACATAACTGAAATACAATGGGTCTTGGTCCTAATCGTCTTTTAACTGTGTCTCTGGCCTTGCAAATAACGCCATACTGTGTCGTACCTTGTGGCTTTTTGCTTTACGTTAAGAAAAAAGATGCAGTGGTTCTTTTTTCGCCGAGCAGCGGGCTGCTTTTGAACAAGCAACAAGGACGAACGAGTATTTTGCAGTAAAGCTTATCTGACTTCAGAACATCATATTCAGTCATCTCATGCCATCCAAATATATTTGGATTAGACATAAGAACATAAATATAACAACCGGAGAGCGAAAAATTAGGTGTACATGCGTACATCAACCCAAATGCACTTCGAACTCCTCCGATTTCTCCTTCATAGTCACTCCGGATCTCTCATCATAGATTGGTGTACGCACGTACACCAACGGCAGAGAGTTAGACGTGATGGGGGCTGAAGAAAGCGGGATGCGGTTCATTTAAATTATGCGCAGCCAGATTAGCCGACTCAAAGCCGACCTGAAAACTATTCTTTTTCGAAGAAGTTAGTTTGGTTTGAGACAGTTGTTATCTGACACAGAAGTAACCGTTTACACACTGGGAGAATCGCACCCACCAATGCATTTTGGTACTTCTAAACAGGTTTTCTGTGGACTAAAGGTCAACAGCATCCGTCTGAGGGGACGTTATCCAGTGCTGACTGAGTAATACCCATTCTTTTTCCTTCATGTATCTGTCACATTGCGAACATTCAAGCCAGAAGCACTCAGTTCATCATCTGTGCAGCTTGGAGAATCACAAATCTTGACACTCTAGAATCCCGTATGCTAAACGAGCAGGAAATCTAAACTGAATTCCTTCATATTCGTGGATTTGCCGTTCTATACAACTCGCCATATCTATAAACATTATGGATAATTTATATTTTCTCACGCCTGGATGCACTTTCTGACGGTAATGGTATGGTATTTTTCTTCACTAGATGCTTACCCGAGGCTAAGTGAGTTACACTCTTAGTATGTCAACTGCGCCCTCCTCTAAATTAACCTACCAAATTTCGGAACTCTGTGTTGGATTTGCAAAATTTTAGCCTTGTTGAAAAATGCATAGGCTAAGAGAACATTGGTATCTCTCTTGTAAACACAAAACAGGACCATTCATTCTTGAAAACAGTTTGCATGCTTCGTAATGATGATGAAAAATGAATTATGGGTACACAATCCGTCTACCGCTGCTGATTCCCAACTACGATGTCAAACACATCAGCTGAATCTACTTATTTTACCCACGACAGTGGTTTGCAAAAAAACCCACCATAGTACTGCCGATTGGCAACACAAGGTAAACAGCCTTGTGGTTCATCCTAATTTAACCTACTCAGCTGAGGTCCGCTTCCCAACACGATTCATCAATTTCGGACTGCAGATCGACAAACCAAAGCTAATCCGTGCTAACCGTCTGGATGAATGATGATCGATTGATGGATCCGCAGACGGTCATGGGGTTTGGGAAATATTCTGAGTTATTCACACAAGTTAACTTAGAACTGATAGTCTAACAAGATCAATGGTTGATGGGTATCAGCTCTAGTCGTTTGCCGTATAAATAGTGAATACCGATTGGCTTCAGTGAGGAGATTCCATGTTGGCATCGCTAACCGCTGAGACCACGAAATTAAAAATTACATGTGCACCTCGAGAAATTACTATGCCACCAGATACACATGTGGATTGAAACCCATTTTGAGGCACAGAGTCTGGTCTGCCTATCAGATGGAGAAGATGATGATATAGACGGATTCCACACGAGCGTTTTCACCCATACCAGGACTTACCAGCATGGACCGGATATTTTACTCTTTAGTTAAACACCTTAGAATGCTTCCCTCAGAAAAACATACTCGCAGACCAGTCCACATGGACGGGGAAATACCGTTGCTTGTAATTCTTTAGTCTGACTACTCTCCAATGGTTAGATAATCGTCTGAATAACCTAGCAGTTGGTTGAAGTCAGTTTTCAGTTCTCACTTATGCCGTCTACCGAAAATCTGCCAGTTGAAGCAAAGGCAGTCAGACTCTATCACACAGAAAATTGATTGCGGGCGGTATTTTTGAGAATACGGTGTCTCCCTAGTGATGTCCTCGAATATAGATCTTCACCAGGAAGAAAACACTTCGCCACTTTCAGGCGAAATTTACGATTATACTGATAGGCCACGTCAAAATGGCTAGCAAAAAATTTCGACAATTTTATCCTTACTATCCCCGACTTTGGGCCAATTTTTCCATAGGAATCAGAAAATGCACACTTAGCTTGTAGGGGCAACTAACATCTATTTTACTACCACCAAGTTTAGCTCGGTTGGGTACTTCCAGTGCATATATTTGTTACTGAGTAGCGAGGTTGACATCTGTCACAGGAAAGAGTAGCTGGATGGATTGTGTGCATTTTAGAGAGCCATGGTATGTTTCTTTGGGTGTGGGTTCGGCGGAGGTCGGTTTAGTCGTTTTCGTCTAATTCGAGAGTACTCCAGTGCATTGGTTAGTTGAATCACCCAAAGGTAAAGCAGATTTTGGACTTGTGAATGAGTCATATTGGCTCAAGTCCTTGGATAATCTCGTCCACATAAATGATTATTAAGAGATGGAAGAAAGATCCTTCCAATAAAAGCTGTCTCAAAAATTTACAGCTGTCAGAAATATCAAGGCCACACTAGTCCTCATTAATGTTTTCCTTGAACTGCGTATTTCTCGTGTGTCTCAGATTTCAGGTCGCCATTGGACACCACTTACAAGTTGCGTAACAAAACTGTGGCACCAGGCGCGGCATGGATTGTCCCTGAATCTAAAAGCTCAAACGGAGCACATATTCATAATACATCACGCACTAGTTCTTCACTGATAACAAAGCTAATTTCATTAGCAATTTTGCAACTGTTAAGTGGCAACTAGGGAAAGTGCGCGGGCATCAACTTCTAGATTAGGAAGATGTCGATGACTATGGAAATGATGAAACCGGGTGCGCAGTAGTCTGGTATGGCTTTGTGAATCAACTCTAAAATGGTATGCATATTTTGAATACCCGTGAGCGAACTCACAGATCGCAATGTAAATTTTTTGGTATCCGAATTCCACCCAAGTATAAACCACACTACAAAAGCTGATTGCTGGCAACACATAATTGAGAATACTGCAGAACGAGCTAATGACTCCATTTTCATATAGAACTTAAATAGGTTTTATCATCATAAATCTAGCTCAATTATTTTGATGGTCTTAACTGCGTACATAGTAAGACGTAAAAACCTGGGATAGTTTCATCCAGTCTGGAATAATCACTGTCTAGTCCACCGGTGCACACACTCACGAAGAAGGAACCGAGTCTCCTTTACGTGGATTACACTTGAATCCAACTAGAGGGGTATGGCCTTTCAACAATGGTACAGTAGTTGATATTTAATCGAATTTGTGTTTAGCAGTGCACCACGGATGAAGTTCTGTACGCGATGGGGTCTCTGGAACTAAAGAGTGAAACTGCTTAGGAGAATGTGATATAAAAATGACACGAAACATTGGGCTGACGCCAAGAGGATTCACAATATGGAACAGCAACTGTTTGAAGCACTAAGATTTAACGAACAACCGCGGGTTTCCTCTCCTGTTCACGTCTCGTTAATGGAATTTTGTTTTAAACAACCTCAGTTAAAGATAGAGTTGCCTGTTGAGCAAACGAGTGATTTAGCTGGGATCCCGTTGAAACTCTCCTTAAAACCAAAAGAGTGTGCAAATGAGTGTGCCGCAAACTATGCACAATTGTGCGTCAAGTAAAACAAGATTGACGGGAACTCGGACGCTGTACCTATCAGGTAAGCTGCAAGAAGTGTGAAACGCTGGAAGGCCTTCAAAACCCCAGTGTTCAGAGCGTTCCCGGTGGGAACATCGTTGATCTGGAGTACGCAGGCGACATCGTCCTCATCTTTGAAGACTAAGTCCAAGCACAGATCCTGCCGAATGAACTGACCACCATCAAACCACATTTCGGTATGCGCCTAGCATCTTCAAGGTGCAGAGTCATGCTCAATAACGTGCAATCTCTGAAGATACTCCTTGTAATTCGAGGAGATAAAGTTTGTGGAGAATTTTACAAATCTTGGTAGTTACATTAGCATTATTGTATCAGTGTGTCTGGTGACTGTAGTATACGAATCTCAAGAGCCCGGATCATCTTTGATAATTTGTGGTAGCTGTGGCGTCAAAAAGGAATATCAGCGGGCCTCAAGAGTCTCATGGAGCAGGTTACAGTGAAGACTGTATTTTTGTATGGTGGTGAGATATGGCCCCCTCGGAGAAATGATGTGAGGCATCTTCATGTTTTTGACCACCGAACTTCAAAAGCGTTGCTTGTGTTGGCTGGGCGTCAACGGATTATTAACGGGTAGTTTGTTAGGTAGTATGTACTTCAGTCGAGGAAAACGTTCAGCGCCGACAACTCTGGTGGCTCGGCTGTGTGCTGCAACTATTATCCTCCTTGGGAAGGGCGAAAACTCCGGGGTGTGCAACAGATGGCTTGATAGAAGGGTGTGAAAAAGAGTATGAAGAATTTGGGTGTTATTGGTGCGGTTTGCCTCCCAGGACGAGGTCTCTATACCCCCGTGCTTGGCTGGAGACAACGAAAGAATGGTTGCTGATCGATGTAAGTGTCGTTCGTGCTATCAGTTTCTTTTTAGACTGTCTGATTGATCGTTTGGATGTTTAAGCAGGTCAGAATGCTTGCGACAAGCCGGCACCAGGTTGCTTCTTTACCTACTCTTGTCTTTCCGCTGCAAGGCTTTGAATATAATTAAATGAACTTAATGGTTCTACGGCATCAGTGTCATCTCTAACTATTCTGTCTCTGATGACGAGAATGATGCTAATTAAACTCCGCGCTAAGGTTTCTAATGCTTCTGGTATAACTTTTTTAGCACAGTTCTCTGCCTTCCCCTACGGACCTCAAGAGCGGTCTTATCCGCTTGAGGTTTTGAAGATTTTTTTTACTTCAACGGGCTCTGTACTTAAAACATGGCTCACAAATAAGCACAGTTTCGATTTGAAACTTGAGTCCACGGAATCATCAATTAAAAAATGTGCGCTACTTTTTAATAGATAAACCGACCAAGGTCGCTATATAAAACTTAAGAAACGATGTGAATATCAAACTATTGTTTGCGCCCAAGGGGAAATTTCTAACAACCTAATTTGATGTGATTTTGAGAAATTTCATGGTGGATAAAACCAGCAACCATGGGAAATCATCAACTTAGTTTTATACTTGGACTAGTTTTATCAGGTTTCGGAGCCTCTCAGAGTCATCTAACCTTAAATTTTGTAAACACTGCGCATCAGTTTGGAAATAAAATTGATTGGTAATAGGTCTCACACGATGTTGAGGGGCGATTAAAAGCGAAACTCAAAAGGCACATGGTGGGGACTACCTATGGGAATTTTCGGAACAAAAAGCAACAGCTGCTTCTTTTTTGAACTCATTATCTCTAGCTCACAAAAGAGTAGCAAAAATATCATTTTTTAAATTTTCGGAAGAGGGGCTGTGGAACGCTCCTTTTGTTTCTTCCGGGTTTGCAAAAGCCGAAAAGTACTTCGTTGTTTCTGAACTGGTAGGCTAGAGTTTGGTTTCTACGCCCTCGGAATTGGCATAGTACGCATGATCTAACTGGTAAATCTACCAATGCGGCTGGTTCAAAGTACTAAGCTTTTGTAAATGGCTACTGTAAGTTTGAAGTTTGAGTGAGGGCCAGAGGCATCCAGAGGTTCCAGAAGCCTGCTGTAACCCTGTCCAACAGAGACCATTATTTCTACACTGCCCGTAAGAACACAGTAGAACAGTTCGGGACTGTTGTCCTGTTGGTTCCTCAAGAAGCTCTGAATTACAACACTGTTAGACCTCACTGTATAGGTGTAAAGGGATAGGACAGTGCAACAATTTGCCCGAACAATTCTGAGTTAAAGACTGAGCGTCCGCCAGCTGACTTTATGTGCTTGGTGAATTTGTTCAACAGAGCACGTATTGTGCGATTCCTGAATAGTCTTTAGTTGACTGGTTTGTTTTGTGCTTCTTCGCTGTTAATTGACTCATGCACGCTGTTCAAGGTAGTCGATTCTTCAGCAAATCCAAAATGAGTCTAATAGTCAGAATATTCACTGATTACTGTGAATTAGTACGTAGGTAGTTTCAGAAACGGTTGGTTGTTGTATAGCTGGAGAGTGTTTCGCTTTCGACGCAAAAGCTCCGTGAGGCCAGGCTGGCCGAGTTTTAAGGCCGACGGAGAACAGATCAGCAAGATTCATTTCGATCAGCAAACTAGATGTCGGTTAAAAGAGCTTGTCGGTTAGTGCCCTTGTCTGAGTCTTACGGCCAGTGAGGTAAAGGATTAAAACCATTGTAATCGGGTTTAGGTCCTTGATCTTACGGTTCTATGCACTTCAAATAACGATCCGTTTTAGTCTTCATTGATAAATGCCGTTGGTGTGTTTAGGTGCACAAGTGCTATGGCAGTTTGGTTAGGGAAGTAAGATTACTTGGACCATGGTCGACTTAGGCTATGGACATCAGATCTAAACCACTTATGTTTACGTTTTCTTTTCACTGATCATCGCACATCGCCATTAGTAGGCTCAGCTAATCTAGAATAACCTTTAAAATGATTTCCAGTCCTACGCTTTATATTATATTTACACTGGGATGCTTGGCAATTTCCACCGCCTGGGAAATCAGTCGCTGTGAAATGAATCGTAGGGTCCGCCCCAAAGGTTCAGCACTTTCTAAATTTATTTTACGTTCTGTGGCTGGCATATGTTCCGTAATTGCTGGGTCTCACTAGCACCTGATATTCATTTGCGTTTCTTAGAGGTCTATTTATTTTTTTTCTGTTCCCACCGATTTTGTTAAGTTCTGCAGCCGTCTGTCCTACATAAACTTTGGTGCAGCCATTGCATTTGATATTTTAAACACAGTCCATGGTTCCATCATCCGAGGGGGGGGGGGCAATCTCTCAACTACACTAGTGCATAGCGCAGAATGTCCCCCCTCTGGAACGCCACTTGTATGTCAGCTACGTTTAGGATCCACTTAATAACTTTAGGTGTTCCTGGTCTACGTGGAATAATTTCAATCCCAATCCATTCCCTGCCGTTTTTCTTCGCTTAATCGAACTTGATGGACACCCAGTACCTCTGATCTTTAGTTTATTTTGGACTGCTGTCCGATCAAATCCTTCTGTTCCCAAAGCCCCTATTTGGCTAAACACTGGGGAGGCACTATTAGCCAGTAGCACCATAGGATGGGTTAATGAACAGCTCAAGATCGCTCCAGTGCCCGCTAGGTTCTGGTACAGCGTTTTTTTAGTTTACCACCAAACGTATTTATCACAATCTAACATCCGTTGTGTTCCCACAGTTGACCCTATCTCCATACTGAATACGATATGTTGATTTAAGTTATTAGGGGAAATGAAAAATTCATTAACCCCGCTATTCCATCTACGGTAAGTTGTATCCATTCTGAAAATACGGTGTCTGTCAATAACAACTGTTTGACTACTTCTAGAGAGTGCTCGGCCGGCTCCTTGGTTCGTGAACCCACTCCGTCTTCTAGCGGCCTAATGGGGGTGCTCACCTTGTGGATGTTTTGGCAGACCCTAGAGCCGCGGTTGGTTTGTACCTTTGGAGGAAGATAGACACCATTTGCCCAACACCAAATGGTTTACCAAGGATCGAGAGCACCTACCAACTTCAGCTATACCGGTATATAGTATAGACTTGATTTTTCCACCGTCGGTTTAATGGTAAGGTTCTTTGGTTAGGTGTTTTACGACCTTCCGCAGATAACCACTTTAATTCAGAACAATACCGACTTCACCCTTATCCGTCTTCGTAATCGCTACACTGCCCACCTGTTTTTAGGATATTTAATCCAACGCATGAAATCTGGAGCTCCTGGCTGCTGAGACTTCTTCGAACTGACAACATGGATGTCATGTCAAAGTCAAACTAACTGAGTAGACCTAGTTAGGGACGACTAAACACAACACATAAATCGGCTTTTAGGGGATGGCCGTTCTTTGCTGGATATCCGCTGGTTTGTTATCTCCCAGCGCTTGGATGGTTTGAGTTCAGGCATTTGCCACAATTTGTGAGTTGGAAAATTGCTTTCACATGGTTTGTTTCCCATATCGGTGTAAGCCGTTTAGCCTAATCTCCTATCTAGAATCAACATACACTAACCATAGTACACATGCCATGTCCAGAACCTATACAGTCTGATAACTTTTAAAGCATAGCTTTTGTGTGGTACAATGAAGTTTATGTGGGTTTGTCATTTCAAGCTATCACTGAGTAGAATTAAGTTACGACGAAGTTGCTCAATATGGACCAGCAGGTCCTAATTTTACAGTGTATCATATAACTACTCAAAGAGCGGGTGGGCAAATGTCAGCTAGGTACTTTTTTACGACGGTATCTTTTAGGAATTAACGACTAATAACCCCCTATGCACAATTTATTTTAGTTGTTGAATGTGAAGGGCCAATAGTGTTCAGGGGGCAACCATTTCCATGGGAATGGGGATTCGCCCGACAGGGATCGATCGCATGGTTAGAAGTTAAAAGAAGACTTCAGAGTTCGGTAAGTCCACCTCCCGTAAGCAAAAAATGAATAAACCAGCTGATGTTCTCTGAAAACAATGGGGACGATTACGATTAATTTTTCTCTGGGTTCGAGGAGTTTGCAACATTTTTTCAGCAGTTTAACTGGCACTTTAGTGTGGTGGCGATGTGTCATCGTGTAGGTTTCAAGTCAAACAAAACCAACTGATACTAATAAACAGAGGATCCTATGCAGGTTTTCCATTGTCGTCATGAAAGTCATCATCATTGCATACCCCTGTCTTCTACTTTGCTGATCATGGCTTTTTAAATATCCATGGAAAACTATCTCCTATCTCCTATGTGGTGTGTGACGTCTGCTTTAAACAGGCCTAACTACTCTAAAAAAATACACTGGGCCAGTAAATTGTCTCGATTTTTCTAAGACAAGATTTACTATGAGATACTACTGTTTGCCCTCAGTCTACTCCCTGATTGTTGCCCTCAAGGCAGCAAATACTTAAATTTTGTTTCTTTAAACCGATTATATTTAGGTTAGTTCTACTCAAGCTGACATAAGGTAACTGACATAGGTGGGTGTCGAAATAAATTCTTTTTGAATTTCTGCCAGGATGCGTAGTAGAACTATCTTCGTGTTACTTATTTCCACATTTTGGATATCTTCCTTAAGGCAAAGTGACTTCCTCATTGTTGTTATAGTCTACTCAGAACTTCCATAGAGCTAAGTGCGAATTCTGAACTTTCACGTTTATTGACAATGTTTTCTTCCCTTCTTTCGCTTCGTTAGAATGCTTTAGCTCCTCCCTAGCCAAATTTATTTGTAATTTTACAAAAATCAATTTATAATGTTTCGCGTTTGTTTTGTTTTTCTTCCTTTTACAACAGGTTTTGGAGGGTTCCACGTCACCGGCATTTGCGGAATCTGTCAAAGGATTGCAACTACTGAATCTCACTAGCACGGACGGGAAAACCTATGCCCAAATTATGATTGAGTTCAACAAGGACAGTCTTTTGAGACACAACCTGAGTCGTTTACTCGGGATGAATGAACACATTCGCGTCGAAAGATGGATAAACAAATTTATGCCGAAAGCATTCAGCAACTTGAGTCTGACGGTCAACGTGACCAGTAGGTGCTCGAAACTTAATTAAACAGGTTTGACGGCGCTGTTTCGATTGCTATGAAAAGATTGTCCGTTTACCAACTCTAATTGCAAGCTCTAAGAATTGGTATTCGTGAGGTGGGAAGCCAAAACAGAGAACAAGAGAACATGGTGGAAGATTAGCCAGCAGGTGAACTTCCGGGTGCTCCAGCAACCATTTGCCACTACAGATTGTGGGTATGCAAGGTTCGCGTGACTGCTTGAAGCATTGGAAGCGACAGGCAGGACAAAGTGAAAACGCATTGTCTGTGGCCGTGGTCACGATGTTTCGCTAGAACAGATTAGACAAAATGTACTTTCAACGAGAAGTTGTCTGTGAGTCAATTATCAACACCCACGATTTCTAAGCAAGAGGATCAGTCTTTCAACAGGCTAAAGGTTGAAGGGCTGATTCCGAGATCTAGTCGCCACATTTCTGATCACAACGTGCGTAGCAGAGTCCCCACTGGAAACCTCCGAAATTCGTCTTTTGTACGTCAATTCAGTCAAAAGTTATTAGGTACCTGGACGATACTATTGTGCTGCCTAATTAGGATGATACATTAGGGTTCAGTAGCTGCAGTGACAATCTCTTCGTTGTTCTACTCAGCACACCCAAACTGTCAATTACCCAGACACTTTTTCATAGGCATTTCACGAACGTGGACTTTTCCGTTCACACGTTTCCTTCGTCTGTTGTTTGTTGTGGCTGCCCAGAGTCATGGGTAGCTACTGTGCCTCAAACAAGGCTGAGCGTAGTTTCCTGGGCAAGGGCTAAACTCAGGACAAAACAGCCTTTTTCCAACTTGGCACAACCATCCAACCTCTGTTCTGTTTAGCCGTCTCATCATTCTTTAAGATTAGCATGTCAGAGATGTTACTTAGCTCGCGTAAAGTGACCCAGTACCTAGTGATACACTAGGTTTGGGTCTGAAAAGGTCATGTAAGAAAAACATAAGCGAGAGCTCGGATGGACTTACCAGAACTCCACGCTCATAAGCCTCCTCTTTCCCCTATCAAACTAACCTACTTATAATCGAGCTATCCAAAAATTAATCTTCACGCGCGGTTTTCAGTCATTTGCTGTTAGAGCTTTGAGGGTAGCTGAACATCAAATGATAATAGTTGTAGCATACAATAATTCTCTGATACTACCCTCCTGGAAACAAGTTATATGAAGTTACTCAAAAAACTCCAATGTCAGGCTTTCAGATTCAATTCCTTTGATTTCTCTTGCTTACTTACAGGGCTGGTTCACCTTGAGGCACATCGAGACAAAAGTAAGCTGAATTAGTACTTCACAGAGAACACAAACCTTCAAAATGTGCATGGACTGATATAAATATATGTCAAGTCACATGATCATCGTTGAATTATATATTATCATATTATATATACCATAAGCGTGTGTTATATTACGTAACTACAGATAAGGTCAGTTACTTCTAAGTCGGTTGACTTCCATTTGCGACTCAATACTCCAGTCTTTCCTTATAATTATAGACAGATTTTCAGGTTTGCCCCAAAGGAATTTGAGATTACTTTTGGTTCCTATTGGAAATTGAACGGGATACCTGGGAATGGATAGAATTCAATTCAAGTAATGACACCTGAATAGGAGAAAAATGATCACTGGTTGGGGTTCAACGAGCAAAACAGTATATTTGGATTGAGCAATAACACAGACTGTGATGGTGGTGATTTTATTATTTTTCAACCTCATATCACAACTCTGGCGGCTTTCGAAATTTCCGTTCCATTAACACTTAAATTCCACGGGGTATCCAAAATAGCTTAGACAGGTTACTTGCTTTCTGTAGGTAGCGGCTGGTGTGTGAGGCTGGCTGAAATTGTCTTGGAATCTGCTTGACATACTTACGGTCGGCCACTTCATCTTGGGTCAGTAAACACGGTCACTGCTTCTTGGGGTGTTAGATACGGGCAGCTACGGATCTTACAGGACGATTGCATCTATCGGACCATACGCAGTTCGTATTCGGTGGACAGTAGGAACAGATGAATGAGGTCATTAGATGCCGTATTGAGAAATGTTTTGAGAGCTAGTTCTATGAACAAATGGGTTAATAAACATCGTGAAACAAACAGGACGTACGACCAATGATAGCGAAACCGGTAGGAGCAGAAAAAAAGGACAGTGAGGCAGCAGGGCTTTCTTGAAGCTATAGCGAGTAAATACCAAATGACATACAAACGTACGGATACGGGCAGTCAGACAATGTAAGTAAGCTTTGTACAGAGATACCGTCGCAGAAAACAATCAGTACGTTCTGGAGGTAAGGGAAACTTTCTGCAGTGTTTAGCTGACGTAGCGACGCAGCAGCACGTGCCACATGTCAAATCGAGAAGCGCGCTTGGGCCCGTTTAAGACAAAACCTCAACAAAGACTATCGGGTAGATGCGATACAAACGTAAAACAAAAAATAGGGCTGCCAGGGAAGTCGAGCTGGCGCAGCGGATGGATCCCCCGTATACCTTCCGAGGGGTTCCGGGCTCGCCCCTCGGACGACCCGTTCTTCCGTCGAAACAGACACTCGAAAATGGGTTGGGTTGATACTAAATTGCAGGCGAAGACGGACAGGCAACGAAATCTCGACATTAGTTACTAGAGTATAAGTAGACCTTAAATGAGAGCAAAGACCTGGGTGACGAGGAGCACGGAAGCAAAACGGTGTTATAATACAGGTGCAAATCACGCTACTCATGAGTAGTCAGAACAAAAAAGAAAATAACCGCTGAACGCGTTGATTCACAGGAATCAATCCCAGGGCACTTCGTGTGACTGCGTTTCGAAGGTAATTTCATGTCTGCAACAGGAGACAAATGCACCATTTAAGCCTTGTGAGCAAACAATCAAGCAGCAGATGGACCTCAACTCCTTTCATGTGTCTTCTCACACCGCGATAGTCAGTGGAGAGCATAGTTATCGGATCTAGAATGAGGGGTAAACTTGGCTCCCAACGATAGCTAGATGAGTGAAGAGAAGATGCAGCGTAGCTAAAATTATCGAAGAGGCCTGTGTCAAGTTTCTGCACCCATGTTTTCGGAATGATAAAACTACTGGTCAAAAAAAGTCGCATTCCATTTCTGATAGTGGTCAAAGGCTGTTAAGATGGCGGTCTCGAACGAGGCATTTATTGTTCATTAAAATCCCTACCACTGTTAACAAAAAGTTTGGATTAAATACCAACGAATGTTCTAATATTCCAAAATTTCTTCCGTACCTCCGGATCCTTCAGGGGACCATACTTTGTGTGCTCAATTTCCGCTGCACGATTAGCACACTTTCTTCAAGCGATTTTTGATTTTCAAGAAGCTATGTTTTATAGGTATCTGAAGGTTTAAGATCATCTGCTAACTGGTTTTACCAAATGCGTGCTTGTATACTGGACGATGAGAAATCGGGATTAAAATTCTTTCATTCGAACTCTGCATTAGCAGAACAACGTTGACATCCAGTCCGTATTTAATTGTGTGGAATGTTTGTACTGTCTTGATATCCAAGTGATGATTGAGCAACGAGTAACAGACGATTAACCAACAACAGTTGGGCCCGCCAAAATGATAGCAGTTGTATTCTACACCGCATATGAAGACTATGTTTAGAAGCTTGATTCCAGTATGTCAGAAACAAAGTTTTAATTAAGCTTGATCGCGACTGCACGAAATCTTCTGAAGTTTCCATTGCATCTGATTACTGTCTTTCTTCCCGTCCAGTACTCCTCTGCGAGGGCTATGTCTACCAGGGCGGCAGATTGATGTCCTGGGATAGTCTTTTGGGAACGTCCGAATCAAGTGTGTTCAACCATACCGAGGCAATGTTTCAAAATTTGGTGAGTTCCACCATGTCATTGTGAAAGTCGCTCGCTGGTTATTGGAACACCTCTAAAAGTAAAACACTTTCAGGTCTTGACAAAGTTACTTGGTAATTTGAAGAGATTTGGAAATTTTCAAAAAGGATTTCCACCTGCAAGTGAAGTCAGTCTATGCTGAAGGGCCTAGAAGCATTTTCAGATGCTACATTTCTACTGGAACTCATCAGCATACCCGGTGATTTTTGAGCTTAGGACCGCCCCACCAACATCTGAACACTTGACCCTTTGACCAGTCAATTAACATGGCCAAGTGTGGCTCAAAGCAGTTCTTTCAGAAAGAGTAGTAATTCACTTTTGCTTACTTTTTCTCTGCCCAAATCAACATTACGGTGACATGCCCTATTTCACTCCTTATGGTAAGCCTGGCTGAATTTCATTCCACACGTAGAAATAGTTCCAAGTTCCTTCTGCTCGGATGGCTTAGTTTAATTGTGTCCCCGCTAATTGTAACTCAGCCATTATTTGCTGCGTATGTGTTTGGATTTACTCCTTGAGTATTAAATCTCCGTCGATTAATCAAGGTAATACTATTAATGGAGCGAGTATGGCCCCTTAGGATGCAGTATCTTCAAAATCTTGGGAGACGCTACGACGCTTAAAACGCCTTTGGCTCCCAGACATTTTACCAAGTAAACATGACAGCGAGATCATGCGGACTGCCATTGTCAAGGCTAGACGATGGCAACGGTATGCCTACTTTCTAAAATGAGTGTTCACTGTGTCGTTCTCAGACAAAAGTCCTAAGCCACATAAGCCTCTTAACTCACCGGTTTCACTCCCAATTTTCTGTGCCGTCATTCTGTCCTGCAAAAACACTTAAATGTAGCATCTGCTAACTAAGTGTATACTTTAGCGTGTTACTTTTTTCCAAAATTGTTTTCTTTTTCTGATTTGTTATTGGTGGTGTTACTGGTAAATATCCTAAGGTAATTTTCCAAAAATTTAGGAAATTGGAGATCCTAGGTTTCATCTAGATCACCGGTTATGTGATGGTCTCTTACTTAATGATTCCCCGCTTTATAATATCTTATAGCTACACATGACACTTGCACAGGATAAGGTATTCCGTTTTTGGTTCCTGTGCAATGCAGTCAACTTCTGCGACCGAAATTGCCTAGTACACCAAAGTGACGCTGAACGAATGGAGGACAGCCAAGTAAATTCTTTTCGCAGTCGGAAAAAAATAAGACGGCCAGACGATAGAGTAGGTGACGATTTTTGTTGGTTCACAGTCGTCTCCTCTCAGTCATCGGTAACCGGCCCATTATTTTCTAGTTTCAAGAGATTCTAAGCACAGATATTGTGGTGCATTCGAATGACTGGGAGAGAAAGCCCTCATCAAAGTATTAGAAAACACAAAATCGCCGGCCAAGTGTGACGTTTCAGGGACTATCAATGTAGAAGTAAAGCATAGCATGTTGGGTTTAATCACGGTAGCCGCTGAGAGCGGCATGCTTGTCAAGCACAGGATAATGACGTCCGATACGCCAAAAAGTGAATAGAATTATTGAGTATTCTAGTGTGCTGTTTCACAGTAAATTAATTAAGTATTTCTCATAGGCGCAAGTGGAAAGACGACAAAAATCGCACATGCTGGAGCAGATTACTGTAGTCATGACCCCACTCTGGGCAAATGGAAAGCATCACCCACACTTACAGGTCTTTGTTCACCGACTCCTCTCCACGTGTACCTCACCAAAGTCCTGACCCATTTGGCGATTGCTCCGTACCTAAGGTTCTGCCCAGTAAAATAAATTCCAAAAAACCTTTATTAAATTCAAAGAGGGTGTTCCAGATTTGGCTTCCAACGTCCGTACTCTGTGCCAAACTGGTCAAAAGGTAGCTCTTGCTCAGACCTTGATCCCTATTTCGATCGACGTATTTCGTCTTCGAAACATACATACAAAACCCCAGTTCAGTCACTCATCTCAAGCCGCTCGGAGCTAACCCATATTTCTCGCACTTTACTATTGAGGTGCCTGGTGATCCTGATACAATGGTTCGTAGTATCTACGAACCTAGCCTAGCCCTGGGGCTAAATTCGCCTTAACGGATTGGATTCCAGTAAATAATCATCTTTGCGCTGTTAAGTTAACTCGCTTGATCAGGATCAGTGCATCTCGACATGGCAAACGATGTTTGTTTTCTGTGTCAACATGCGCTCCGACATACAGCATCTCTGAGGCTGAGAAAGGGAGCTCCTATAGAGATTTATCACGGTTACTCCGGTCAGCGAGAAGTACAGATTTTGCGATTCTGGTAGGTGATATGAATGCTCAGGTTAGCCGACTAAGTGCTGACGAATCCCTCTTTTCGACAGATTCAGGGGTGACGCTCAGCGAATAGATAATGGGGAGCTGTTTCTTCAGTTATGTACTGAACATCATTTGTTTCTAGTCAGCACAAACTTTCAGTACAAGCTTCCACAACGTGTGACTTGGAAGCTACCAAAACTAATCGTGGAGTCGAATTATTATGACAGCTTTGATACAATATTATCGTCCATTTTGGAGTTCATATCCGGACTCCAATTATGGTATTGTGCCGGTACGCGTATCTATTCGTTTCCCCTCTGGAATGTTCCAGCTGGTGCAAGAACACCCAGTTCACCACCTACAAACCGTCGCTGTAACTCAACACTGTCGGGCTGAGAAGCCCCCAGAATTCGATGGGCATAATGGTTATTTGGATGACGACTATAAAAAGGTAGAAGAATCAATGATCACGGCTTTTGAAACCGTCTGTCAGAGGACGCTGGCACACGTCACTGAACGCTGGATCTCATCACAATCAGCGGCTCTGATTGAAGCCAGGAAAACTGTACCAGCAAACAACGACTGTTAGGGCACGTGCAGATCCACCATACACCGAATAATGAGGAACCTATGGATTGATAGAAAGAGCCGGTGGATCGCAAAAGCCCGGGAGATGGAGGATGTTTTGCGGCAGGAACAATCGCACCCTGTTCCAGATAGTTTAACCAACTGGTCTGAATAGTGTGGGTGTTAGTGAAACTATCTTCGGAAAGGATGGGACCTTAGTACAATTACAGAAACGGTCTTGAACGATGGGGTGAACACTTTGAAGGATGGTTTAGTTGGGTCCCATCAACACACCTTCCAGAAGGACAAACCGAGTTCAAGTAGGACGTCGAAATGAGTCCACCGTCGTCGATAGAAGTCCAACGTGCAGTCTCATTCCTTCGGTGGAACAAAGCACATGGGCCAGGCAATTATCACCCTGCAATCTTCAAGGAGGGTGACGATGTTGACGCGGCTAACCTCACGAACCTACTACAAAATGTCTGTAAAAAGCAAAAAAATTCCCACAGAATGAAGTACCTCAATGGTGATCCCCATATTCAAAAAAGGTGCAAGAACATCGGGGGAAAACCACCGGGGCATCAGCTTAGTGGCTATAGCTTCCAAGGTGTCATCTGGCATTATCCTACGCAGGTCGATCCGTCATCGGGAGAATCACATTAGCAAGAATCTAGCTGTGTTTCGCCTTGGCCGGGGAAGCATTCATTATATCTTCACCTTGTGACAAATATCGGAACTGCGCCACTCTATCCGACGACCAACAGTGGTCGTATTGTTTATCTGAGAACTGCTTTTGACTCCACTGATTGTCAGAAACTGTGGCAATACCTGACTATGATGCTCCCTATAGATTATTCTTTCTTATGAAGGCTTCATATACCTCCTTTCGCGGATTCGGACGTGTCTACAGCAGGCTCTGTCATGAGTTCACCACATCCAGTGATGTCAGGTAAGGATGTTCACTGTCGCACTTGCTGTTCAACTTCGTAATCGATCTGATGCTTGAATCTTCTTCATCTAACTCTAAAACCTCGATGATTGAAATGCCCTCAGGGTGTTTGTTCACAGACAGTGAGTACATCGAAGACATTGCTCTTCTTGCATCAGACCCTTTAGAAGTGCGATCTCTTTTAACTAGGCTAAATAATTCCATTGCACAGTTCGGGATGCGCTTCGCACCTGTAAAGTGTAAAGTACTGCTGCGAAATTGGGTGGAACCAAATCCAAACCTAATGCTTGCAGGTGAACTGATCGAGGAAGTAGATACGATCGTTTGCATGGACAGCTGCATAAATCCTAGCAGTCTGGAGAAGAACGAAGTTACTTCTTGAATTGGGAAAGCCAGGACATCGTTTGCTGACCTCCGACATTTGTGGTACCGATGTGACTTCAGTTTGTCTGTCAAGAGTAGAGTGTACAATATAGAATTTCACTAAACCCATTGTATGTGTCCTTTGCGTCCTTTTTACTTATATTTATCAACAGTCTGTTGACTTCTTTTATCAACGAAACTGTCGCAGTTTTGATGCTCTGTGTTCAGTTTTTTTTCGATTTAACCCTTTGCAATTTTTCAGCGTCATCCTAATAGATGTTAATTAGGAGCCAGTTCAAAACGGTGACAGTGTGATCGGTCGAAAGCCTCAGGAGCCATGTTTTGGCCGCCTGCTTGATTTACATTCTCGTCAGCTAGAAATGATCAAAACGAATTTTTGCTTTTTCACCATGCACTCTGTCTGCAAATAGAATTATACCACATTTATTCCTTGTTTATTCCTTTGGTTTTGTAAATCGACTCTGTGTTCCTGTTGTCAGAACAATTACTAGCCGGATATGAGCGCACACACTGAGCTCCAACCTCCTCTCTCAACCCATACAAGGACCTATTTGTGGTTCGTGGAGTCTTTATTTTACATGACCGATGGCATAGCAATGGCTGAGGTCCTCTCTAGAAAATTATTATCTTGAATTTCGTTCGATTGTTAGCATATAAGTAATTCTACCTAAAGTACCAGTAATTCGTCCTTGTACATTCCTTGTGTACGCTTCAGTTTACAGAAGGTCTGGGAGAAACCCCATTGAACGGCCTAGTCAGTAAGGTAAAGCTGCTCAGCTGTGAAGGAGAATACACTTGGGCCTTTGTGCTGGCGTCACGAAACACCGTTTGCAAGGTGGCTGTTCACTTCAACTACACAGCTGTTCTATACAAGGATCTTAGCTTGCTGGAAAGCCAGGATATTAATGAATGGAGAGATCGCATAAATTATGCGCTGCAACTTACCGATGAAGATGGATTTCAGGAGGTAACAGTTGAAGGTAAATTCGTGTGTCCGAGAAAGTTTCGGTAGGATTCAAATGAATATCTTCAATCAAACTTGAACTGTTAGTAAGAGTTCTGACTGTCATTTCGCAACAAAACGTTTTCTTAGCTCACACCACGACCATATCCTCACGACACCACGAATCCTCATGATGACTCAGAGGATATGGTTAACAGTAGATGGACAAAGTGGAGAAATGTGCACTGAAGATACCCAAATTCGTGGTGCGAAATTTTCAGGTCTAAAACGGAGTTGTGGGTGACCAAATTTATGTGCGAAGTGATGGCTACTGCTCCGTTCCATAAAGTTGTCTAACTGACCTATTATTATTAGCCATGTCTACTTGATTCTGACTCCATTAGAGACACTACCGAGTGGGGTTACGAAAGTGCAAACATCTGTGTCTTTCACACCGACAGAACGGCTATCCTAAAACAGGCTTAAAAAAGCCCAGTCAAAATTTCACCTACGCACCCACTAAGAAGTGATCTGTAAAGGTGTCGAGACGGATTGGCCAGAAAATTCCATCAAACTTTTACTCTGCAGGATGGTTCCATGAAGAGAGTGCTACTTTTTACAGCCGATTAAAGTATCACTCCTGTAGATTTCGGAGTTGATCTTCGAAGAAGTATGCCGCTTGCGGATCAGTCATTGAATCTCACCCACTTAGAATGAAGTAATCAGAGGAATTGAGGCATATGATGAACTCCAGAAATGAATCAACGACTTAATTGTATCTAAAATCAGCAGTCTAATAGACACCACAAAACTCGTCCATCTTTTTATTACCCGTCCCACCTGATTCACACAGCGGACTTATTTACCGTAGGTTTTTCCTTTTAACTTTTCCAGAGTTACCGTCATTATTGGACCCACGTATACAAGGTAATATCATGAAGTTTGTCTGCTTTTATACAAACTAGAAGGGCCTGGCCAGTCAGTTTTCATCAAGGTGTCGTCCAAATCAACCTGCGCCTAAGGCCGTGCACGCACCATCGCTAAGTTGTAGACTACTTCACCCACGTCCATTGAAAGCTTTCATACATTTGATAATTCCCAATGGAAAGTACCGTTTACTGTAACCTTTCAGCATCTCCTAAAGGGATTCATCCAGACTACAAATTGCTTCATCATTCTGCATGGAACGACGTGTAGAAAACAAGTGACTCAAGGGAGGAAAGATATGTTGTAACACATTTGGTTGACCTGCCAGAATAATGTTTGTTGGCGACGCTTATTTCCTATCCAGATAGGAACCATTTATTCCCAGAAAAGCTTTCCACTGTCCATCCATTTCTGACTGCTGCTCATCCGGATTTGTTTGCTGATGTTAAATGTAATACATTCAGTTGTAGTTCTAAAGTCCTTCTCGTATTTTCTAAGTAGGCCCCGAACGTAGAATATGTAACATTGTAGTTAAGACTTCTCTCTCCCCCTTAGTCTTGATAGTTCGTTCGCAGTGTATTTGACTCTTGTTTACGTTTCCAATCAAATGTTCAGCGGCGGTTCATCAGGTGGCATTTTGGGGTGTTGTGTTGCAATTTTACAAACGTTACTATTCTCCAATAACTACCGAGTGACTTGGGTCTCATCTCAGAAGTAAGATTACTCTGATGCTCTCTATTCACACGCAGACAGTGAGCCTCATTCTTTCGGTGATGGAGTTCAATATAACAGCAATTAATACTGTGACCAGAAACGACAACACCAGCTATTTTGGCAACTATTCAGTGGTGATAGGAACAGTAGCTAGAATGTGCATGAATAATTTCGAGGATATGGGTTTACACAAGTGCTCGGGGGATATGAGGATCTTAAAGGAATTGTAGATGCTTTGCTACTGACTAGGAGTGAAAGTAATTAGTTTTTTAATCAGCTACAAGAATTTAGTATTATCGGCCACTGTGATACCAATTTCTCCCGTTTACTAACAAATCAAGTGCTCCGTATTGGCGGATATGTGCAAAGCAACGGTGAAACCATGCACTGGAATAACAGATACCGAGGACGAAACTGGGCAGCTGCACTGGAAGTTAAACAGAAACTCAATATATCGGTGAGTTCATGGTTTTAACAAATTTTTTCCACTCATGCTGACGGACTACAAGAGCGAAATCAGCTTTGCAGTTCGTAGACGGATGTTGAATTCTTGTCAGCCTTTGAGGAGCTTGAATTCACAGGTATGTGCCCTTAAAAGACCAACCTAAGAACGGGCCAATATAGTTATCACTCAAAGAAAGTTCATACAGAGGAAGAAAACTATGACAAAGTTAAGGTTTACGTGAATGTATGCACCTCGTCAAAATGTTCTATCTTTTACTCTCATACTTCCCTGTATTTCAAGTTTGGACTGAATCATTTCTCTTAGTGTCCCCTACCGAGAGAAAGTATCTTTGTTCGCTAATCCATTCACATCGGGGCCCAAGGGCTCTCATAATAAACGAATGTGGTGTACAAAATATGTACGCGCATCCAGTGACTCAGTCACTGCTGATCAACAAATCCGCTTTGAAATCCAGCAGTTCGCAAAGTGAGAAAAGTTAGGAAAACAGGCAAAATAGGCCGGAGTTACAACTGGATTGATCGGATAAAAAATGAAACTGGCCCTTGTGTGTGGTGCATGCTTTCCACTCTATCACCTAATGACAAGTCATTATCTGAGGATATATCTCTAGCCATATTCATGAAAAGGCTGCAGTAACGAAACTATGGAGATGGTTTTAAACAAGCAAGACAACCTTATCTGATGTGCCGTTTGGGTTATCAGTGCATCTCAATCTTGACTGTCTTTTGGGGACAAAATTGTTTGACCAAACCTTGAGGCCAACAGCAATCCTAAAAGTGAGGAACATCTTAAAGGAAAGGAATATCGCACACGTTGAAGGCCATTTTCCTGTACGCTCCTAGTCAGCTCATACAATAGAATATATGGGATTTTCGGATAACCAAATTCATTTATTAGAGAAAACTCAGACCACTTTGGGAAGGGAGCTCAGGTTATTAACCACTTTTTGAGAGTTTGCAAACTCAGAGATACCAAACTAAATTCCGTTCGCTTAGTAAGACTGACAACAGAATTTTTCCCCTCAAACCGAGGTAGTCTCTACAGTAGGTAGTAATCGATTCCCAACGTGCGCGTAACGTCTGCACAAATTTAGAAAGTCGAGAGTCAAAATCGATAGAGACTAATGGGCTGACATCGTGAGAAACAAGCATGAAGAATTTACCGATGTGTTTCTAGGTCAGGTCGACTCAATTACAGACTAGCAAAATATCACCAGGATGTGATATCCACACTCGAGGTCGGATAACCACCCGATTCACTGCACAGAAAAGTAGCTCACACATATTTCGATAGCAGAAGCAAATATGTCATAGAATGTGATCGCCTAAAGGGTTTGAGTACTTAGTGATGGAATGACGGTCAAAGACGTGGACACAGATCCTGCAGATCAGATAAGTGAAACTGAGACATCGCCCACAACCTGCTTGGTGGGTCAAGTTGACAAGCGCGAGGTTATTGTTCTACCGTTTCAGTGGGCAGTCCGTGACAGTGTTGTCAGGATAGGCTGGAAAGAAGAAAACGAAGTGTTTACTTCCTCATCCGATAAAAAGTACTTAAATCTGGCCACAAGATAGCTCCCTAAAAATACTTCGGATTCGGAGTCAATTATTGTGACTTCCAATGCAGGCCCGCATTTTAACTGCTTGGATTTTGGGTTACCTCACGGGGGTTTGGAACGGAAAACGATGCTTCCTTTCTGCAGAGGAATGTTGGACATACTTAGAGTGCACCCCAGCCAGCTCTACTTAAAAGTACGTCATTTGCTGTTAGCGACTCTGGTTCTATATCAAGTATTTAACTACGCATTATCTCATGCCGGTTATGGGGCAACCACTTAACGCCTGGTATGTTTCGAAGACCACTGACCAAATTTTGGAAAAAAAGCATAAAAGTAACAACTCTCCTGGTTCAGAATGAATCAGGCGCCAGCCTTTTTCTATCAGTGTGCGGCCAAAAACCCGTGAGGGTGAGTAAAAGCATGTGTTGCATATTACTGGTAAATTAAGAATATGGTACTAACGAACTTAAGGCGGAGGATGATTTTCAAGGAAGAACAAAAAGCTGACCTTATTTTGTATAGTCTACAGGGCATTGTGAGCTTCTTCACCTAGTGATATCTGTTTCGGAGTAAGCCATAGCTCGTAACAGAGTGGAGATGGATTCAAATTGAGATTCCAGTGAGTTACTTTAACAGCAAGACCGCAACAAGCAAGAGACCAGAAATAGCTCCGATCAATGCCGTCTATACAATCGAGGAACCCAAGCAATTTGCCTTGAAGCAGCCACAGAAAATCATGTTTAAAATTGAAAGTATGTCATCAGTATCGCATGTGTGTCAAGAGACGAGATCAGTGAAGATTACCGAACAAAGTGAAAACATCTCTGGGGACGCTTACAATTCTGTTGCGCCTTTCCGTGATTTGATAGATGAGTGTTGGATCTTGTACGTTAACTACAATGATAGTCTGATATTCAGAGGAATCGGAAAGCTCCTTCGTCCCATGACAGCCGCTCTCTGCTGGAATTACTGTACCTAACATTCTAACTGGGGCTTTCACAGAATCACACACTGCTGACCAGCCGCTCGTTGTCCAAAGCTGAAGTGTTCAAACTACTAGCCGGGAGGTCGAGCGTTCGAAACTCCCCAGGGTTTCATGAGGTGCGCACTGCTGATTATTTTCAGTAAGTATGAAACAGCTGTACAATGTTTCTAGACCTTTCGATGTAGATTGGCTTCGCTTAGAAGGCGAAATCTCAAGTGAAAATTTTACTGAATTGTCGATGTACTCAGACTGAAAACCCGATGAGGCAGTATGCACTGGCACTACCCGTTGGAATGAACGAAATCCACCGTACTAATTCACATCCACAGTTTGATAGACTATTTTCTGTTCGAGACAATACTTGTGGACATCTTTAGTAAATTTTACGGGATACACCGATAGAATTACTGAAGTGACTCTGCAGGAGGATTCAAGTTTCCCTACAGGGGACTTACGCTGATGTGATGTGAAGTTGGAGTATCCCACTGAGGATTTCAGCGTGCGAAGTGAAAGCCGGAATGTGACACACCCATTTGGATACCTCAGTTTCACTCTGAGTCATCAGTAGGGTTTATCGGAATACCTGCTAATCCCTGCCAGATAGTTATAAGGATTTTGTCAACGTGCTTTGTAAAAAACAGCGGGATGTCCGAACACGAAAATTGCATGGCATCTAGGAAGTACGAAACTAAATGCTCACCTTCTGTTCACATATAAAAATATAATACCCGTATTAAACCATAAAAAGATCACATCATCCATAGGAATGATTTAGTACTGCCTATGAGGCTTACCAGTGTGGGTTACTCACGATGTTTTGTATCGGAATACTTGTCAGCGGCACCACTTCCACAACGAAGTACGAGATTCAGCTTACGTCATCAGTTACCAAAAGCTTCACATAAATACATATATATGTAAGTATACGTATGTACATGAAAAATGGGGATACTTGGTAATAAATCCGAGCTGTTAGGGCGTCAGGTTAAACTTCCCAGTTTGAAATGGTTAGGGCATCTTTCACGTATGCTCAACCATCATCAACCGAGGAAAGTTCTGTTCTGACCGATTGCTGGCGAAAGGTTCGTGGAGAACAGATCAGGACATGGCAACGTGAAATGAAAGCGGCTACTGTCTAATTGAGTGCTGTGAGATCTTCGCGCCTTCCAGGCTGAAGTCCACGTTATCCTGCATGTAGAAAGTTAGAAACCCTGCAGGACATCGTAGGCAACCTATCCCAGTGGTGCACTTGCCGTTACTTCCTATCAGGACTGACTACATAAAGTTTTTCTGTGTGTGCTGGAATTAGGTCAGGTGAGTTTCGTAAAGCAAGCTGGATTGCTGCCCCTGATTGCACCTTGCTCCGACATGATGCTCAGATGTGTCTGGTTTGAGGCTGTTCAAAGGTGTGGGCACCTTACCCTTGAGCATTTTCCTCAAGGTTATAGGACTTCAAGAGATACACTCATTTGCAAACCAATTTGGTTTTGCGAGAGACTCACCTGGAACCCAGCTGAATCTCTCGTTTGTGATGTTTCCAGTCATAGGACTTCTTCGCACTAAGTCCCTTCCCTTTTCCTTCCACTCTTATCTAGATTTGTTTCCTCATAGTGGTTTGGCAGATAAGCACGGGTATATATTACTGGTGTGTTGCTGTTAGTGATCATGATGGACATGACATAGACTACAAGCTTCATCGCTCTGAATTGCATAGTATTCAGCATACACTCGAGTAGACCTCGGCCAATCTTAAAGAAAGTACACGAGGTTTTGCTTAATTTTGCTTAAGTGTGCTTTAATCAGTTGAGGATTCTGGGTTAAGATTGTCGATTAGCTTTCCTTGCTCTCCACTTATCCACATTGGTATACACATCCAAATGGTTGGTCTTTTGTCACGCTTGTTCACAGCTTATAAGTGCACTAAACAGCACAACTCTCTATGGTGCCGTGCTGGACATCCAAATCACAGAACTCTCTGATTTATGGGCCAGCCTATACGCAACTGCGATAATCCACTTCGATGGACCCATGTTGTCCGAAATTTTCCACCAAATATACGGAACAGTTGATGATCAACTTGTACGGCTTATCAACCAGGGACTGAGTGAAAGTAATCTGGACGGATTTGGCTCCATCTCACTTGAGGGTAAGTCACACCTGTAAGTTAACGACTAATGACGAATCAACATACTAAAATGTTACACGTGGTCAGAATGTATATATGAGTTGTACTGGATAAGAGGGGTTTTCGACAATTTTTTGCACCCTAAAGAATCGACTTCTGACATTTAAAAGCTTCCTTACTGAAAGTGTTTTTTTTCGTGACTTAGTGCTTGCACACTCACCTCAATAACACAACAGGGGGAACTACACTATCGGAATGAACATAATGACTTGACCTTAAGTGCGTCTATTAACGGTCTTCATTCAACTAAAAAACTTCATGGAGTTCATTCCCAAAGAGTCAGTTGTGTGATAACCTTCTGTTCTCTTAAGTTCCACTACTAGCATCCGGATGCGTCCATTGGTGAATTTCTTGTCAGCTAGGTTGTTTTTGACACAAGGTTGCTACCGTAAGATACGGACAGGCTGAGGAATTGAACGTAGTCGTGGTGACTGAACACGGACGTCCAAATTTAAATGCATAGTGTTCTGTACCCTGACAGCCATGTACATTGTTGTATTGGAAGAGCTTTTTGTAGGAAATTTCGCATAACACGACACTGTATAAGTATTCAGAAGATAATGGCCTAACCTCTGAGGGACACCAGAGACGATGGAAACATCTATATTGCCAAAGCCAGCAAAGACTACCCATTAGTCAGTTCACAACTAGCGGAAAATGGCAGTCTTGTCAAATGTGAGTGGTTGGTGGGAGCTTCGGGAAAGCAGGCAAAATCAACTATTCCGAGGCCATTAGTGACCAATGTGGCCAAAGTGACTTAAGCCCATGGAACTACTAATTAACCAAAGACTGCCTCATAACCCATAGTAGCAAATAGTGAAACAAACCTGGGTGGTAATAATCACACGAAATGTCCTCAAATTTCTGTCCATATGTTAGTTTGTTTACTTTGAACAATACAAGGTCTGCTACTGAATGTAAACTAAGAAGCCTCAGAGAAAGTGTAACACAGGTTGCCAAAGTACCTATCCTTCAACGAAACTCATCGAGTGGTATTTAGTTACCAGTAAATACCATCGAATTTGTATGTTTGTGGCGCATTCACATAAGTCAGATAAGCACTGTATAGACAATAGACACAGCTGAAGACAATAACAGAGGATGGTGTTCGAGGTAGCCGGTGAATGAACAACACAATTTCCGTTCAAATTATTTCGAAAGGTAAACCCATAATGAAAAGCTAACAAGTTGGGTTGAAATATGATGTGCAGTGTCATCATCATCATCGATAACATAATATTAGAATTCAAAACTGATGCTTCGCCGCCATGCATCCATAATTTATTTGAAAGCCGTGTTGTGAAGAAAGGAAGAAAAATGGACGGGGAAGGGACTTAGCGCTAGTCTACCGCAGTCACTCCGAGGTGAGTATGCCTACAGACACTAATTCAGGCAACCTAGATCTCAACTGACGACAAGAACGTCATTGATGTCGGTTAGCAGCTATATCTTACAACGCCTTCAACCAGACGCTCTAGGGATCACACGATCCCCATCCTGGAAAGCAAGTCGCACCGACAACACTCAGACTTTCCTAATCTATTACATACCCTTCTGCCAGGTCAAGAGTTGGCCACCTCTCAGCTTCCGCCACTCTGAATTAGGCACACAAAGCCGCTTCCTTCGGCAAACGACAGTTTGGCATGCGCAATACATGGCCTGATTAACGCAGTTTTTGGTGCTGGACATACACTTCAATGAAAGTCCTCGTTGTACAACCGAACACTCGCTTTCTAATTAATTAACTTGTTGCGGATTCTCCGACATCAACCCACACGAACTATGGTTCTGAGACAAGAATCGACGAAGACCAGAAGGCATCTCAGTTCCGCTGCTCGAACAGGCCAAGTCTCGCAGCCATACAGCAAAGCAGCCTGTACTCTAGCCTGACACACATGTCCCTTGAGATTGAGGGATACACCGCTCTGACACTGTGGGTCTCTGAAATCAGCAAACGCGACCCGAGCCTAGAATATTCGTGCAATGACTTCATCAGTCACA
Source organism: Opisthorchis felineus (assembly GCA_004794785.1). Lineage (NCBI taxonomy): Eukaryota > Metazoa > Platyhelminthes > Trematoda > Opisthorchiida > Opisthorchiidae > Opisthorchis > Opisthorchis felineus. The sequence goes on along the minus strand of SJOL01005788.1, from coordinate 69,024 downwards.
CTACAATCCGAACTAATACAACTCCCAAGATACGCAAAATGCTCCAGAACTTCGAGTGACTCTCCCTGGATTGGAAGTGGCGTGTTCAGTGACTGAATGTCAAGGAGCATGACCCTGCACATTGTGATTGCAAAGCGCATGTCAAAGTACTAGATGACTTCGGTCAATTCATCCAAAAACATCTGCGTCTTCTCTTTGAAGACGATAGCGATATCGTCTGCACATTCCGGGTCAATAAGATATTCGTCAGCAGCCATCTGATCACCAGGGTTCGGAAGACTCATAATTCAACATTATCTGCTTTCGAGAAGCTAACTTATATTTTTTATCTCCATTTCTTTCGTCTCTGTCGCAACCTCTTCCTCTAGTATCTCATTTTCTAGCTTAATTCTGACAGAATCCCTTCCCGTATGCATGATCGGCCTTACAGTCATGCTTGGTCTAAGGGTGAGAGCGCTGACATAACAAAGGAAGCTGATGAGCAGAAATATTACAATCAACATGGTTATCAGGAATATCGTTCACCAAGTAATCAAGTTCAGGTTTCAAAAAACTTTGAAGTAACTTGACATTTCGTGTTTTTGGTCATATTGGTTCCAAAAGAGCTCCGAAATTCTACTTGCGGTAAAGGTTCGGAATCCACGGGATAACCTAGATTTGGGTACTAATTTTGATGATAACTTTCCATTTGGACTATCTAACTTTTGGGGTTTTGCGCGCAACTCAGCGTGGCCCAACTGATTGCTGGAAACAAAACGGTACCTAAATCTTTGGGTTACACCGGCTTACACACACCGGTTCCGGAACTGCAAATTTCAAATGGGATCCTGTACAAATGGGCAGGTAGGGAACATGACGCCTTCCCAAAATTCACACCGACCCAAAATAAAGATGGCGAAACCCACTTGGTTTATTTAAACTAGATGTGCAATGACAAGGTCAAACAGCGGTTCTGGTCAAAACAAGAAAGATGGTATAGGCGCAAAAGAGAAACAACAAAACGGGGAACCACGTTGTACAAAATAAGAATCGAAGGAAAGAATCAACAACGCGAATATTTTGATGTAGGCAAACAGATGAAACAGATGCTGACTGAGGAATTCACTCCCATCTTTGAACTATGCGTGCTGGAGACATCCGGACCAGAAGCTCTGTGGAGCTTCAGAGCATATTTCGAGTTATAAACCTCCGAGGCCCTAGGGGGTTCCAGGTTCACTGCAAAGGATTCTACTTCAGCTATAGGCTCTAAATGAATGGTGGCTGGTGGCCAAGAGAATCGTTGTTTGGAGTATTCTGCCACTGGTTGAAGCGTTCTTCTTTATTCAAGATCGGCGCTCATATCTGATTCTTGATGGTTTCACTCACAGGTGTTTCCTGGAGCCGGTTGCAAGAATCACCTAAATCTTCGGACATTCCCGGTTTTTGGGTCTCTCCCATGGCATAAACACTGCGAGTCCACCAGGCTTCAAGGTGGGCGCGCTTGCTCACTTTCGCTTGATGTCTGATAATTCGTCGGCCAAATTATGTTCCGTACCGGCAGGGATATTCCTCCGAGAATCAAGAAGTGCCACTGTTATTTCCCATGTCCAGCACAGTGCGAAGGTGTGGCGAACTTGTTCGGGCATAAAACCACATCTGATGCTGAAACAGTTGAAAGAGAATCCAGAAGACGATTCTGGTAAATTCGTCTAACATCCGGATCTGCCAGTCTTTCAATTGTGACGCGATTTATCAGCACCTTACATGGCCTGAGCAAACGAAGAAAGAAGCGACTGTGGAAGAGCGCCCGGTCGGAATCCACAAATGTGTTCCAAAGCAAGTGGCAGTCAGTTACTGATACGAGCCACCGGTAACTGATGGCGGTGTCATCAATTTTGGTTCGTTGTTGGCAGGCTGTTTGAGGATGCTATGTGGCCAGACGACTTCGGCTATTTCGGAAGTTAGAACTGCACACAGCTGAAGCAATCTTTCGCTATTGCCCGTGCGTACCGAGTCCAATTCCTGCCGACAAACTAATTGAGTCTCAGATGCGCTAGGCCTGCCCACTTGTGCATTCAGATCTCCGGCAACCACCACAACACCTGAGCTTTTCGCTTGCCGCAAAAGGGTAATCAAAGCGTCATAAAACTTGTCTATGATAGCGTCAGAGCTCCAGTTGGCTAGGGCGTAAGCAGACATGACGAACAGTCATCAAGTTCTCACTAGTGTGACCCCTTTACGCACGCCACCAGACGAATCGCACAGAGACGACTAGCAACGGGTATCCAGTCAAGCAAGGGTCCTTCCGCCCGGTGACTTAGGACGAGATCAACCCCTGCGCATCCTGCCGTAGCGGCCTCTGGATCACTAGAGATGCGCAACCCGAAGAGAGTGGAGAGTGATGGGGCCGTTCGTTGAATTACTGTGCTTGCATCTTGAATTAGTGTTTGGGATACACAGCACACATCAACGCCAAGCGAGTTCAGTATGGAGAGCAAGAGCAGCCTGTTTTCCAGCTTGCTTCAGTGTGCGAACATTGAGGGCAGCCAGATAGACTGGGCGTCGTGGCTTGAAGATTGATTTCGAGATGCCTGAAAGTGTCAGCGCCGGCTGACACTGACACTCCCGGCTGTTTCAGCCGGGAGTGACGCGAGATGAATGGATTTGTTATTCCTGACAGCTGGGCAGTTCCTTGTCGTACGTGGGCTGGGATACTGCCAGAGTGCCCACACCTAGACAGGGGGACCATTATGGTCCTCAACCAAAGCCTTTGGCTCAAAAGCCTAACCGCAAGGTAGCGGAGTTTGGCGGGAAATGCAAGTGCATTCTAATTTTTATAGAACAAGTCACCACACATGTTCCAAAACCCAGCCTGAAAGGCAAGGAGACTGTGTTCGTCAGACCAACCTGGTATGAGAGACTATGCGACTGCCGCACGGACACACCCTAGTATAGCCCAGCGGGTCGCGGAGGTACACAAACCGTCACACCACGGTAAGGCCCAGTCTCTTCGTGACGGAATGCGTAGTGTAGGTAGTTGTGAGTTTTGTAGAAGTCGTCCCCCCATCGATTTAATTGGAACAGTCCTTCTCCTGTACTGAGGCAGTAATCCTAGTCAGTTCACCTCAAAGATGAGTGTCGCTCTTATTGGTACTAATCAATAGTGCATTCCCTTCGTCATGCAACGGACTGAGCCCCGGGACATCTGATATGCCAAACGAGTATCTTACAACTACTCCAACTGCGCATAATGGATACACCTGAATTATCTTGCTACCCGTTTAGGAACTCCCAACTGGCGGGTTGGTCAATCGATGCAACCAGAACAGTTATTGTATCGTTTTGTACTGGGAGAACTGGTCACATCCTTTAAGCATCTTCTCCTAATCAGATGTTTCAACTAATGTGTGTCCAGCGCACTTTAGTGGGGTAGGTGTACTACGCTAGCTTTTATGTCAGATGACGGGAATGCAAGACATGGCACAGCCGAGATTATAGGCTGTAGGCTAGCCCTATTTGAAGGGAAAGTCAGGTCCAGCACCTCCACGGTTTAGAGTCGGGTGGCCCGAACTATAGTGTCTGCACATGAGAGAGATCGTTCTAGAGCGAGTGGTGCAAGTGTAAATAATGTGGGTGTGTTAGCGGTATTAGCCCTCACGAACATTCGGATTTACATTTACTTGACGGAACGCACGACTCATGAAGATTGTGAAAGCCCTTCTAAATCCCACGACCGATTTAATCCTTCTTGAGGCCCATCAGGTAGGCGCGGTCCCCGAGTTTCCCTTCAGTTCACTTTATATCCTACTTAAATTCAAACAGGACACAGTTCAAGAAATACACTTCTTTGAACATCACTTTGTTTTCAACGAGTGACTCAACTAAATCCCAGCAGAACCGCTTCTTTATAATGCTCTTCAGCTGATGCTCTGCAAAAAGGCCGCCTCATGTTTCAGCTGCAGGATATTTAAGATATCGCAGTACACTAGTGAAACAGAACACAATGCTCATAAGTTTGGTGAGAACTCCTCAACAAGCGCCGGTTTCGCCCTTGTTCGGTCTCATCAGATAGGTTCAGCCCCCTGGTTCCCATCAATCTTATGTTTGAGTACCCAATTTTATGCTATTTCCAAAATACACCCATGTGCAAATTATGTTGGTGTTAACTAACCGACCTCATTTTATATCGGTTGAAACTGATCAAATCAATTTCACTAGACACACACGGATGATGCCTTGACTGACCCTAACCCGCCAAGGTACCAGCAAAATCCCTGGGTTTATTGGCCTCATCGGAAGCTCTTGCGCCATAGGGCTCACAGAGAGCAAGAACAAATTTTCGACCACTCACAGGAAGTCGCCTAAATACTGTTTAGTTGAGTCACTGAAATTCGGATGACTAGATGAGCTGCAACTCTGAAATCGATATTGTTGCCGGGGCCAATCGCCAGACGTTTGTCGATACAGCTCGGTATGTCCGCGTGTAATTCTCTAGAGATGCGTTTTCTAGTGCTCTGGAGCTACTCGATATTGAGATCTATTAGACTGAAAAGAATAACCAGGTTCTCATGCGCAATTAAGCAACGATTGCAACACGCATCATGATTCCACCATGATTTAATGCCCGTAAGCGCAGCTAGGCCAGCTGTTTATCTTCTTCGTATAAAAAACAGATGCAGTACAGACCTAGTAGAAGTGCCGGAAGAACAAAACACAATGACAGGCTGGTTTTCTGGATTCTTATTATGATCAGTGTGTGGGTAAGATGTTTTGGGTTTACAAGTTTGGGAAGGACCTCCGGTAAAAAACAATGATGACGTCTCGGTCTTGCTCATCAATGTTCCACATGGGATTAGGTTGAAGGATTTGAGTTACTTTAAAGTAGTTTGGTTGAAAATGGAAAGTCGTTGTTCAACTAGGCTGCCGGAATCAGACATAAGCCTTCGTTGACCGAGAGCAGCCATGGAAACTCCAGTTTTCCTCTTTGTGTGGGCAGAGCGAGTAGACTACCCTAACAAAATGCTGTCTGGAGTTTTCCGTGAGCATTATGGAAGGTATTTGGCGTCGTCACATAAGATCATTTCGACACATCTGCCAGTATACCATTTAAAATGGATTCAGAGTCTCATCTTTAAACAGGTAGATACTTGGTCGTTCAAATGCACTGGAGTTGTCAGAATTCTTCTTCTCTTTTCCAGATTAATGGTACTGATTTGAGCACGCAAGACGTCACTGTTTTATCACTCGTACGCTGCTTATCCATTGAAATATAAACATATATCCTTTATACTAGTCTCCTGTCTTGTTACGTGCCGATGTGTTCATAAGAAAGAAGACTGGACTGAGAAACACAGCAGTCACCCTTGCTAGTCTGAAGCCCCTTCACGCTCTTGCATTTAAGAGCTTTTAGCTATCATTTTCTTGGATAAAATGAATACTAATCGCACTTACACGTGAGCCAAGTTCAAGCATTCGTTCTTCCCGTTGCCCGGTGTTTTAATTAGTTTTCCACTTGGGTACTGAATGGCGTTAACCATCACTTGAAAAAGTTTCAACGCAGTGCGATATGAAAATGCACTAATACTGTCGTCCACACTGATGATGAACAGCTTACAACCAAACAGCTCAGAAAGTTTACCAGTGAACTTTTATACGACCTGAGCGAGCAGCATTCTTCCAACGGCTAGTGAATGGTGCTCTAAAAGTATGACTCCGGTCTTTTAGGTTGAAACAAGCAAATCTCTCTGAAAGAAAGCCAACGAACTGGATGCACCTGATTCTGCAGTCAATCAAGTGGAAATGAAGCGGCCTAACGGTCCCCTCAGTGAAGGGGATATTCATTCGGAAATGCTCACTTTGGAGAAATGTTCGGGAATGAAACGGCTGACAGAGGTTTTAAGACCAACAAGGTAGAGATTAGCCGACATTTTCATCCTGTCTGGACTATTCCGAGCCGCTTAATTTGAAAATAAGAACCAGAAAACTCGAACTCCTACTGGAGCAGCTTCCAACGAAAAGATGTAATAAGTATTTTTGGGCCGTTGGCAGCGTCTTAGCTACCGCCCAACCAAATTATACTCAAAACGATTTAGGACATAACCGCCGAATCCGAATAAGCCTTCTTTCTGGTAGCCACATTCACAAAAGTCTTTCGAAAATCGACACACCCAGACTATAAAATCATAAAGCATTCCAATTAAGCTGCTAATTAGATGTTCATGGTGATTTTACCAAATATACCATGGAACGTAAGCCCTGACAAATGTCTCGTATGTAGCTTGACAGGTCCATCTTGAGGATTGCCTTAACGACTCAGTCGACGGAATTGAACAGCGTATGATTAGTTGCCAATGCATCATTTGACCCAGCTCAACCACATGCAGAACAGTATGGTCGCCGGCTCCTGCCTCATTATTCACGGTTGTCTATGCTAACAAAGAGTTAACCCACACATACAAACGTCAGCGCCTGTATTAGTTTGTCACGTTAAGTTTGGGTTCAGCAGTTCAAGAACGTGTAAAGCTTAACGAATGACAAGACAGCTGAATGCACTCATAAGGCCAGAACGAAATACAAAATGTTTGTTTCATCAAATTTTCAAATCAGGAGCAATTCTTCCTCAGCTAACGAACTCTTGAAATGTTAATAATGGTATCAAGAAATACACTCATTTGCAAATCAATTTGGTTTTGCGAGAGACTCACCTAGAACCCAGCTGAATCTCTCGTTTGTGATGTTTCCACGCAACTGAATGTGCTGCACCAGGCCGCCTCATGTTCCAGTTGCTACGATATTCGAGATATCGCGATGCATGTAATTTTACGCAATGTACTGCTCATAAGGTTGCTGAAAATTCTCCGACAGCCCACGACCGGTTTCGCCCTTTTTGGGGCTCATCAGGCAGGCGCAGTCCCCAAGTTTTCGTCAACCTTATGTTCTACTTGAACCCAAATTGGACTGTTTTCAAGAAATACACTCATTTGCAAATCAATTTGCTTTTTTTTTGGGGGGGGGGGGACTGCACCTGCCTGATGAGCCCCAAAAAGGGCGAAACCGGTCGTGGGCTGTCGGAGAATTTTCAGCAACATTGCGCAAAATTAATAATGGTAGTTAACGTTACTGTTTAACCCGACTAACCAGTTCCTTGCAAGTCTGTGGAAAATAAAAAATGATACATCATATTTGTTTACCTCAAACATTCTATGTTTGGAAATGTGGATTGGAGTGCGAAGTAATGGTCTGCCCATAAAAGGTCAAAGTGTGCACTACGGATAAAACCAGTTTGTTTTTCCGATACCGCTACTTAGCAGGCAAAATTCCAAATACACTTATTGTTCGTTATAAACTGCTCGTGAAATGACAACTCAGCAAATGGGTCTCAGCCTGGAAGACAAAAATGAAGCTGAGAATGAGTCTGAGCGGGAAAATGAACAGAAATTAGAGCGATCCAAAACTGTTATGAGCTTGTTCGTGGAAATGAGACCTATAGAGACCTCCCGAGCCTAATATTGTTGATGATGTAAAACATGATGTTTTGGATTGTCTCGGTGTATCTTATAAAAGACACCAGGGCTTGTGGTGATTTTCCGTAAGCAGCATGGATCACAGTTCAATTAACGAGGAAGCTGAGTTTTCAAATCTGGTGGGCATAAAGTTTATAATTCCTGTAACGAAGTTGACGTCCTACTATTTTTCGCTTCTCATCATATGCAACCATGTCACAGTAAGAAGGTGAAAGGGCTAGTAAATATCCTCTGTTGCTGTTAGTAGAACGGCTTCAGATGCTGCAGCTCCAGTAGATTCAGGACGCTTTTAACCTCACTTGTGTCTCCATTCTACACGGCACAACTAAGCTAACATTCAAGTCCTAACTCAAGTCAGTTCGAGTGTGAAAGGTGTAAGAAATGTAATAAAGGATGTGAAAAGAATGCGAAAATGATAAACTGAACCATCTGTGGCACTTGTGTGATGTGGTTAGATTTTTTCTCGCACCATGGCAACAGACAGAACCTCAATAAACCTGCCTTCTGAACACATGCACACAGCTTTACTCCTTTATTCGAGGAACTATTTTCCCTTGAAGAACCTGAAAATAGCTCACAGCGTTGCAAGTTTGCACAGTAATCTGGATGCACTTCGCTGCATCGCTTCAGGTGCGCACTGAACCCAAAATAATAAGCAAAAATTTAAAATGTGATTTATCATGTGATTTATCAGTAAACAGGTCTGCAGACCACCAAGGTGGCGCCAGCGAGACCAAAATCTGTTCCTTTCTGCATATTTCCAATTGCCAATGTTGTCTAAAACTCTACTAACCACGTATTAAGGAGAAAAACCTGAGTGACGAATGGACGGTCAGTTTTCGTACAGTATCTCCTCTCCAATGGGTTTTCGGGCAACGTATGATGTTGGATGCGGTTGGTTGGGTGACGTTCGATTGGAGTTGAAAGTAGACGAATTTGACTTCTTCACGATAGCAAATGGAAGAAATTTGGGATCGATTAAAGTAATATTTTCAGAAAGGATTAATGGATAATCGTTAGATTTGCGGCTGGATTAAATACACCGATTTTCCCAAAACCTTTTTGTTCTAACCACCTAGGTGGTCAGGCGAAGTGTAGATTATACGGAATTTGGGTTGCCGAATTACGGCGTTAATTACATAAAAAAGACTGCATTTGTAACACAATGTTTTTACAATTTTCTAATAAATCCCTGGCATCGTTTCCTTTAAAAGTCACGCACAGAAACACTTGATTTTTTAACGACATCACGGAATCCGGTTTCACGTGTTCGGTATTGTGTTTCCGGACAAATACGGGTGTATAACTGTTTTGGCGAAATATTTTATTCAAGTACTTAAGATCAGCTATTCAGGTATCTGTTGAATATATCCTTCAGGCTCTCGCCTAAAGGATTTGTAACCAACTGGCACAAAATTGAAGTGTAAGCTGGAGAGTCCTTTCAGTAGATATACCTGCATGTGTTTGTCTCATTCATGGAGTATTAACAAGCGCAGGTTTTCCCTTAATTAGGTACCGCTTACGAGGGACTCTGCTGCATGAATCCTACTTGGCAGAATCTGCTTTCCTTCATAAACCTCACATTTCTTGGTGTGACCAGCGTATGGTGCTGAAGGGACACCAGTGGGAACATTTCGGGTATAATTGAAAGATTAATATTTAACAACAGACACCAGTTATGAAGTGCTGTGCTGTATGTACAACGATAAACAAACACTTAATTGATAGCATTTCGGCGCTCAGCTAGGCTTGCACAATTCACAAGGTACAGGAAGGGGCTCGATTGAAACATGACCTGCAGACAAAGATGAAAAGACTTCGAAATCTGATTATTAGCTTCTGGTACGACAGTATCTCACCTTTTGGGAGGATCATCATGGGTATAATTAATTTGTATTTTGAAAGGTTCTGCATCAGTCAATGAGGAAGCGATAACTGCAGTAACACACAGGTTCAGAGTGACAAGTACGCTTTTCCTGCGAAAGGAGGACCCATTGGTTTTGCTCTGCGTAGGCCCTGCTTTATGTGGTGTTACACGCATGTATGTATGTATATATATTTAGCGGAGGTTCCGCAAACCACCTAGTCTGGGACTAAGATAATGGTGAAAAAAACTCAGAGTAAAAAAGTCACGCATTGAAACGCGTAGGCGTCACTAATACTATTGCAACAAAATAACTGCAGGTGAACTCCCTTAGATGATCACCATACCTTTGGAACCAACGAGGCAATCATTAAGATTTGTCGTGCCCAGTTTTCAGTTCCCTGCTGTCTACTGATTGACCATTTCATCCTGCATTTACACCGACCCCACCAGCGTTCGACATTACAACCTCCGGCATGGTCATGGTCTTCTATGATAGATTTGTGAGCAAGCTTTGAAAGAATATATCAGTAAATCTTGAAGCTGTTTCCCAGTAATATTGAGTAAATGACAAATTTTCCACACCAGTGATGTTATTCGTGTCGTGATTTCTACGGTCTGTAGGAAAATAGCAAAAAAGAAAACCAGAGATATCAAGAATCGGTTGCGAGGGACCCGAGCGACATCAGCGCAAAATATCAGGATTGTTGAACATTTAGCAACGAATTCTTCAGTCACTACTAAGGAAGGCGCATGAGTCCGAATATATCTGACTCATGTACTCTCTTATCTTGAAAACCCGGCTTATTCGGAAACGATGATGCAACTCATGTCAAACCCCTAATTGAGGAACCTCGCATGTTTACCAATAGAATTCAATGCTTTATCGACATTGCCTTGCACTCATACTCGTTTTCTGTTGAAGTTTCTGATCTAATTGAAGAGAGCTTGTTAGAAGAATGCATACTATCCAGTGGTTCAATTCATTTGCAACGCCGTAGGCAAAATGGACGAGTGACACCGCTCAACGAAGACTTGCCAAATCAGTTTGTTCTCCTAGAAGGTTCATTGGTTCTGGAAGGTGATTCGGGTTTTAATTTCTCTGACTCACGTTAAAAAAATACAGTAAACTGAAAGTAAATATCCCAAACTCCGACCAAGTGACTGCACTATAAAAACTGACACGTTGTCCCTGATGCAGACAAATTTACATGCTATTCATAGATTCACATGCGAAGTCGCTCATCGTCAACCTGACGAGTCCCAATGAAAGTAAGGACCACCACTACAGGTTTTGGAGACGGTTTCAAGTTAAGCTAGCACCCAGTTAGATTCTGGCATAGTAATTAGCATACCCCATGTAAGGATCGGTGTGTAGACCAGTAAAGTACCTGACTAATGCCCAGTGGAAAAATCACCACATTAGTAGTCTCTGTCCTGAGACTAGTCGTGCACGGTTTGTCAGCCGTGTATCGTACTGCACAGTCGCTACACTGTCACTTAGGTTAGTCACCAGTGCACATTCTCTCGATGAAACCTGGAACCGTCTAACTGCCGTTTTTGGTCGGAGCAGTTCAGTTCCAGCTGTGGGTCGGCGATCAATAATGTGATGGACAGGAACCTAGGCAAAATATACTGCCACTCATCCTGCAACCGCGAAGATTCAAATCAGCTGTGTGGGTGTTTTGATGCCGATCGGCTTCGACCCGAAAGCAGTGAGTCTATCTACCTTTCCGAGGGTTCCAGATTCGAATCTATCTTGAGACTAGGAAGGTGGGATTGTTGGAATATTGTGTGTTATTTCTATGTTTTTGTTGAGGTTTCAGTTAACTACCAGATGGGCGAGATTGCTCAGCGGTAAGATCGCAAATTTACTGACCGGAAGATCCGTGGTTTGAGACCGACCTATGCATCTCGACTTCCCCTGTCTAGGCTTGGGCAACCTGGCAGTATCCCAGCCTTCGTGCTTACCTCGGGTAACCTGGCGGCTAGGCACCAAAAGGGTGCTACAACTGAACGATCAATCATACCAGGTGGAATTCAGAGTCTCAGCTCCTCACGCTGTCTAAAAAATTTAGGCAAAAGTCGTTTAGAACATGTCTCAAGTTCCATGTCTCACAGCTTTCACTAAGTTGAGAACTACATCAAAATTCGCAGTATTTGGGTATGCACAGTATATAGATTCGGTTTCTGGCCGGCATGCTCTTCAGGTAGGAAATCGAATACGACACTGTCAACGAGATACGCAACAAACGGATTTTCGGGAACTAAATTTGTGCACTGAAAAAGACATATGATACCCATAGTGAAAGATAATTAACAGTTTGCGCCGACACTGTCATAAGTAAGAACGAGGTCTATGTAATTTTGGCTCTCATACATCATTACTTTCGGTGAAACAAAACATGTAGAGTCCGATGAATTCATAACTTAGAAGCCCAACATTCGCATTGGGTCTGTTGCTCCGAATCGGGTGAGCAGCGTCGAGCAAACATCGAAAGCAGCCACAAATGCCAGGTTGTTGTTTTGTTGTATCTCTACTGGCAGACATTCAGTAGCTCAAAAGAAGCATAAAAATCGTCTGACAGTGTCTGTCAGAAACAAGGATACTGGGCGCAAGTACTTTAATTGAATTAACTGTCCCCTTGCTCTTTCTGCGTTCCGGCGGCGCATTTCTGGTGGCGCAGAGGCCGCTGCAGCTGGATAGGCCGAGGTGAGTATTGTGTTAGCGACTAAGGGAGAGTGCTTCCACTTGACCGGATACCCGTTGATAGTCGCTTCTGAGCAGTCCGCTTGTCGACCTCTGTGAGCAAATCTGGAGAAAGTGAGGTCCATCGCTCCAGGTTTATTGTGTCTGCTTACGACCCGATGGATTGTACTTCTGCATCTTTCGAGGACAGTCTCTATGACACCCTAAGTGCTCTGTTACAACGGGTTGAAATCTCAGACACCACCGTGCTTGCTGGTGAAATGACAGCTCGGATATGTAGACTAAGCGCTGTTGGGTGGTCCTATTTGGTTGAATACGAGGTCCAATGACAATTGATAGCGCCTACTGCAGACGTGTGCAGAACACAGACCGGAACAGTCGAAGTCGCTTGACAACGTGCCGACCAAAATCAGACAACCCCGAATCCAAATAGACCACGTTGCTATTAGTTACCTGTACCGAGGGTCGAGTAATGCCTCCCCTCCCCTGTGAAATACCTGCGTGAGCTCCGACCATGCACTTGTCCGCTGATGTTTTTCATTGTGTTTTCAGGTCTTTGCCATAAGCGCGTCTCGCTTAGCTATTAAGGGGCTCGTGGACCGAAAGAACAATCAAACCAATCAGAAGCGGCTCCTTCAGCGCCTACAGGCTGGTTTAGTATCGTATAGTAACGGCCACTGGAAACAGACATCCAAAGCGCCATTCAAAGCCGGAAATTTTGTCTGTGGTGCAATCCAACCAACCTCATCTAAACATTAGATCTCTGATAGGAACTTCGCGTTGCTAGAGGCCCGGCGACAGATTCCTCCTTGTCGCAACCACAACTCAACCCGACGCAGCATCCAACGCCAAGTGAAACTGAGTGTCCCTACAGACCGGGAGGCTTGGTGGGTTGGGAAAGCCAAAAAAATGGAACGTGCGGAAAATGACGGAAACGCCTGAAGGTTGTTCAACTTGGTTCCTTTTACTGGTCACCGGAAACCCTTGTCAGAGAAGCTATCAGGCACCAAAATGGCTCTCTGATATCCAGAAACGAACGCTTGAACCGCTGAGCAAAGTACTTTGAACAGCAATTCATTTGGTTATTCTCTGCCTCCAGTCCGGACGGTCGACCTTCAGCAGAAAATTAAACGTTGAATATGGAGCCCACTTCAGCTTCATATGTGTCTGAGTGTATATCTCTACTCAAATGTCATTGTGCTCCTGGTCTTAACGATCTTCCACATGCTCTGTTCGAGGACGGCTGTGGATTTCTTAGGCAGTGCCTATCTAGCTTATTTTTGTATATCATAGAGAAAGAGACCGACCCAGACAACTGGGCTGAGTCCAGAAGAGTGGCCGTCTCCAGAAGAGTACACATATTGAAAGTAGTAACCTGACGGGCGACAGCCTGCTACCATTGTAACAAGGCTTCTGGAGTCACCGATTCTTCATTGTCTTACGAAAACTTGGGTGCCGGCATCAAGCGAGTTTCCACCGGGTAGCCGTTCCATCCGCCTTCCAAGACGGGTTTCAAGTGACCCCATGTACTTGGCGGTAGACACTGCAAGAAATGGCGGCAGATCGATATCAGTGGCGTTTTTGGTGTCAGTTTATTTCCCGATTGCCTGACTGAGCGCTTGTAGATGTAGCCACTTCCAGAACATTTGCACTGGGCTGGCACCGGGCCCTTGCATCAACACTTTTCCCCTCTTTTTACTTTAAGGCCTCAGATATAATTAAATAACCTTTGTGGTTGTACGGTAGTGGAGCCTCCGTACCAACAGTGTTATTGACGTCCCTGATGATAAGGAAACGTGTTTTATTTAGTCCGTATGGGTATAATGCGGCCAATTTTATCGAGATAACCCACTGAATCATCACTGGCTTCCGGTCACAATCTGGCACAAATTTGCTTTGCATATTCGAGATCGACAAGGTCTTCGTCAGAAGCTATTTAAATACCGGGGCTTTGAAGAGCTTCCAGTGTTTGTCTCATTATTTCATCGATCACGTAATTTTAAAAAAAACGGAGAGAGAAGGCCTCCCTGACGGATACCGCTTTGTGTACGGAAGCTTTTGCAGAGATCTCCGTATACTCACAAACGTCCGGAAGTCGGAGAATATATGTAACGCATTATTATGTTCACAAACTTCCGGGGCATTCACTGATGGGCAAGCGTGTCAAGGGGAACAGACCATTCAACCGAATCAAATACGCCTTGGAAATCCAGAAAGACTAAAATTGAGTCGTATATATGAACGACGTTTTGCTAGCACCTGACGGAGTGTGAAGATCTGGTCAACGCAAACCCTACCGGCAGGAAATCCTCTTGTTTTTCTCGAGTCAGTGTTTCATGAGCTACCATAAGGCGATGAAGCAAAATTGACGCCAAAAGTTTCGTTACCACCCGCGTCAAGCTGATCTCCCTCTGGTTACCAAAATCACTATGAGCCCTTTTTTAAAATGATCATTATTACCGATTCTCTCCAATTGTCTGGGACAGTCTCCTTTTCCCAAATGCAGGCAAACATTCAGGCAAGCTCCGACTGAGGACTTCACCCCCTTCTTTGAACAATGCGGGTGGGAGGTCATCCGGATCAGACGGTCGGTGGTGGTTGAGAGAACATATGCAGAATAAACCTCCGAGGCCGTAGGGGTTCCACTTTCACCGTCTAAGGATCAACGTCAGCTGTAGGCTCCAGATGAGGCAGAACTCCCAGCACTGTGCAAGGTGGGGATCTCGTCCCAGTATGAATTCCCATCTGATGATAGAGCATTCGAAGAGAATCCAGAAAAGGATTCTTGTGGATTCGACTAACATCCGGATCTGCCAGTCTCTCAGTTGCTAATTTATTTGCCCGCAACTTGAGCGGTCTTGGAAAACGAAGGCGTAAGCAACTCCGAATGAGCGCGTGGTCGGAATCCAAAAATTTGTTCCAAAACGACCGACAGTCAGGTATTGCTCTGCGCCATCGGTAAATGATGGCAATGTGATCGATTTGAGTTTATGGCCGGCATGCCGTTGGAGGACACCGTGTGTCCAGACGACTTCGGCTATTTCGGAAGTTAGTACTGCATAAAAACAGCCTGCGATCAGCACACAGCTGAAGCAATCGTTCACCACTGTCCGTACTTACCGAGTCCAATCCATGTCGACCTCCTAATTGAGTCTCAGATACGCTAAGCCTGCCCACTTGTGCATTCATATCTCCGGCAACCACCAAGATATCTGAGCTTCTAGCTCACCGCAAAAGAGCATTCTGGGCGTCGTAAAACCTGTCTTTGACGGCGTTGGAGCTACAGTCAGTTGGGGCGTAAGCAGACATGAAAAACAGACATCGGTCGACATCCCGCTTGTGAGACTCCTTCATAGACGTTGCCGGACGAACCGCACAGAGGCGACCATCAACGGGTATCTAGTCAAGCAAGGATCCTTCCGCCCCGTGAGTTAAGACGATACCAATCCCTGCACATCCTACCGCAGTGGCCTCTGAATCACAAGAGGTACGCAGCCAGGAGCGACTGGAGAGTGATGGGGTCTGTGCTTGCATCTTGAAGTATTTTTGGGATACACAGCACACATCGTGCCAGACGAGTCCAGTGTGAGAGCAAGAGCGCCTTGTTTTCCTGCTCGCTTCAGAGTACGGATATTGAAGGCGGCCAGACAGACTGTGCCTCGAGGCTTGAAGATTGATTTCGAGGTGCCTGAGGCTGTCGAAGCCGGATGACGCGCAGATGTTTTTTCCAAAACCGATGCAGGACGGACGGGGTCATAAGTTCTAACAGCTGGGCCTGCAAGGAGAGAGTTATTAATCAGGTGGGGAGAGGAGGAAGAAAAAGTATGTGAAAGAAAGAAAAGGGAGGCGTCAGCAGTAGCGTCAGCTGTAGGCATCAAGTAAGGCGACCCGGCTGATGACACCACGCGACGGCCGATTTGGCATGAGTTTATTGTTATACGTAGGTATCATGGTTGTACGTGGGCTGGAATACTGTCAGGGTGCCCACACCCAAACAAGAGGAAGATTGGGGTCCTCCACCAAAGCCCTTCGCTTAAAAGCCTAACCGCAAGGCAGCGGTGTTTGGCGAGAAATGCGAGTGCCTTTCAATTTTTACGGAACAAGTCACCACATATGTTCTAACCCCCAACCTGGAGGGCCAGGAGACTGTGTTCGTCAGACCTCCAACCATTGGTCAACCTCTTATGAGAGACTGAGTTTTGCACGGACACACTATAGCATAGCTCAATGGATCGCGGAGGTACACAAACTGTCACAGCGCGGTAAGGTCCAGTCTCTTCGTGACATCCCATCAGCATTATAGGTACAGAAGGGTTGCGCGCACTGCCTCTGCATTGGACTCTAGAAACTGTCCTCCTGGGTATAAGAGAATTTGTTGCTGGAACGACTCGGGTTGTGTCTGGTCCGTTTGAGTTATTCGGTGCTAAATGATATCAGTATTCCCGTTGTCTTATTCTTGATGGAGATCCAGTATAACCATGGACGTTGTATGCAATACACCTCCTCCCTGTTGAGCAGGCAAACTTCGGTCATCGAATTCTAATAAATTCGATCAGTGACATTCAAAGTTTCTCATTGAATGGCCTGGCTGCTTAGTTGTGAAAAAGGCGGCAATAGCTCCAATGACTGTAGCCTACTTTTTGGTTTTCGAGGTGCGAAAAATTGGAGATCAAAATCGTTGAGTTTCACATTAGAGATCTGTTCAATTACGCGAGATAACGTGCTAAGTGAAACAACGGAGGTTATCGTTCGTATTAGAGTTTAACATACTGATTTATTGCAGCGGCGCAGCTATTCTCGTTTTTTTTTGTGATCTCAACAAGTGTTTGCGGGGCCACATTATGAACATAAAAAATCCCGACTGGACTGGCTAAGGGCATGTAACTTCATTAGACTCCTGTAATTCGTTTGGGAGGAAGAAATCGAAGACAAATATTTGAGCTAGTGAAATATGTTTGTCAGCTGAAAATTGACTGTGCTTAATTATGCAAACCGTACCACGGGACTTCCCTGTACAATGAGCGCGTTACTCTGATTTATTACTGCGTTCACGAATCTCTGCATCACCAGCAAAGAACGTAATGATATGAGCGAAAATGGCCTACAAAACCGAAGCAAGTTATGGGACATTCTGTCGTTCTGCACTATAAGGGTTTCGATGCTTAAGGACGAAATAGGTGAAAATCTATCTCTACGGCTTGAAGGTATCCCGGGATCACATACGATTTGTTAAGAAGCGTTGTTTACTAATTTATTCTTGTACTATCTTGGCTTGTTTGTTTTAATCTGATGGATAGGCCAGATAAGATTGAGTTTCTATCTGAAATTTGTGTGCGCCTATCTAAGATTAATGCATATATATATGGTTATGGAGCACCAACAAGAGTCTGGGTATTTGGGCTTAGCTGAGCTAGTTTGGTCCCGGTGTCAAAGTGTCATGTCGCTGTATAGCAAATGTTGCGGGCAGACAGTTAGGTAAGGCCAAACACGAGTCACTTAGGAACAATCGTTCAAAGAACTGTCCACTGTGGTGCTCCAGGTCCATCAGACAAAGATATGATCTCTTATATGGTATGGTTGAGCACGGGTTTCAACAAGAACTTTTACTTGACCCCTTTCAATGAAGCGCTTAAAAGCGTAGGCCAATCCTTGTTCATCTATCAGACAACCACTTCGTGTTGACATCTTTCTTTAGTGTTAGCTAACAGTCTTTAGAAGGTCATTAACTGCTGGCATCTCTCTGTGCCTGATCTCTCCAGATTTCCTGGGTCAGTGCCCTGGATGGCAACAGTGTGGTAGTCGCAACAAGTTAACTATGAATGAGCGATCGCATCACCTAAGGGACGGTTGAAAGCAACCGATAGGGTTGTAGTAAATAGCCAGATTTTCTATGCATTCACATCTCGGAAACCATCGCGCAGTTAAGCGTAGCTAGCAATTTTGGTAGCTGTGCAAGAGATTTTTCCAGAGGAGAGGATATTCAACTTATTAAGCTCTAGTGGTCATTACCAACAACCCTAGCCGTAGTCCTACACAAGCCACTGAAATAATAATGCGAGGCTGGAAAACATGTTCATTGTGGGATGGTGCGTTGACTTGGTGAGAAATGCAGTGCATCGATGGTTCTCCAGCGAGTTTCCATTCAGCAGAGATACCTTCCCATCTGGAACCACCAAGCCAATGTCCCGTCAAGGACCATTATTAAGTTGATGGGAACATCATCCTGGAATGTGTCAAAAGGCATTTTGTCTTAATTCCATATTAGTGTCAAGCCATTAACTGAAGTTTTAACTCATGCACGAAATGGCTTTGAATGCGATTTGTGCCTACTGTGACTCGATCGGAAAAACAAGTGGCTACACCAAAACAGGCACGCTGTACCGAACTGATCATTTTAGGGAGTGAATTATTTATGACTGCGCCTCTGCCCTAAGTAAAGGTCAGCCACTTATACTGATCAGTTTTGCTGAGTCATACAATGTGTGGGGAAATCTGCTCATCCCACTTTTCCTGAGGAACATATTCCTACACTCGTTCTGATAAACATATTGATTGCTGACGCATCACACAACCATCTGTCCCAGTGTCGTGCTTTTCCATGCGGGTCGAGCTGAATTGTCTGCATGCTCATGTGGTCTGCGATTAGCCATTAACCTGGGATTACCTTCATTTATTGCCGGAACGGCCAGAGAGCCATTGGAACTTCTTCAACATTTCAAATCAAAGAACGTCACGAGTTATCGTTTAGTGAACTTCTCCTTTCAAACTTTGGTTCAAACCGGTTAAAGATCTAGCGCGCTACAAGGCACTGTATGTTTTTCACCGAAGGATCATCAGACAATAAAACGATTTTTATTGGCCTTCACTGACCGGACGAAGGCGGATGACTCACGCTACCCGGGCATAATAAGACCTTTGGACGCGATTAAGCGCTAGTGCGACAGACCTTGAGATACGTATCGCGTCCTCTGCTCACGCGCCACCAGTCTTCAATGCAATGATATTTCGGAGGCTTGGCCATGTTACCGAAAAAGAGTACGTCAAGTGAATGTCAGGCAACAGAACGGTATGTAAAACGCCATCCTGGTTCAGTTTTGTTGCTTCCAACTCAAACAGCAGTTGAATCAATCTTCAAATTTCCAATCCGTTTTCAGAATGAACTACAGCGTGCTACGCCTTAATGACCACTGTGTTTGGGCAGAGGAATTGTGAGAATCCGGTCCGCTAAACAAATAATGCACTCACGCTACTTTCAATGAACCGGTATTTCGTGCAAGCCGGCATCATTTCGAACACTTCTCCTACTGCATCCATACATGAGTTTGTAGGTTTCATTGGACTACATTGGGCCCATGGGATTCAACCACCTAATCACTCGGCGGTCCTCTCGTCGAGCGAACTTTCTGAAACCATGAAGTTCGCATACGCAATGAAACGAAGTCCCTTTCGTCAAATCATGTGACAAGTCGCCTCAACTCTTGACCAAAGAAGTAAGAGTTGATTCAGCTGTGAAAGTGAAAAGTAGGGCCAAGGCCTTGAATTCAAACCCATTAGTGTTTGCTGCCGAAGGATATCCAATGCCACTGTATTTTGCAGTGTCGGTAGACAATAAATAGATACATAAGAGGATGAGAGTGGATGACGGAACGGGCGCACGTTGGCTGTAGATGGAGTAGTACACCTAAGTAAACGGTTGACGCGGCAATATGACCAATTTCAAGTCAAAGCCTGCTTATCGGAATCGTTAAACAAAGTGTGAGTAGTCTGCAGGGATACCGAAGTAGGTAAACACAGAAGCGGAAACCACATAGCGCAGTTGTTTTACTGTAAGTCGCTGCAACTCATCTTCTTGTTTGCTATCAGTGCAAAAGGCATCTAGAAGAGCAACACTTAGTGTACAGACGCTTGCAACGTTGAGATTTTGGCAGCATGTTGAATACGTTAACTCAAAATATCCTTTCAGACGATGGGTAATGGCAGTTGAGGAAAATTTGCTTGATACGGCCATCATGGATACATGTGTGTGCGACAAGTAGAACTGCGTATACCAGATAGAAAGCGGTGGTTTATAATGATCTTACTGAACAACTCACTGGTGGATATCTATTCACGATCACACCACCAAATCATTTGGTATGAAAGCCTAAAGATTTAGACAGGAAGAGGGAGCAGTGTCAGAGGAATATCCTGTGGTTCATACTGTTTGCATTCAGAGATGAAGAAGCACATCACGGGAAACTGAACGATTAACCAGAGAAGCCTTCAAATCAGCACATTTCTTAAAATACATGTAGGAATGAATGGTCTCGATCAGCCAGCTTAGGATGGTGGGAAGACAAGCCATGCAGATTCAAACGCTTATTGAATATCATCATCCCATCTTTTGTTATCCATGAAGCCTTATGCTGCGTTTCATCTAAATGTACAGAACTATACCTGTCTGTTCAAAAAAGACACCAAAATCTGAATATTTTTGCTAGTTGGTTTGCTCTGGAAACTTTGTTTCACAATATAGCCCGTCCTCTATGGCATACGGGTGCTGAATAGAGGAGCTTTTGAAGGGAGAGTAGTCCAAAAAGATATTGTCCGAAATGGTAACCGTCATATTAAAGAAAAGTCCACGTGACCGTAGTCATGCAAGTGCAGTTCACATTCCTATCGTAGCAGCTGTCGTCTGCTTGGTCAACCGCTGTTGCCTCTTTTGGTTTGGTTCCTCTGTTTTACTTTCACCGGAGATGTAAGTTGTGTATGAATACTAGTGTCTGTCAAGTGTTGAACTTAACTGAGTCTCCACAGTTGAAGTACTAAAGAGGTTTGTCGCCTAACACACCTTATTTCGGAGCCCCCAGAGAAAACCCAGGAGCGAATATCCCTGGGTTGTTCCTGTCTATTGAATCTGTCATTTATTAATTACTTTAATCTTCGATGTCACTTCGAAAACACACGGCCACAAAGTGAACCCAAATTCGTCTTCTGATTGACGAGAGTTTGAGAACTAAGCAAAACTAGTAATCCGAGGACATGCTTGCCGCCACTAACCTTGCTTCAAACCTCATAGAGTCAAAATGATTACAAAGAGAAAAACGCGTACTACTGAACTGAATCGGTTATCAAATCAGGTCGTCCATCGTTCCACGGGACTATCACTAATCAGGTGACTGTGCTTCATTTCAACAACGCATTATCCGCCTTCGGAATCATATAGCTAGTACAAACCTGTAGACTGACACGATAAAGTTATCATTCTGTCACTGTATTTCGGGTACAACCTTCCTACACTGCACTCAAACTACACTACTCAACAAAAGGGCACTCAGGCAATGGGGCACTCGTATGCATATATGGGGTGGCGTACACACGCACGTCACACCAAACAAAGTTTGCTTTTAAATCATGCTGATAGGGCCCGATCTAAAGCTGCTACCTTGACGTGGTGATCGGACTTGATTGCTGCAATGATCCCGCTGGTTACACTGGCTGGAACTTCGTTCCACAAGGTGCAACCATGCTAGGAAGGCCAGCGGGGAGCAGTCAGACTAAGAGCAGCGGGACCTCGTACTACGAGTAATCGTGCTACGAGGAGGTCCGGGGGAGGGTAAAGTCGTGCTCTCCTATGCAATAAGAGTGTGATGGCAGTAAGGTGTTTCCCCC
The DNA here is from genome assembly GCA_004794785.1 of Opisthorchis felineus. NCBI lineage: Eukaryota > Metazoa > Platyhelminthes > Trematoda > Opisthorchiida > Opisthorchiidae > Opisthorchis > Opisthorchis felineus. The sequence continues at coordinate 47,297 of SJOL01005788.1, read as the reverse complement.
AGGCGACCAGTATACTGATTTTCATGGAAGCAGCGATGCTGCCCTCCCCCGAGAAAGGATGGGTTAGAAAATGTCGACCCTAAAAACCACACACTCTGATCGCCCAACGGTTGACCGTGACCGCCGGCGCATTATTTAATACGGGCAAAATACTTTTAGAAGTAGAGAGTCCGGCACTGCCCAGAAGGTACCTGCTGTGCGCAGCCGCATCAGGGGTGACACAGTAATGCCTTACTCCCTGCGCCCTAGGGTTAGGCCAACCCCCTGCAACCAAGCAAGAATATTGAGTCATCGGCTCCGGGAAGGGCCTCCAAAAAAAAACCCTACTGTCCGCTGCCTTGCGGGTCAGACTTTTGAGTCACAGGCTAGGAGCAGGGTCCCCGAACAAAACCCTACATCCTCCCACTACCTTGTGGGAGACAAAGCCTCACGGTGGGGTACTCAAACAAACCCCCTTCCTCTGCCTGACCATCCGGGAAGTATCATTTGCCCGCACAGCTCTATGTCCACCGATGTCCCTCCTCAATCCCTTTCCACCACGCAAGCATACGTTGCTGGGTCATTTGACCGTTAGCTATCTGACCGATGGGCCTTATCCTCCCTGCTGCCTATTAACAATAAACAAAATAACACGTTGCTAAATCCACGAGATCCTCTCTATATGGGAGCTTGTAACGTCCGTCCTCTATATCAAATTGGCAAACAGGCAATTATACTCCCTTAAAATTGATGTATGCTGTGTCTCCGAAACACGCATACAAGACCCAAGCGTGGCTATGCATCTCAAAACTCCAACGACTAAATCAGCTCTTTCAGATTTCTCCCTCCGTGTTTCCGGTGATCCAAAAACGACGACTCATGGAATATATGCCCTGTGGGTAGCACTCAGCCCCAGAGCTGAACGTGCTTTGCTGGACTGGATCCCAGTGAACAGTTGCCTTTGCGCCGTCCAGCTATCCAGCTCAATCAAGCTCAATGCCTCTCGACATAAAGACCGGCGTCTGTTTGTAGTGTTGACGTATACCCAAACGGACTTCAGCCCTGACGCTGAGAAGGATACCCTCTATCTGGAGCTACCGGGCTTATTTGTCGAGCAAGGATCGCCGACAATGTTATCCTTGCGAAAGATATGAATTCCCAAGTCGGGCGTCTGAGTTCCTTGGAATCACATGTGGACGGTCGATTCGGAGTCGATGCTCATCACCCAGACCGGACGGTCTATATCCAGCTCTCATAGAAGAATGCGGAGAACCCTTGGTGACCCACCTAACAAAGCTTATTGGTGCGATGTGGAGCGAAGAGAATGGGTACGCTGACGCTGTGTGAAAATTATCGCGGCATCAGCCTGGTAGCTGCGGCATCGAAAGTGCTCTCTGGTCTTACCCTTCGAAGGTTGACTGAGCACAGGAAGAGGCAGATCCGTGAAAACAAGCTGGGTTCCGTCTTGCAAGAGGATTAGCACACTTCCACCCTCCAACAGATTCTGGAACAGCGACACTGAAGGTCCACGGGAAGCTCCTGCCTGAGTTCCCCACCTCAAGCGGTACCAGGCAAGGCTGCCCCTTTAACTTTTCCTCTTCAACTTCGTCATTGTTTTGAGTATGGAAGCCTCACTACCAGCCTCTAATACCTCTGGGGTAGATGCTCTCCCGGAGCGTTCGCTCACAGATATCGAGTGGGCAGGTGACATTGCTCTTCTTGGATCTGACGCCGTGGTAATGCAGATGTTAAATAATGTTAAATAAATGTTAAATAATAATGCCTCACGGTTCGGTATGCGCTTCACACCTTCAAGGTTTAAAGTGTTACTGCAAGACTGGGTGGGCTCGAACCCTACCCTCATGCTTGCGGATGAGCCGATTGAGTTAGTAGACAGATATATCTACCCTGGTAGCTGTGTTACTCCAGGTTGTTTAGCCATCCGGACTGGGAAGGCCAAATTAGCCTTTGTGAACCTGCGTCACCTGTGGCGTAGGCAAAACATCAGCTTATCCTTCAAGAGTCGGGTTTACAATGCAGCCTTGTGCTTCACATCATCATTATACGGGTCATAAACCTGGCCGCTACGCGCCGTGGATGTCAGAAGTCTTTCAGTGTTTGACCATCGTTGTCTTCGGAGCATTGTCCGAGTCTGGTGGGAACACCGGATCAGTAATGCCAAAGTACGTTGAATAGTTTTCGGAAGAAATAACTCGCCCACGATAGATTAACTGATCACACTGCATAGGTTGCGCTGACCTGGCCACTTACTGCGTATGCCAGTCGACCGACTTCCTCGAAGGGTTCTTTTCGCACAGCCATGTGAAGGGCGGAAAAGTGTCAGGGGAGGTCAAACAATGACCTGGCAACGAAGTGTGAAAGCCATTACCAGCAAACTCAGTTGCGCTGGTCATTGCCGTCTCCCTGGATGGGGACCCGGAGACGATACACATCAATAGTTAGAGAAATTGTCAGACATTGCCCAGTCATGCCCTCAGTGGTGCTTGTGCATCCAAGCTACTGCCTTCAATGCATAGCTACCCTCCCAATCTCCCCAATTAAAAGCCAGTTGATAACCCTTTATTTACGCATCAATTATATCAGCTACCGCCTCCAATGCGCAGCTATCAACCCAATCTCTTTATATCATCGGTGAAGGAAACTGTGGCAGCTAGAACCACTGTACGACAAGTACGCAGTTCTAACAGATTATGATGATAATGATGATGATGATGATACGGACGTACCACAGCTACTCAAGTAAGTGGTTACATCAGTTCTTCAAACCCGGATTACTACTTTCTTCCTCACCTTGCCAGTTAACTACGCTTTGCTTCTTAAGCACATGTGAGGATGGAACAACAAATAAGTACAGTGGCGAGAAAAAATACAGCCATTAGTGTGGTCTAGAATGAAAGTATAATTCATTGATCATCCGGCCAGAGCTAGCAGTTGAGCTGAGCTATTTGAAAACCCTGGATAGTTCCGGTGGTTAGCTGGTCGCTGGTCATCTCTGGTTACCTGTCCTCTCGAATTTTGTGCTGTTTGGGACTTCATCTCTCCGGATGTCCTTCATTGTCACTAGTATGGGATGACTCCAGGTCCATAGATATAATTTACCAGTAAAGTTAGCAATGATATGTGAACCCACTTTTTACCATTACTTGGGAAAAAAACGAATGCAGACGTCACGCTTGATGGTTTTGGCGGCTAACCTTTGACTGACATTCCAGTAGTTTGGTGTTCCGCTACAGTTTGACCTCAAACGGAAAAGTAATTTTAGGTGCTATGGAGAGAAAGCTTGTGGTAACTTGCTGTAAATGACTGATGACGGAAGCAGACTTTGGACTTATTCTAGGGTGTCCCAAAAACTCTAATTTTCCGATGTGACGGCGTCATTCTCTACTTTCAGTATGAAAGTTAAGTAGATACTAGACCAAGTGTTGTCTCAAAACTCCTTACAAACGTGGAATCTAAATTTATACGTACACCAGTTTTTTTATCGCCCATGTGCATTTTTTGGCTGCCAGTTTATTCGGTGACATCAACAAGGTCATCGTTTCAGGTTATGTTATCTTTCAACAACTAAAACAGTCGCAATGCTTATTGTAGCCACAAGTTGAAAGGGTCTTAAAGTTCAGATAGTTTCACTTATATAATTATCTGCATACCAATTTGGTTTTGACGGTAGACTCACCTGCAAAGCAGCTGAATCTCCCGTTTACGGTGTTTTTAAGCAGCTGAATGTGCTGCTCTAGGCCGCCTCATGTTTCTTTTGGTACGATATTCGAGATACTGCAATACATTACATAGACGTGATACACTAGTCATAGGATTCCTAAAAGCTCTTCAGCAGCCCACGACCGGTTTCGACCTTATTGGGGTTCATCAGGTAAGCGCAGTCCCCGAATTTCCGTCAACCGTATGTTCTACCTGAACCCAAATTGCACAAAATTCGACAAATGTACTCATCTGCACACCGATTCAGTTCTCACGGAGGGCTCACCTGAAACCCAGCTGAATCACCCGTTTGATATTCAGTTTTCAGCAACCTTATGAGTAGTGTGTCGTGTCTATCCGAATAGTTTGGCTTTGACGGTCTGTATCTATTCTAGTCAGAATAGCAGAGAGAAACGCAAGGTAATACTGATTACGGTTTCAGAGTGAAAGGCCTGTTTAGGAAGCACTTGCAGCGGTCTGTTTGGCCACATGTTCACGAGAGCCTCTATCTGTGAGTGGATGATTTTGAGTGTCACAGGTCTAGGTCCGAACCTCCTATAAGCCTATAGAACAAAAGCTCGTCTATGAACGACCAGTTCTGTCTCACAGTTATCGTTCGTAAACATTTTAATCTCACGGCTTGTTACTCATCATTTCCTCCATGAAGAGGCTGTAAATTTGAGGACCATTATCTGACTACTTAAGCAAAATGTTTGACGTATTTGTGAAATCAAGGAACGACTCATTTCCTATAGGTCCACACAATGCTGTAAATTCTTTAGTAGCTAATACATTTTCGCGTGCATATAGCTTTCCCTAATCGGACATAACCTGAACAACAGCAAAATGTCTCAGAAGCTCGTATCCCGTATAGCGCCATATCACGGGTATTCACCCTCGGTCCCTGCTCAATAGCTGCTCATGGTGTGTGGTGTTGTTTTTCATGCTACCTCCAAGGACTCACAAACGAAGTAGTTGGAGACCCACCATACGTTTTCAGGACCAGTGGACTTCCATAAGGGGTCCGCATCATCCTTTCACCGCTCAATTTAAGATACTCTAAGCACTGACCTTATGAAAAGTTACCGAAGCACTTGGTACCAACTGTAATTCAGATTTAAGTGTACTTGGCCCTGAAAGTTTGTGGTCGAATAGAACCTTGTTTGTGGTTTTGATTAAAGAAAAAAACCTCCTCTTATTGCTGTGTTTATGTTTCTCTGCATTTTGTTTTTCTCTTTGTTCAACATCAGAACTGCTGTCCATGCATTTTTGGTAAAGAGATCAGACTGGAAAAAATTCCATGGTTTTTGATCCCTGTAGTGGATGGCGTTAACAACAATGGCGATTATGGTGAAGAGAATAGGAATCATGTGTAAGATGTCAACCCAAATTTTCCCCCAGCATTATTCAGTATCCGTATTACTTTATTTTCCTTTATCTTTGGGTTTCCAACTGCCACAAAATTTAACACGTAAGTAAGGTCAATATGTATGCCGCATCTTTAATTCGAAGTCATAAGTGTATACAGAAAACAGTCTGTCTAGTTGGAGGCATCTGTGACGGTGGAACCAGAGCGAGATTAAGCAAGCTTCACTACCCGATTCCGTCTTGTTTCTGACTTGAATAAAACCCGAGAAACAAGTGGAACTATCACAAATAAGTGCTTTGCCGTGTGGCAGTTTTGCTTTTGTCTTCGTCACCCAATCGGTTTTCATTTATACTTACCTTTCCAATCAAACTTATTAAATGGGGTCATCCAATACTGTCTTTCTCATTCCGTGGTCCCTTTTGATGGCAGATTTTACTATTAGACTATTCTTCCAGGGGCAAAAATGGTTGGTCTCTCAAGTGGTCCCTGACGAAGACACAAAGTGTATCTGTCGTTGATCATTTCGCGTGTTATGTGGAGCATTGGATTCCGGGGTATTTCCAGTATTTCCCCAGTAGAATCGTTTTAGGTACGATCGTCCTTCTGTCCCCAGGCTTCGTTATTTGACCCGAATTGCCCACCGTTTGCGATCTGGGGCGTAGACAACCTCTTTCTCTAAGTCCACCTAACGTAACCCTACTCCAAATGACACCCATTTTACGGGTGAAAACGCGGTCGTAAATCTTGGGGGAGGATTCAGGTGCAATGACATTATAGTTTATCATGTTTGTTGCAGATGATCTGCCATCAAAGAGCCGTCCTAATTAGACGAAACAAACATTTCCTTACTTACCGTAAATATCTGAAAGTACCACATGCACAAGGCATCGCACTGGGGGTTATTTTGACGGCTTCCAAAAAAAACTTGCAAAAACATGGCAATAGCGGCTACGCGATAGTGTTACACTGCTTAGCTATATCTGGCCCAAGGGAAGGAAGATCACATACCTACGTTAACTAAACTGAGCTATCATATCAGGTCAAAATTTACCAAGAAATGGGAATGTTCAAAACCTTGATTACTGTACAAACAGTAAAGGCATTAGAATTAAGCCTGTTAAGCCTTTGGGACTTAATAGGGATCTGATTAACAGAAGTGCACCATAGCAGAACATGTGGACTGAAATAAAAAATGGAGGGTTGCTCAGTTAACATTTACTGTTTTCGTCCCGCAACACTAATTGTCTGAAAGGAAAAGACTTGTGCTATTCTTTGGTCAATCTTGTTTTCAAGCTTCATCGTTGAGAGGGCGATCAGCTCTGAACATCAGTATGGCAGTTGTTCATTCTAATGAAATAGATTTTGTGGGGATGGGTTTACCACAAGTCTTGACAGGCCTCACATTTGACAAACGAATGCTAACACGAACAGAACGAAAAAAAACTGACCACAGAAGCGCACGGTCAGAAGTCAGAAATGAAAGAACGCAATACAGCCATGTGCTCAGAGTGCCCCGTGTCTGGCTGATCAATTAATGGATAGTTTACTCTGGTCGGCAGACCTGATCGTCCCTGTGGGCATAGAGTAGTACCCAGTAGTCGGATGGCGGTCGATTCGGCGGTGTACAACTGGGAAGCTATTCTTAATCGATTTGTCGGGGCCTCATAAACGGTGTTAAATGATTCGGTTTGGTTGTTATAAGTCTCCGTCTAAAGCACATTGAAATAGGAGGAAATTCTAACTACTCTAACTTTTCTACGATCACAATCCCTCTAATAAGCCTATTTTTCCTCTAAGCAAACAATAATGCTTTACTTAATATAGAAAAAACGAATCCCAAGAGAATTCTCTATTGACAGAGTGGGTGATGCTCACATCCGCACTTTGAACTCATTTTAGATTATGAGTAAAGCAAGATGTATCGAGTTTCATTCAGACGAATTGGGCCAGGACTGTGTCACTGAACGCAAAGGCAGCAGTTGTCAAACTCATGGGCCTATAGCGGAGTAAACATACTTTGGCCCCTAGGCGGAAGAGGCTGTCGCTCCTCTAAGAGTTTAAGGCTGTGCATTCAGGCGAAGTTCAATAGAGGGATCAAAAGTTTTAGGTGCTTTGAATTTTTCACTATGACATATCATTAAAATTAAAAGAGACATCAGAGAACTGCGGTCAAAAGGTGATTGTAGTGATGATTGAGACATGCAAACTGCCCGCATCTTCCAAAAACTGTTGAAGTTGTGGAAGAGAAGGTACAAAGTGGAGCCAAAATTGACACATGGTTAAAAATAAATGGAGCATATTTGAGACAGTGTAGAAGAGGCGAAACACAAAAGCATACTTTACCAAGGTGTGAATTTTTGGTGTTGATTACTTCGGTTACACCTGGAAAAACTTGGATCTTGCATAACAGGACTTTCCGTCACGTGCTAAAATGCGTACAAATTATGGACTAAGCCAATATTGAGAAGATTGTATAACATTCTGTTTGTTATAAAACGCTACTGAAAATGTTGTCAAGAACTCATTGAAGACTGCCACCAACGCGACACGTTTTTGGTTGATAAGAAGACTGAATGGGTCCAATTACCGATAATCACATCCAGTTTTTTAAATCACCCACTGTTGTCAGCGGGATGAGTATTCCAAACTTTACTTTCGTCCTGAACCTCTAGTGAAAGACTAAGCAGAGCCTACAAATGTACGTGAGTATCTAGATAGACATTAATTTACCGTGCGTCACGATGAACCAAACGACGGATACCAAGTGAGTTCCGTGTAGATAATTATCGAAAAATCCTAGTAAGGGTCACAAACTCAAAACAGTGTTTCGTGGCCAAAATTTGGTATTCGGTACTATCAGACGTTGTTTTCCAAGCAAATTTCATTGGTAAAAAAGATTCAAATGAATAGCCGTTTAGCAAGCGAGAATCATGGAACAAGGAACTCGCTGCGAATTGCGGAATCGTGGTGTTTTGCACGTTTTAAAGCCCAAAGACACAATGGAGCTACCAAGGAAAACATTTTTGTGTAACCAGCTTTATTGTTTGTCTACTTCTTGGGGATACACAGGGTAACTCAACAGAGCTACTGCTATTTGATGTAGATGGTTGCATCACTATGATTAACCGTAGCACACATTTTCACCCGTGCATTTTTTCTCGGATACAATGCCATTCATTACTAATTACACAGGTGACGTCCATAATATTTACTCTCATGACCTTCAAGGTATTATGTTCGCGACCAGCTCTCCATAATTTTCGAGGAGAACATTCACCACAGCAAGGACGCTGATCTCATTAAACGGTTTGTTCCTGCTAATGGACAACTAAAAAGCCGTAATCAATATAAAGCACTATGAGATCTCGATAAATACACTAATTTGCATATCAGCTAGTAGACTCAACTGGATCTCTCGTTTATGATATTCTTCGACTGAATGTGCTGCACAAAGGCCGCCTCATGTTTCAGTTGCTACGATATTCGAGATATCGCAGTATATTTTCATAGAGGAAACTACTCACAAGGTTGTTGAGAACTCTTCGACAGCCCACGACCGGTTTCACCCTTCTTGGGACTCATCAGGTAGGCACAGCCCCCAAGTATCCGTCAAATCTATATTCTACTGGAACCCAAATTGCACGACATTAGCGAACTACACGCAAAAACCTTGTGAATAGCTTCCTTTATAAAAACATACTCCGATATCTCGAATATCGTAGCAACAGAAACATGAGGCGGCCTTTGTACGGCACATTAAATTGAAGAATATCATAAACGAGAAATTGAGTTGGGTCTCCCGTGAAAACCCAGTTGATAGGCAACTTAGTGTATTTATCAAAACCAGCCCAATTTGGGTTCAAATAGAACGTAAGGTTGACGGTAACTCCGGGACTGCGTCTACCTGATGAGCTCCAAGAAGGGCGAAACCGGTCGTGGGCTGTCAAAGAGTTTTCAGCAACTTTGTGAGTAGTTTCCTTTATGAAAACTTTGGGATCTGTTAAAACAAATTGGCGCGGCTTTTGGCAAGGGCCGCATTAATTAAATCCAACTTTCATATTCCTCTACCAAGGCTATTACACCATGGATCCACGGTCGAAGTATACACTGAAGCTATCATATTTCTTTTCACTCGAACAAATGTAAACGAAAGCGCCACATAAGCACAATTAGAATGCTTATAATGTGTTTTCTCTTACGCATTTCCCATGAGTTTTACACCCTGTACAACTTTTGAATGCTTTAGGTAACTGGGTAGAACGGATCCAGCCACCGCTATGTTGAAACTATAGCTCTCTCTTCCTTCCAGAAAAAAAGGGATGAGTGCTTTAATACAGAAATCGGTAGTAAGACTTCCGTCTATGAAACATTAATAGTTTTGCTTCTTCACAAATCATATTCTAACGGGAAATGTGTTGCTCCCTTTGAAGTAAGCTAATCTGAACTCCTCCTGAGGTCCCCTAATCGTATGAGTAGCAAGTCAAGCCGTCGAAAACTTCCAGGTTGGACTTTATGTCATCGCTGAATGGCGCTTCCTGCCAGTTGAGGTTTCAGAACAGGTGTACTTCTTTCCACTTTCGTTAATGCCGTACCTGCTCTACCAAGGGAACTCCCTTTGCTCATGCGTTACAAATGTTGGGGACCCTAGATTATTTGCCACACATCGGTTAGGTAAACATTCAAATTAAACAGTCTCATCAACTATGATGTGGTCGTTATGCGGTTGGATGTTGCCTTCATTAAGCTCTTCGCTTTGTCGGACAGCCTTCGAATTCACTCACTGTTCCTCAATGGATCGTGGCCAAAGGTAGGGCCTACGGAGTTGGTCAAAAACTTTTTCTGTACGTTCAATTCGGTTATGATGTATCCGTCGACCTTTCCAGCAACCCTGAAGGTCAAAAGGTGTTACTCCTCAACCTCCTACAATGATTACTAGGGAACTGTAGTAGAGTGTTTGCTTAAATGCATTAGCGTTGTGGCTACACCAAGGAGTCATGCTTGTAATCGGATTGGTGACCTTGGCACCTCACTGGAAGAGTATTTGAGCATAGCTAATATACAAATGAAGCTTGGCTAAACGCGGTGAGTCTGGAGGCGCTTCGCCTTATATAAGCAGGAAAACTGATGTCTTCTGTTCTATTGATATGAAATTACTTACTAATCCAGTGACCGAGAGCTTTGGAGGACCTAATTTGGTAGAATCGAAAACACTGAGTCGCCTCAATATCACCTGGCCGAACTGCCACTACTATGATCCCATACTTAGATCATTGACCCACCGCAATATGCAACAAACTCGTGTACACCTCCTTGCCCAACATCTACATCGTTGAATATACGACGGGCTTTTTGTTCTGAGGAACGTGCGATTTTATATCTTCTTTGTGTGGTTTCATTTTGACCTAGGCTGTTAAGTATTCACTATAGGATGCACCCAGCTTCACTTGTAATCTGTAATCTGCTTCTCTTAAGTTTTAGATAAAGGTGTCTGCAGCCTCATTACCCAATCATGTGAGAACGGTAGGGACAGTGAAGCAGTTTAAAATGCGTTATTCTGCCAGAAGAAAAAAACAGGTTGCAGAAAAATATGAGTGATGCTAGGAACAGCTGCAGAACCACTTGCTAATGGAACACCACGATTAGACCTAGGCGTCGTTCTCACAGGAACTAGTTGCGATGGAAGAAAAGGCATTAGAGATACCAAGACAAATAAACTTTTTTTCTCAACAGAGAACCACATAGACCTTTTCTTCGAATGACATCAGGATGTCCTCTCAAAGAGATATTTCTCTTTGGGAGGGAGAAAAAAGGGCCGTCTGCTTCGCCTTTCGAACCCACCTGCAGTGTGGCGGGTGTGTCTAACATTTTTCATGGCATATGGACTTTGGTCAGACTCAATTCTCTCGGCTTACCAAGTTGCGTATGTAATGTGTAACGATTCTCGAAATTTCAGCCTATCCGCGTCTTGGTTCCTGATGCACAATTCGGTCGTTCCTTCATTCTACAGGCAGTACAGGAACAGTAAGAGTAAAAAGTTTAAGGGGAACTCAATGTTTCAAACCATGTTGGCCGACGCAACGATGCAAAGTAGTTTGGGGCATAACCCCCGGAAGATATCCATCTCCTAGACACAAAACAGTGTCGCCCACCGGGTACGATTCACCGTGTGATCCGTCTCAAGGAAATCCATCTCTAAGAGAAGCTTCATATGTTCCCTCTTCGTGTTAGCATGGCCTTAGAGACTGTTTTACATAAAAACTAACAACGCAATGGAGTTGGCGGTCGATGAATGCGAGACTACGAATACCATAATGAATACCATATTAAGAGAAAATCCGTAGTTCCAAGCTACGGAGTCTGGAGCTAGATTAGAAGTAATCGTTTTGACCACACTCAGGATATTCTCTGTTGGCTGAATTATGCTCACAAATGATTTGAGAACACCCAATTGAATGGATAAATTCTTTTCTACATCTCTTCATCAGGCTTTTATATACATATTTAATCTAAGCCTGTAATCACAAATATCTGGTTCTGTAACATCTGATTTAACATTTTCCAGTTCATGGACTCTTGTATTTCTTATTAGCTTACCTGTGTACATCTAAGAGCCAGTGCCGTAAAGGTTTCCGTCGTCCAAATGCTTGTTCTATGGTCATTGGTTTGTTCGCTGAGCTGGGCAGTTTGATTGCAAACGTTTCATCACCAATCGAGGTGACATCATCAGTGCGTTGTTAGGGAGCGTAGTGAAGTGTAGCGATGGATCGGTTCATTAGCGTTGAATAGTGATGCACGTGTGTTAATATACGCGCTGCTAGCCGGGGCTGGCCTTCGATCACGACTGGTTTTTCGGTTGGGCGGTTCCATTATCCTGTCTCCTGATTGATCGGTGACCACGTAACCTTTGAGCTTGGCCTCCCCTGCTCTCCTACTCTGATCGGTGTTGGACTGAACTCTGTCCATGACCTCTCTGGGTTCCAGATTGTGACCTTTGTTGGTCTGACTTCAAAGAGTTTCTTGTTTCTTGGTTTGTTAATCCGATATTGGACTCCCTTTGAGTAGTCCGGTTGAGATATCGGTCTTTTGCACGTATTGGTGCGTAAATTGGATCTAGTTCAATGCGTCGGCTGATCGAATCCGTCGTGGAGTACCATGCCTCCAGAAATTCGCTCCAGTGTCTCTTGTCACCGTATGCCAAGATTTTTTGCGTTTTCCAGATTGAACTTGTGACCTTCTTGGTCTTGGTGTATGGACATCAAGGATAGGGTGACATGTCTCCCGAAGGCTGCGCTGTGTCCCTTTATTCATGTACATAATTTCCTCCCAGTTTGCCCAACGTAGAACTTGTTCCTGTTGTTATAACTGTTGCAGTTCATTTGGTACATCAGGTTGTTCCTCTTGGTTTTATCTTGGTTATCCTTCAGTCAACCTTCAGTCCTTCGGGTCGCGATGACTCCTTTTTGAGCTAATAATCTGGCTGAGTTCAGATATATTCTTGATGTATGGTAGAACAATGCGTCTGGTCGCTTGTTCTTGCTGTTGCTGTTGTTGTTATGTCTGCTTCTTCAAGCTTTTCTTGGTAGAATTCCTTGAATATCTACTGCTCTGGAATACTCTAAATGGTGTTACCTGTTAAGCAGGATCTTAAAAACGCAGTAACCAAGAGTCAAACTCACTCCACCTCTTTGGATAAAGTTCACATATTTCCCGATGCGATCAATGAGGTTGGTATCACCTTTGAAGCAGAATTTTGTAATGATGATGTTTCTTCAACATAACATAAACCTTATTTGATATAGACAAACGCGGGGTAGAACAGTCGTAAAGACCGCATGGCTGCACACCCCGGACAAAATGGCTTCGTGACTGCTTAATCAGTTAAACAGTACTTACTTAGGAGGCTTGGCGACAAAACAGTTCTGTCGGTAGTGAAGTGACTTAGACCAGCCATACTCATTTACACATACTGGAAATTTACGAGTAACTGATATGTCGTACTGAGTAAAGACACATCTGAACGCTGTCTTGCGCGAAAATACAATAAGGTTGTGGAATCCATGGCAGTATGGTGGATTCCATAGACCCGGCTTTCGCTGTTGTTTGAGCTCAAGCACACCCAGAGCTAGAAAGGTCGTTACTTGGAACATTGGGCAGTGGATATATTTTTATTGACACAGAACTGTGAGAAACAGGAATTGGAGCAGTAGGAACCAGAGATTTGATTCTAAAATATGTCCACTTAGGTACAGCATAACTGGGAACGTGTGGTCATTAATAGCAATTTGTGGCAATGCGAATGGTTGTGTGGGGTACTGGTGATGGTCTCCGCCTGACAACCGAGATAATAGGTCAGTAAATTAAATGAACTTACGGGAGGAACAAAACGGCATACAAAGAGAGCAGAGGACGAAAAAGGTATGTAGAGACCGTCAGACTACTGGATGGAAATAACCGAACAGCCACAAATGGACGTAAAAATGACGAACAGGCGGAAATGTTGCATATGAAGGATGGTGGGTAGGCACGTACCGCGGTGCAAAACGTCATATTTTCAAGTGTGTGCCATATCGCTTTTTGTCACACCTACACTCTGTGTGAAATGCACCAAAGTGAGGCACAAATAGACACCCGCCAATAGAGGATCACACGAAGAGTGGAACGACCTGGAACACGCGGAGTAGAATGACCTTGGTCACAGGGCTCGTGACCAGGTCGATAGTGGCCAGAAATTTGTCCCAACCGTCCACATTCGATTCCGGGCCAGACCCATTTCCCTCTACAGGGGTCACTCAACCACAATAACAAGCAAACAGTGGTGAACAGGCAGATTCAGTAGCTATGAACGCAAGACGTAAGCAAGTAGTCGGTTGCCCGTCATATGAATAACCAGTCGATTTTCAAACTAGATAGAGTAGAGGAACAGGAACATCCATGCACTGAAATACACGTGGATAGTGATGAGGAATCCGAAAAGACTATGCGAATTGTATCGCGCGACACCTCGAGTCGGTAATCTGTTAAACGAAACAAACATGCTGCCAGGTCACGAGCAGTGTTGAAGAAAATCTTTTTCGCCCTAACACAGTATCCTTCTGACGATTTTCACTTTACCGACGGCCATCACACTACTTAATGGACATTGCAAGAGTGTGTCGACATGATGTATTTGCATAGCAGTTATAACGGTCAGTGTCCATATACACGAGTAATTTTCGTGTTGCCTAGCCAAAATCAAATGGGATTTACGAAAACAGAGGCTGCTTCAAGGAAGCAAGCAGGATAACCCGGTCCAAGTTTAACTGGATAACGAGATATAGACAGTTGCCATGAGAGGTACTTTCGAGACCAGACTGGTTAACCGGACCGAAAAACACTTCTTGTGCAAATGCTGCGACCTTGAATAGCACATAGTGGGGGAGGGGGCACCCATACGTAGAAGTCTACAGGTGCTAACATGACTGTGGAAATAAACTCTTGCTTTACAACTAAAATGGCGTTACTGTGGAAATCGAATGAAACTCCTGTTAGAGTAGGCGATTTTTTTTGCATTTAGCTTCGAGGTGTACATCTGCTTCATGAGCACATAACCACCCGAGACAGGTAGCTTAATGTTGATTTTTAGCCATCTGATAAGTAGAGTTCGGAATCAGTTGGAAAATCGGGACGACTGAACCGTTATTCAGTGAACCAACATCATAAGCTGGAGATTCAATCGGGTTTCGAGTTAACATCATCTTTGTTTACCAGTGAATGGTGCTAACCACATGCATTCAATGTGGTATTCAATTAAGGGATAGCCAATTGAAATCTTCCTGACAAGCCCCGAAAAGGACAGAAGCTGCAGTATACTATCGCTGCTTTTCATCAATCTGCAAAATAACGTATCATGCTACTGTTTGTTTTGGTTAACGAATCACAGTACTCAACATAAAGGGTTCTTGTTGAAAAGATGAGCTGAACTGGACCCCGGAGGACATGTGTTCTGGTTCAAGAAGCATCGTAATACCGCCTTAAGTCTCACGGCACCAGTGAAAAAGTGGATACAAGGCTACCGAAAGACATTGATGGCAAATCTGTGCCCCAGACCATGAATCCGAAATATACACGTATTTCGGTAGGTCTTAGGATATCCTGTCATCAAAATGTGTGCCAGACGAGGGTGTTTGCACAGAAAGTGTTGCGGAACTAAATCCCGCAGTGCAGGAAACGAAAGAACAGTCTTCCAAAGAAAATATACCCAAAGAAGCCACATTATGCGCCGAAACAGTTACATACTTTCCACTTTGTCCAGTAAAATTGGGTTTGTTTAAGTGTCACGCGGCCGAACAAGCGGAGCAACAAGTGCTAGATTTATTTTCCGATACCAGTTCTCCACAATGGTGCCACCCCGTTTCAGCTTCGTTACTTGCGAAAAACAACTGCTAAATGCTTCTTTCCTCATGCCGCCAGCTGCCTGTTGAACCGTGCGAGGAAATACGACGTATTTATCCCTCAAAGCATGTGCCTTCAAAGGGTGCGTTCGAAAACAGTGTGATTTTGGTTGGTCCAGTGGGTGCGTGCTCTACGGAGGGGGGAATGCTGTAATTGTATAAGAATATTCTCCTATCATGGCAAAACAATTGCAGTTACGGGGACTATAGAGAGTATCTCGTAACCATACATCCTTCTGTTACATTTTAAAGTCCCACTAAGTATAACTCATATCCAGTCTTGGTGACTTGTCCATTCCCAACCACCGATCTAGCCGAATTAATTCATGACAATGTGACCCCGCTGGTGTTGCGTTTCCGGCCTTTTTGGGTGCGGATTGAGAAGCAAATATAAGAATGTGTTGGAAAGAATCACCGTGACGCTATTTTCTCCCGGAGAGCGAATAGGGCATTCCGAAGACCAGAAATTTCTGCCTGCACGAATGCGGAGTTTGTCTGCACAAAGAAAGATTCCAGTAGCAGAAATACCATGCCATAAGCCGGCCACCATAAGGGAGAAGTGCCGTGCATGCACTACATATGGATGAGAACTAACATATCTACATCCCCTAAAATCAGGAGGAACCTCGTTGCAGGTCTATTGTACGCACGTTTCCGCCAAAGAACCTGACGTGGAAGAAAGTTATCGGTGCACTACATACACAGTTGAAAGCCCGCTTGATGTTACGCCTCCCAAGATAGAGTATGGCTCTACAAAGTTAACGGGCCTACTGAGACAGGTGCGAACCCTGGAGCCCTGTAGTACTCCATACTCACCTGCTGGCGGTGTGGAACGGACCAACTTTTATTCGAACTAGTCTAGTCCACTTGACAGAAAACATACAAACCTACCATTGATCCGAATACCCGAAAGATTAAATAATAATAATAATAATAATTCAGCTGTAACACCCTTTCGGTTCCTAGCTGCCATATCACCCGAAGGAAGCACGAGGGATGGGATACTGCCAGGTTGCCCAAGCCTAGACGAGAGAAGTCGAGAGGCAGAGGTCCGGTTCGAACCACGGACCTTCCGGTCGGTAAATTCGAGCTCTAACCACTGAGCCATCTCGCCCCATGGTGAGAGATTATCTGTCTTTGAAGCCAAATGATATGCCCATACAAACACGTTCGGAGGGTCGGAACTGAGTCTCACGCTTCATACAGATGGAGCGGATCGAATGACATAAAAGGGAATAAAGAGTGGCCAGCTGGATGGTTTCATCCAGACCGGCCTGAGAGACGGTCTCCTGGAAGGATGTTACAAGGGACCACCTAGGTTGGCAAATTTTCCGCACTTTGGAATTTAGATTATCAAATTCGTGGTGTACAGCCTGGCGGTTACTGATTAGTTATTCAGGATTTTCAACCAGTTTTAATTTGTAGATAAAAGTGGCTACACTAGCGTTGCTGGACTACACTGAGGCTTTTCGAAATTTGGACTGACTCCGCTCAAAATTGTTGCTTAAAACCTAAGACAGGACATTATCATCTGTCAAAAACTTTCATTAACTGTTTGCTCTTCACGCGATGCAATTGTCTGATCTATGTCCCAACAGATTCGGGCGTCTCTCTTCGAGACTTGCTCTCCCTATTGTTGTCGTTCATCCCTTATCTGCAGTTCTAGTGGGTTGTAAGTATATACTGATATTCAGCGCCAGGCCTACAAATTTATTCTGCAGCTTCGGTATATTAGTTTCATTATTCTAACGTAATTATTCCCTTGTTGAAGAAGCGTCAATATATCTGGCTCAATGATATCCTTCACTGTTCTCACCCGGTAAGTGATGAATGCCTTTTCAAAGGGGTATTTTGTCACACGACGTGAAATAACTAGAGAGGTGAAAGAAACAAAAAGGTGAATGCACCAAATGACAACAACTTCACGCTTTTTTGACCCGAGTCCACGGTAAGTGCGGTAATCATAGGGGAATCAGCTTGACCCCAACCATAACAAGACTCTTGGCGTCATTTGTGCTTCGTCCCCACTGACTCAAGACCAGCGAGTCGGATTCCGGCCCGGTAGAGGTTGCGTTAACCAAATCTTCACACTCCGGTACATGCTAGAACAACGCCAAACGTATAAGCGACCAACAATTATAGTCTTCCTGGATTTCCAACTCGGTTGACTGGTCTGTTCTCCTTGACCCGCTTGCCCATCAAGAAATGCCACGGATGTTCGTGAACATAATAAGTTGTTTGTGTTCTCAGATTTCCGTACGTGTGAAAGTATATGGAGAACTCTTTAAAACCTTCCGTACACAAAGCGGTGTCCGTCCGGGGTGCCCACTCTCGCCATTCTCATGTAATTTTGTGATCGATAAGAAAATGAGATGATCGCTGAAAGGTCTTCAAAACTCTGGTGTTCGAATAGCTGCTGACGAAAACCTTGTGGATCTGGAACATACACATGCCATCGTTTCCACGTTCGAGGAAGGAAACAAGACGCAGGTGTTTTTGGATGAACTGACCAAAGTCAGTTCATCCAAAAAGTCCTATGGTATGCACCCTGAATTTGTAAGTCACTGAACACGCCACTTATAATCCAAGGTGGGGCACTCGAAGCTGTGGAGCGTTTCACGTATCTTGGAAGTTGTATTAGTTCTGATTGTAGTGTGACAGATGAGGTCAATGCACGAATCTGTAAGGTTCTGGTCGCGTTTGTTAATTTGAAACACCTATGGCGTCAAAGTGGTGTATCCCTGAATCTCAAGGGACGTGTGTATCAGGCTACAGTACGGGCTATGTTGTTCGGCTGTTAGACGTGGCCTGTTCGATCAGCGGAACCGAGACGTATTCAGAGTGGCGCAAGAACAGAGACGGTCAGTCTTTGACTTGGCAGAGGTATGAAAGAGATTACCAACAGCCCGTGTGCTTCGGTACCACTCGCCTTCCAGGATTGGACTCGCGTGAAGCCGACTGTGCCTGGTTGGATATGCTGCAAGACATGGCCGCTACTCGATGTCGGAGGCGTTCTTGTTGTCACTTTCTATACAGGTTTTCTGAATTAGTGTCTGAAGGTGTGGGCACCTTGGAATGGTTGTGGTAGACTGGCACTAAGTCCCTTCACCAAACACTTTTATTGTTTTCTTCACAATAAGGCTTTCAAATAAAGTGTGGTTTTGCGGCAGTGAACTATAAGGGTTGAAGACTGATATCATGCGCTAGCACTTTATGTAGTGTTCGCCCACTGTTACTTGCTTGCTTCTGAGTTGAAGTCAAGGCATTTGTCGTAACAAAACTACCTGTCCCTATTTTTGCAAATCGTCACTCATGTTGCTGTCAACCCCGTCGGTTTCGATTGTGAACTCGTCCAATGCTGATGGCTCTTGGATTGACTGCGGAGCCTCCGTAAGGTCGTCAGATAAAAGCGCAGTTTGTACTCACTTTCGGGGGTTGAGGCAAGATGGACATATGGGAATAGATTTCTTAGTAAGTTTCAGCCCTCGTGCTTTCTTCGGGTGGCATAGCAGCTAAGCACCGAAAGAGGGTTACAGCTGAACGATTATATATTTTATTTATTTATTTTATATAATCCGTAGGGAAAATATGTAATTCGATCCAAAGGTTACTTGTCACTCAATTTGCGCCGGTTACACTAGTGCTCCCAAAAGAATGAAGGGAAAACTAGATTATGTAGGAAAGTATCAGGGCAAGCTCCTGCTCGAAAGGGCATACCGGTAGTGACTGGTCTGCAGCGATTCAGACATTGCACCGATGCACGGTCATTCGCGAGGACTGACCTAACACCACCGTACGAACCGAACACACTCCCATATGATCATAGACACCAACGATTAAGTGTCACGTAGTGGGGAGGCTTACTGATACTACCCTGCCCAATCCAGGGTTGCAGCGATAACGAGCTGTTTAAAGGGCTAACCACTTTTACGCAGTATGGTAAAATTGGCCGAAGTCCGCTTACGGCCAACCACCAGTTTCGCATAAAGCTACTTAGTCGGTTCTCTTGCATCCACTTTATACCTTTGAAACAACCTATCTTCCGTTACCTTCCATCGACGGCTTCCGTTTCGTTCGCATAAGAGTAAAACCTCCAGACAGAACTCACTACTTATAAGGTTCCTGGAAACCCTTCGACAGCCCACGGCCGGTTCCGCCCTTCTTCAGGCTCATCAGCTAGGCGCATTCCCCGAGTGTCCCTCGGTCAACCTTATGTCTATCCTGAAGACATATTGGACGGAATTCGCCAAATACTCTGCTGCACACTAATTTGGTTTTAACAAAGGGCTCAACTGAATCCCTCGTTTACGATGTATGCAAAAGAGAGCATACTGGAAGTACTTCCAACTTGGGTTTAAGTAGAGTTGATGGTCGAACAGATTTCAGCAAAATTATGACCAGTCAGTACGTGAAATCTACACAATGTACTGTGAAATCTCGAATAGCCTACAAACCGAAACATGTGGCGACACTGTACAGCACATTTAGTTGAAGAACATCAAAAAGGACAGATTCACCTGTGATTCAGTTGAGTCGCCCGATAGAACGAAATTAGTGTGCAGGTGAAAATACTTGATGGGAACTTCTAATTCAATCGGTCTCAACATAATATAAAATTGACCTGATAAGCCTCGACAAGTGTGAAAACGGTCGTCAGCTGTCGAAGTTTTCAGCAACCTTATGAGTAGTATATTACATCTAAATGAAATTGACCAGTTTGATGTGTGGATGACTTTTGAGATGGTTACTAAACACTTCTGCCAGTTGGCCCGATTGTAACGATTTTCACAAGAACAACCATGAGGCTTCATTCAAATAAATTGGCATAGTTGTATGACAGTGGCGCACCAGTGTTCTCGTCTAGTGCTGCTGTCAACGATGATGAACTGACACCCAGGTGGTTATTAGACCCAGTCAACTGTACGACAAAAAACAAATTCGATAGTCCATTGCCTCAGTATATTGCACACAAATGTAAACAGTTCACAAATCTCGTCTATATCACAAATGTGTGCGTACAGCAGTAGGCAACTCAACCAGCCACAGACCCACTAGCTCCTGATGACAACTTTGCATGGATGAAAAGCCAGACGTTCGGGAGATTAAAAATGAGCGTCCATCTTAAGCAATACATGGTTCGAAAAACGTGGAGGATAACGTTGGCCAGGAAGGTCAGGTTGTTTTCCTTCGGAATCGAAACCAGCTCTCGTCAATTTCGATTGGCCTACAATGGAGATGCATTGCTCACCAACCTAGTGATGGATTGCCCTTTCCAAAAGCAGTGGCCACTACTGAGCTCATCATGGGTAACAATAAGCCATTAGTAAGTACTGATGCCTACGTGATGGACAACCATGGAGGGAGACCTTAGTCAAGAGTAAAAAGAGTAGGCCAGCAGGACGATTGCCAAAGCTGTGTCCTTAGTAAAACGAACAAGTTTGAAACTGCCCATATATTTAAGCATCATTGAAGTAAGCATCCTCGCATTGTGTTGGAGTATTAGGTTATCAGAGGGATTGACTAAGCATCCTCTACCAGCTCCATGCAACGGAAACCCAAAATACTATGATAGATGATTTTTTTGTCTAGCCAGTCCAACATGCTCACAATGAGGTAGATTATGGACCATACCCCATAGGCAAGTGCGGGTGGAATCAAGCGGATCAAAGTCCATATGGTGCGAAAACCTTAGCAGTTATATGGCTGCCGCTTTTGTTTCATGTTTCCATGCAACCAACTGCACGTTGCGAGCCTTTTACCAAAAAAAAGGTAGAAAAAAGCTCTCTGGCATTCATTACATATTTTCCAACCACCTTAACCCAGCATGCTTTATCTACCGCACTAGAAATTCGGATTGACTGCCATGCACTCATTTACAGACCACTTGATTGCCAGGTACCACAGGCTATATTATGAAGACACCGACTATCAAATAATTCAAGAAATCTGAGGTCAAGTCTCAAAACCATAAACCAAAGCCGCTTTGAACTGCTTTGTAGACCCGGTCTTTCGATGTCATTGAAGTGTTTTGGACGCCAAAGATGACGCAAGTTGGCAGAAATCACACGCGCTCTGAACGTGCGCGCATTGACTTCAGTGTAGTCACGGCTTGTGCCTGTGAGGATATTTAAACTGACCAAGACACAAGCCACCGGTTTTCATGGATACATGAGGATGCGAAGTCCTAAGGGAAGACCGCAGGTTGAAGGCGCGAAAAGCACACCAGAACAAGTGATCACTTCCAACAATTAATTTACAGTCGCATGTAGACGAACGACCATCAAACAGCACCTCCGCACACTCTGAGTTCGCCAGACTTTTTCCGCATGTGATTCCGATGCAAAAATCCACGAGTACGTGGAGAGTGCAATCAGAGGTGTAGATGATAAAGCTGGACAAAAATGGAGAGATAACCCCAGTGGACTCCAATACAGGTGTGGAAACCCTTAAGTGGTTCATCTGGATAAAGTGTACGAAAGCTGTGAAACTCCAAGGGCATTTTTATTTGTCCAGAACAGCCGACCCATCGACAGATCTGAAGGCCACCTTGAAATCAAGAAAATCCGCCACCATTGGTCGTCAGTATGCTCTGCCTTGCTCAGGCACTTGACAGAACATGAATATGGGGTCAGTGCATCCCCTATCTAGTAGTAATCCTACCTGACTCGCCTGATGAGGTTGGGCCTCGTAGTATTCTTGAAACCAGCAGCCGCGTTACAAGGACGTATGGCTTAAGCCTAGTGGGTGGGGCCAGTCTGTTGAAATACCCAAATAATTTTTAATCGCCTGGTCAAGGCAAAACATGAAGATCCGTCAAACTCTTGGAAGGAAGCCGGCAGAAGGAGTCCTCCGGCCCAATGGTCACACCCAACGGTGTTTCAAGAGGGCAAAGTTCATTAGTCCCTCAGAAACTGAAGGAAGCCTAAACTCACAGACCACAGCCAGAGCTGGGCGGCCCGAACGAAAGGCACGGATACACAGTGCTGTTGGAAACGAGCATATCACAAATGATGAATCCACTTTCTTAGGTCTCGTTTTGTGTAGGGGGCGAAACAGCCTCCCAACATTCCCAAGTACGCTAGTTTTCCCCATTTCCGGAGCCTTGTGATCCCACCAGGCTATGCTTGGGCTGACGACTAACAAACCTGGCCGAATTACCCCCAACATCCTGAAGGTATATGTCTTCCACGAAGAAGCAAGTGGCTACTTTGATTTCTAGTGCTTACTTGGTGGCGCTCAGAAACACTTCATACCGAGTCTCCTGGCGGTGCTTGTCTCCTCTCAAGTACGACTGATGTTTTCCGAAGTATTTCCGAAACGTTTACACAAACCGGTATGATAAACTTGTAGGTTAAGTTTCCAGTGGCTACACAAAAAATTCGTTTCACAGGTGTCTTGAGGAAATGTATTAGGACCGGTTTAGAGTATAATCTCATTCGGCGTGAGTACTCCGGATCAGGAGTGATGAATAGGGCCTCGCGATTCGAATTCTGCTGGACAGGAAAGTGGTTAGAGCCCGATAGAAAAGCTTGTCAAATCAGAGCTATGTTTGTTGGGCGCACATGCATAAGCCCCAAAGAAGGAATAGATTAAAGCTAGTATGGGTTCCTGTGGAAGCTGAAGAACGGACAGCATAAAGGCGATAATCCAAGCAAGAAAGACCCAGATCGAGAGCTAAGAATTATACCGATGGCGATGCAACACACCCGGGCAGATGGAGGATAATCCGAAAACGAGGGTACCGAAAGCTCAATTACCGTACTTGGTTACTGTATTTGAGCCCCAGAAACATAGCAAATGTCTGCTCCTGTAGACCTGCGCCAACCACCGCTGTCTGTTAGGCTCTCAGGTCAAAGGCCTTGGTTGAAGACCCTAATCATCCTCCAGTCTAGATTTGAGCACCCTGGCAGTATCCCGACCCACACACAACCATGAATTGAAAATAATCTATTGTCACATCGACCGTCGCGTGATGCCATCATCCTGGTCTCCTAACTTACTATATACAGTAAGGCGGGTAACAGAAAGCACCCCTTTCCTTCCTCTGCTTCATATTCGTTCTCCTACCCTTGTCTCACTCTGTTGGCAGCGACATCTCCTCAGGCCCATTCTTAAGGACCGACGGGCCGTTCGCCACTTATTACCATCAACTCTACCACCACAGCCGTAGACACTTCAAAACCATTCCTAAAACCCCGACGATCAGTTCATCTAGTAGCCTTTCACGTTCGCACTCCGAAAGAAGCTGGACATGTACGCTGGAAGCGCCCTCAATTCATGTGTGCTGTCTGCCTGAAACGAGGATTCAAGTCCCAAGAGCGGTTTTTGAAAGGAACAACCCATTTGTTTCAATTTTCTTCTGGTGCCGTACCTCTGGTAATCCGGAAACCACTGCTGCGGTTGGCATGGATGCAAGCCACCGAGCCGAAGGATCATTGCTCGAGTGGTTGCCCGTTAGCAGTCGCCTCTGCGCAGTTCGTTTGATAACTATTGCGCACTCCTGGTGATCCAGAAGCCGCTGTAGCTCGTTTTGCTAAGGTTGGCAGTGTCCTAGGACACCGATATGAAGGGCTTCTGGTTGAATGGTAGTCGGTTGAGAGCCACCCCGTGCAGTTAGTTTGGTAGAGTCTGTGAGTGTCCCGTAAACGCGCTCATAATCGCTGTCTGTTCATTGTATCTGCTTACGCCTCAACAGACTATAGCTCTGATACTCTCAGAGACAGTTTCTGCGATGTTCGGAGGCCTTATTGAGGCAGGCTAAGAGTTCAGTAATCGTTGTGGTTGCCGGAAACATAAATGCACAAAAAGGTATACCTAGCGCTTCTGAGGCCCAGATGGGTGGTCGTCCTGGACTGAAATCGAGACGCACGGACAACGGCGAAAGCCTGCTGCAGTTATGCGCTGACCACTTCCTAAACTACCGGAGCCGCTCGGCCCCCCCAAACAGAGATAGATCACATCGATATTAGTGGCAGGTGGCGTGGGCCGTTTGCTCTGGAACGGATCACGCACTTCTTTGTTGCTGCGTCTAACTGCGCTTTTCAGGGGCGCCCAAGATGCGCACAAATTGAGAAGCTTTCGGATCCCGATATGAAGTAAGCCCACCAGAACCACCTACTGAAGTCTCTTTCGGACAACATCTTCTGATGATGACTCTCACTGGGAGGCGGTATCCGCAACCCTGAAAGATGCTGGGCGTCCCGCTTATGGAATGCTGCAAACAAATAGACCGGAGCGCAAAACCCTAAAATTGCTCGAAGCCCAGATTCGTATTCCTCCTAGTCGAGGGTACAATGATACTCGACGAAATGTCAGACTTCAGGTGAAGAGCATCTGCATTAATCAATAAGCTGAGGAGATGGAGAAGGCGAAGAACGCTTGGAACGTGCGCAAACTACTCTAGATGATACGCGTAACAGGCCGGAAGATGTCACCGGTGAGCAAAACAGTCACTGATAAAAACGGCTCGTCTATCTCCATAAAAGGACGCCTGAATTGTTCAGCTGGACACCGCCAATAATTAAACTCGCCACCTGCAGTTGCTCAGCTAGAGATAGTTCAGTGGTTAAGGCGCGGACTTACTGACCGGAGAGTCCGCAGTTCGAACCCGACCCCGGCATCTCGACTGCTCCTATCTGGGGTTGGGCAACCTGGTGGTATCCTAGCTCCCTTCGGGTGACATGGCAACTAGGCACCGAAAAGCTGTTACAGATCAACGGCTCAGCTGGATTCACCACCTGCAGCGCAGCCGTGGAAAGGGAGCTCGGAACCCCCGACGGCTCCGGAAATAAGTGAGTGGCTTTGGTTCCTCAAGTGTCACGGAGCTGCTGGTCCTGACGAACTCCCACCTATTGTCTGAAGATAAAGCTGAAATCCTCAGTCGGCGCTTGTCCAACCTATTTGCCTATATCTGGGCTAAAGACACCGTTCCAATTAACTGGACTGAGCCAATGGTGGTACCGATATTCAAAGGGTTCTCATCGTGCGTGTTCATTACAGAGGAATTGCCTTGATCCCCGTTGTACCCAGACACTTACGTCATCTTACGAAGGCGTGAGGAAGGGACCCAAGGACAGCGGGCGGGATTCCGACAGAGAAGGGGCTATGTGGACCATGTTCACACTCTGCAAGGTGTTAGAGCAATGACATGCATATAGGCGCCCTAAAATATTCGTGTTCCTTCACTGCAAGAATGCGTTCGATTCTGTCCACCAGCTTGTTATCTTCAACAGGCCTGCACGAAAGGGTATACCCCAGAAGCTCGTGAATATCATGCACTATTCGTACTCAAACTTGTGCGCCACTCTACAAGTATTTGGTGTCCGACAAGCGTGTACACTCTCCCCATTTTTGTTTAGTTCCTTCATTGATGAGGTAATGAGGCAAACACTGGAAGGTCTCTAACACCCCATTGTTCAGATCTCTCCTGATGAAAACCTTGTCGACCTAGAATGTGCAGATGGTGATGTTCACATTTTTGAAAAACAGAAGGAGGCGTAAGCATTACTAGAAAAGCTGATCAA
>SJOL01005788.1:0-15180 GCA_004794785.1 Opisthorchis felineus | reverse complement strand
TCATATGTCACACTACAATCAGAACTAATGGGTAAAACGCTCCACAACTTCGAGTGCCCCACCCTGGATTGCAAGTGGCGTGCTCAGCGACTGCATGTCTATGAGCATAAACTTACACCTTGTGGGTGGAAAGTATATACCAAAGGAAGGGACGACTTTGGTCAGTTCATCCAAAAACACCTGCGGTTTCTCCACCCCCTAGTATAGCTCAATTGGTTGCGGAGGTACACAAACCGTCACATCGCGGTAAGGTCCAGTCTATGCGTGACGGGACTACAGAGCGAGCGTATTGTTGCACGGCTGCGAGACTTGGTCACCTCGGGCGGAGTATCTGAGACATCTGGTAGCTGACCACGGATGCCTCAGGACCATAGCAAAAATAGGCTGAAACCAGCGAATTCGTAATGAGAACAGGAAACGGGTTATTTGTTGAAGCAGACGGTACTTCACCCAATGAATGCATCTAGCACTGCAAACTAAGGTGGTAGGCCAGGTTACACATACCGAACTGGCACCTGACGAGGCGTTATCCCCCGCGCCTAATTCGGAGTGACGGAAACATAGACGTGAATAGAAAATGAAACAGCAGAGGGGAATAACGTTACGAAAAGTTTGGGTGTTGTTAGGGCTGTTCGGCTTCAAGGATGGGGTCGATTTGCCCCTTCCTATTTTTGGCTGGAGACAATGAACGATATGGCCGCTAAACGGTTAGTGGCGTTCATGCTGTCAGTTTCCATCCCGATTGTCTGACTGCTTGTTGGAGGCGTAGGTACGCACGACGAATAGGGTAGCTCCCGACCTAAAACTGCAACCTTGTCGTGGTGGTCGGGCTTCTGTGCTGCGGGGTATACTGGCTGGAACTCAGTTCAACCGTGCCAGGAAGGCCAACGGAAAGCAGCCCGACAAAGAACAGCGAATTTCTGTGGAGTAATCATATCACGAGCCGGTTTGGAGGTAAAGTCGTACTGTCCTCTGCGATAAGAGCGTGAAGGAAGTAAGGCGTTTTCCCCAGCAGCGATGCTCACTTCCCCCGAGGGAGGACGGCTTAGAAATGGTCGGCTCTAAAAACCGCACACTCCGATCGTCCAACCTTTGATCGTGACCGCCAGCCCATTATTCAATACGGTAAAAATACGTTTGAAACCAAACGGTCCGGTGTTGCTTAAAAGACACCCGCTGTGCGCAGCTACCCAAGAAGTGAGACGGTAATGTCTTCCTCTAAGTGTCCTCGGGCAGGGCCGGCCCACTGCAGCCAAGTGGGTCCGATTATTGAGTCATTGGCTCCGGGAAGGGTCCCCGAACAAAACCCGACATCCTTCCACTGCCTTGTGGGTCAGATTTATGAGTCAAAGGCTCAAGGTCGGGTACCTCAACCAAACCCCCTTCTTCGGCTTGGGCAACCGGGAAGTATCATCCGCCCTTGCAGCCCTTCGCTCACCGGCCTTCCCCCACACCCCCTCCCCGCCCATCGCATGATGCACTGCGATCAATCCATCTGCCAGTCTCCTAGCCATTGCTCCGTGTCTAAACAGTCACCCAGAAAAATTAACTAAAATAATCATGTACTTACATCAGAAGATTTCATCCACGTTGCAGCCTTTAATGTCCGTACTCTAGGTCAAATTGGGCAACAGGTATCTCTTGCTGAAACCTTGCTTCCATATCTACCGATGTCTCTGACACACGCACACAAGACCTCACTTCGTTCGTGCACTTCAAGCCGCTTAGGACGAGCTTAGATGTTCCACATTTCACTCTTCTGGTATCCGGTGATCATGACCTAATGGCTCGGGGTATCTACCGTGTGGAGGTTGTACTCAGCCCCAAGGCTGAAAGCGCCTTACTGGACTGGATTCCAGTAAACAGTCGTCTTTGGGCTGTCTAACTCAATTAAGATCAACGCAGGTCGATGCGGCAAACGGTGTTTATTTCTCGTATCAGCATATGCCCCAACAGACTGCAGTTCTGATACTGACGGGGACAAGTTTTATCAAGATCTGTTAGGGCTGCTTCGGCCGGTAAGGACGCATATAGTAATCCTGGCACAACCACATGAAGGGTGGAAACGAGCCAGAGGCGGTCAAACAATGATTTGGCAGCGAAGTACAAAAGCCATTACCAGCTGCGCTGGCCACTGCCGTCTTCCTGGATGGGGACCCGGAGACGGGCCACACCAATGGTTAGAGACATTGTCAGACATGGCCCAGTCACGCTCTCAATGGCGCTCGTACATCCAAGCTATTGCCTTCAATGCATAGCTCCCTTCCCAATTCCCCCACTTAACAGTCCACTGACAGTGCTGTATTTATGCACCAATTTATCACCTCCCGCCTCCAATGCGCAGCTACCTACCCAACCTCCCCAAATAATCGGTGAACGAAACTGTGGCAGCTACAACCAGTGTACGACAAGTACGCGGTTCTTACAGCTGACAATGATGATATGAATGCTCAAGTTGGACGACTTAGTCCGGAAGAAGCACAGTTACGTAGTGGATTTGGAGTCGATGCTGAGCGGACGGATAATGGGGAACGGCTTCTTAAGTTGTGTGCAGATCATCGTCTGTTCCTGGCCAGTACGAACTTCCAACACAAACGCTCACATCGAGTTACTTGGAGGCCGCCTACCACAAGATGTGGACTCAGTTGGACCATGTGGCTATCAGTTACCGATGGAGAGCCTCAATTAAAGACTATCGTTCCTTCTGGGGTACGCAACTTGACTCTGATCATGCTGTCGTGCGGGCCCGGTTATCACTTCGGTTTCCGTCAGCATTACATGTGCCAAAGGAGAGCTGCTCCGTTGATTATCTTAGACAAGTTTCAGTAGCTGAAGAGTCTCAAGCTGATTTGGCTAGAAAGCTACTGGAGACGCAGTCATGCGGATGACGAAGACCGCCTGGAGGTTGAATGGTAGCGTGTTAAAAAAGCTATGCTCTGAGCTTTCAGAACTGTTTGTCCAGGTCATCTGAAATGACTAAATAAACACTGGATGTCGTCGAGATTAGTAGATCTTATTGCTGTCAGAAAGGTCACACCATCAAGTAGCGACAATGATGGCGCACCCAGAAACCTCAAACACCGGATAATCAGGGGGTTGAAGAATGACAGAGAACGCTGGTGGATTTCGAAGGTCCAGGAGATGGAGAAAGCTGCAGGCAATTGATTCGATCAAGGGGTCAAAAGAAAGCAGGTATCAGTGAAACAGAAAGACGGAACGGCATTTCACTCCCTCAATGATCGTCTTGGGCGGTGGGCAGAGCACTTCAGAGAACAGTTCAGCTGGTCCCCTTCAACACAACCGCTGGAAGAACCCAGCGGGCCGGAATGAAACAATGACACCAACCCGCCATCAGCAACCGAAATCCAGCGGGAGATATCAATCCTGAAGCGCGACCAGGCACCTGGCCCGGATGGTCTGCACCCTGCACTCTTCAAAGGTGGCGAGGTCCTGGCGAACAGTCTGACAAACTTACTGCAGGAGATTTAAAACGAAAACCGAATACCAGCCGGATGGAGCTCCTCGACTGTAATCCGTCTTCAAAAAGAGAGCAATAACGTCATGAGAAAACCATCGTGATATCAACCCCGTATCCGTCTCATCTAAGATGCTCTCTAGCATTATTTTGCACTGGATGGATTACCGGGAGAGACAGGTTCGTGAAAATCAAGCTGGGTTTCTCCCTTCGAGGATGCATCGACCATATCCTTACCTTGAGACAAGTTCTTGAACAGCGCCACTCCTTCAAACGTCCCAAGTTGGTCGTTTCTCTTGATCAGATAGCTGCTTTTCGTTCTGTCGATCGTCAGAAACTTTGCCGGTATCTGGCGATCAGAGGTGTCCCTTCCAAATTTATAGCTCTTATGAGGGTACTGTATGCGAACTCCTGTGTACGGGTATGAGTATACGGGAAGCTATCGCCTGAGTTCCCCACGTCCAGTGGTGTAAGAGAAGGCTGTCCTCTTTCCCCTTTCCTCTTCAACTTTGTTATTGATTTGCTGCCTGAAATTTCTTTGCCTGCCTCCGAAACCTCGGAAGTCGAAATGCTCCCGGGACGTTCGCTCACACACATTGAGTGTGCGGATGGATATGGCTCTCCTTGGTTCAGATCCTTCAAAAGTGCAAACCATTTTAAATAACCTGAATAACTCTGCCGCACGGCCTGGCATGCGCTTCAAACCTGCAAAGTGTAAAGAGGTGCTGGAGGACCGGGATGGAACAAACCCAAACATCATGCTTGCAGGCGAGCCAATCGATGTGGTGGATAAATGTGTTTACCTGGGCAGCTCTATAAGTTCTGGTGGACTGGCTGGAGATGAGATTATTTTTCGAATCCGGAAAGCCAGGACAGCTTTCGCCAACCTATGCCGCCGACGTGACGTGAGTTTGTCTGTCACTGTGGCGGTGCGATCCATACTGCTTTATGGATCAGAAACTTGGCCTCTACGTGCAGATGACTTACGAAGGATGTCAGTGTTTGACCATCGGTGTCTTCGAAGCATTGGTTGGGTCTGGTGGGTACATCGGACTAGTAATGCTGATGGCCTTAGGAAGAAGGAACTCCCCCGCGATAAATTAATTACTCACGCTTCATAGGTTACGCTGGTGAGGACATGTGCTACGCCTGCCAGAAGACCATCTGCCTCACAAAGCGCTTTTCGCCCAGGCTCGTGCTGAGTGGAAGCGACCGAGAGGTGGACAGTATATGACCTGGCAACCAAGTATAAAAACACTAACCAGTACAATTAGTCGGGTCGACAACTGGTGCCCCCCTTGATGGGGACTCCGGGACTCAACTTACCGATGGTTAATGACACTGGCAGAAATGTCCAATCGTGTAGTGGCGCTCATGCATCAAAGCTATCGCCTTCAGTGCGTAGCCACCCAATTCCCGAACTAACTGAACATGTCATCACCTCCAAGGCTTGGCAGTATCTCCAGCACTCTCCCACTTTCCGGCGATCGAACCTGTAGCAGCTGGAACTAATGTGACTATGGTACACGGTTTATGGCTGACAAACTGAATTAAATTGATTGAAATTGAATAGGCTAGCCATAAGCACCCTTCCCTGTTCCATATTTTTTCTTCTTTCCGTTATATAGTCAATTCAAATATAATGAAATGGTTGTGCAGAAGTAAAGCACCGATGTTCTCACTTGGTGTTGATGTCAATGATGATTAGCCTATGCTTATGAACTTCAAAGGCATCCCCTCTAGCCAAGAAAACTTGGGATAGTTAATCTATCCACAGCGTCGAAGGCTCTTTTAAAGTGGAGTAAAACCGCGACTTTCGATCAGCGGTATACGTGGCGCTACTCAGTCGCTTGGCATAATACAAAGATGTGACCAGTGCATCCTCTGCCAGGTCGAAATCTTGTCTGGTGCTCTCCAAATTGTCTCATGTAAGATAGGCATTGAAATATAAGAGAATCAAGTAAACATGTTACAACAGACATGAGACTTACACCAGCAGGTTCGAGTACCTTTTTTGAACACGGGTACGACAAAATCATTGGTCCCAATTCCCTAGAAGACGTCATTGCCCCAAACACGTACTGACAACCTAATGAAAGGGAAGCACAAAGATCTTCCTGCATCTCTGAACAACGTTCGAGGGGGAGCCCACTTGTCCAGCCACCCAATGGCGCTTGAAGAAAGGCATACCAGTACCTCAGCTACTTAGGGGAATTAAATTCACAGACTACGACTTGAAATGAGCTGTTTCAATGGAAGGCAGGCAGGATAGCAAAGGGTCAACTGGACTGTTGTCGAAAATATTCCGCCCAGCGATGTTATCCATTTATGCAACGAACAGGGCGAACCGGTTGATGTGGCATAACGGTACTATTATCTGTACATTAAATGCTTGTATGTGGGCTGAGATAAGGCAAGAGCACCCAAAGTTATACAGGAGAACGATTATGGTTCTCAGTCTTTGGCTGAAAAGCCTGATCACAAGGCAGCGGTGGTCGACCTAAGACTGTTCGGGTAGACCAAATTTTAGGAAACAAACTGCCACACTTATTCCAACCACCAAAACATGGACTGTTTGTCAGACCTCTATCCATTAACCGACATGCAGATGATGAATGGACATTCTACAGTACAGCTCAATGGGTTACTGATGTACGCAAACTGTCGCATCAAAATAATGTCCAAATTCTGGTCACTGACTAGGGGGTTTAGACTCGATCTAGGAGGAATCGAACATAAGGTCGCGTGAGCGTGATAAATCTCACACCATTTTGCACGCTTTGTGAGCGCCCCGTCGCGGTGGGCGCTGCACTCTTTAATGTGATGCATTGGTATTTGATCGGGAAACCTGCCGTTGCTATCCGACTGAAGTTTTTGTCTCTGCCGGCAACAAATGTTTGCAACGACGAGAGCGAAAGCGGTGCGCAGAGCCCATGGATAAAAAAACGAGCTTACCAAACCGAAAAAAGTATGAGGATGGATGAAGCTGATAGCACGTACTGCACCCCGTGTTGCATAAAAAGCCGGAGTGCAACAGCGAAGCGTCGCGTAACTAATAGCACCACACAAATACTATACAGAATAAACCATTAAGTGCCTAACAGTACAACTTAGATTAACAGGATACACAGGATGCAGCCACCAACCGAAGGGTCACCACACTGTCATTTATATACAAGAACCTCTGAAAGGCGACCGCTCATGGGGGAAGAAATTGTTCCTCCAAATGCCGTAAACGATGTTGCGGTGCTTATTTGTGACCTGAATATGGTATAAAATTTCACGTGCATTTTTCGCTTAGGAAAGGCGAGATGGTTGCCGTGAGAACAGATTCTATAGCTTACTCAACAAAGCATGTGGGGTCATGAAAGCAATTTTGTTACACAAACCAAAAGTGATCACTACTCAGAGGCATTCGTTATGGGAACCATCATTGGTTACAGTTCTACTGTAGTGGAGACTTCAGTGCATTAAAGCTTCATCAACAGCACATCAGTGTCCAAACACTGATGCTTCGCCGCGTCAAAAGTTTGGCCCTTGGCTGAAAATGTGAGACACCTCCAGTGCCTTCTAAAGCTATGGAATGTTTTCGGCCAGACACCGAGTGTTCGCCTGAATTAGGTAAGTACGGGGGTCGCGACAAACGGAGAACTTCTTTCGAGGCATTGAGAGCTTGAGTGCAACGGCTGAAAAGAGAAGTCGGTCGTAGAAATCGTATTGAAATTAGGGTGACATAAGGGATTACAATAAAATACGTTCAATTAAGTTTACGTGAGATTATCAAATCTCGTCCATCTGTGGTAACTAAAATTGGATGCAAAAGAAGCTAGTCGTGACAAATACGCACACATATGACAACAAATCATTCCGGAGGATAAATGGCTCGCCAATCATGCAGTATTCAATTCCCCATCGCTGTCGAATTTCAAATCCGCCAAGGTCTCCATCAAACAGGAACGAAGTTGTGGAAGCGTGGCTACGCGACCGTAAAAATCGTCCAAACGGTATTTTTCAAAAATAGCCTACCAATGAGTTACAAAACAATTCGCACTCACCCTGTATTTGGAAGGAGAATTTTGTCGGTAGGCTGCTCTGGCAAGTATTTTTAGGGGCTCTCGGACTTCGTCTACGGTATATCCGCTAAGATAAGACATGGCATCAGACCAGGCGTCCTCCAGGTTTGATGTCTGGAAACAGAGCGCACGAGAAAGACACAGTGCAACGACTGCGCGCATGTTGCCGCTTAGGTGAGCAAGGTCGTATTCTTGTATTGTGAGCTCTAAGAGGTATTTGGCGAGATTGTGCATTGTACGATCGGCCTTAAAGGAAAGTTAAAAAACGAAAAACGACTTACATCGACGGCCCTAGACAACCTGCGGAGATAAACTAGAGGGATGGGAATGGACAGATAAAAATCAATCGACTGAAGAATCGTCTGCTCGCAGTTTCTGATGTCACTTTTATTGAAAGCATTATGGGTCACTGCCGTGAAGTCACTTATGTCTGGAGGGTACATCTCCTCAAACTTGGCGGCTATAAACAGTGATGCGATTCCAATCAGCTGGAAACAATCCTTAGTCAACTCTTTACTATGCTTCTACAAAAGTCAGTAATTACTACGTATTGCATATACCATGAGGTAACGGTCGAGGATAGCAATGCACAAGTACAGTGTTTCCGGTTGCAATTTGTAGCTGTGATGTATTTGGACGAGCCAATTTATGAGAATATAACGCATCCGAGGATTCACCTCCCCGTCAGAGCTAATAAAATCCCGATGCATCGGCTGAACGGCAAGCTCCCGGTTCTGTAGGTAATTGAATATAGCCTCGGCATAGGGATAGACGGTTGCCGAATCACCAAAATCCTCATTCTCGTAATCCAGATACTTTTTTCCGGTTTCTTGTACAAGGAAACGACTCCGTATGGCGTGACGGCCACTACGGAACGCCTTGAGTTCAGATTGCACAGGCGACTGTGGTGGGATAATGGCCTTCGGGGCACCCTCGTCAATGCTCATATCACATGATTTTTGGGATTCTTCAACAACAGTTACAAAGCGAGAAGACTTACTAGAAACACCCACTTGACCCTTTTTCGTATTCGCGTTGGTTCCTACTTCTTTGTTGTAGACTCCAAAACCCCTATTTTTTATGTCACTCAGTGCTGATCTAGACCGCGTCACTATCCCATTCTTCTGCAGACCAACATTTTCTTTCGCTGAGATCATGTTGTTTTCATTTCCCTAGCTAATATAAAATGTACGTATTCAACTCACGAAGGCACCGAATCGGGTCCGAGTTCCACGAGTGAGCATTCTGCTAAGGCAAAAAAGAATCGCAGCTGATCGATCAAGGGTCGTAAAATGCGCCCTTGCAACGAAATAGCGTCGCGCAGTGCGAATAAACGCGGATACCAGTTTCCCCGTCTTCCGGCTCATTCAGTGATACCGTGACTGTTTTGTGGTCCATATTCAGCAGCTGGAAGCGTTGATCCAATGAATGTTGTTTTGAATGGCATCCACGCTCTCATGTGTCCAGGCGGTATCGGCGTCGGCATGAATTTCGAGAAAGGTATACCATGACAGGAACAGATGGATAGATTTTACTTATTCTTACGTACTTCCCACTGCTTCATTCCGCGGTTTTTCATGCGATTCATTTTTCTTCCCCTTTGTTTTTTCAGAGAAACACGCAGTCGGTAAACAGAAGAGTCTTGGGTGTATTTTGAACGAAAACATGAAAACAAGAAATTCATTGAAGCCTTGCATCTGTGGGAGTTTTGGTTCATGCCAAACTTCTCTGAATTTACTGAAATAACCGAGAAGTTCCTGTTGGGCTAATGACGCATGAAGACAAGATAACCTTGAATAGTGGGTTCTATACCCCTCTGCTGCTGGTTTCAAAGGATTTTCCACACCAAGTTGGCCGGATGCAACCCCACCCCATTTATAGTGGGTGTTTCAGAATTTGACAGTCTCGCTTGAACTAGTCCAAACTGGTCTTATGCACATTTCTTTTTCCTCTCTTACACCGTCCTGGTTCATCTAGGTAATGAACCAATTGCCGAAGAGATTCCTGTCAAGATATAGCACGTTGAGTGGCCTTCGAGGAGGCAGTAACCGATTACACGAAACAGACTTAGTTTCTAATTTTCGCACAGTGAACATAAAGGTTGATGACGTAGTTCTATGTTGTGTTATTATTATGTTGGCATGTTCCCTGCAAGTTGCGAAATAAAGCTTTGTTATTATTATTATTATTATTATTATTATTATTATTATTATTACCATTATGTGTTGCACCATCTATGCAAGCTAGAGTGGAGTCGTCAAACAAAGCGAGCTTATCGGACATGTTATTCGAAAACAGCAATGAAGAAAAACGATCGCCGAAGAGAAGGCCTCCCAGTCCGGTCTTGAGTGAGACACATGACCAACTTTCATTAACCCCATAACATCTTGTTCACAAAAATCAGTCTATTGAAGCTTTGTGTACCTGTTCACCTCCCAGCCGACAGCCAACTGGGAAACGGGTTGATACCTGCAAAGCGTCGCTGGAACGCGGACCACCGCCATCGTAACTCTGAAGTTCCGGGCTGGCGGTTTTGCGAGCCCTCACAACTCAGAGCATATGTAAATATTGCTACAAGTGCTAAACCATTTTGTCGGACAAGTATGACAGCCCGGTTCCCATTTCGACAAATGATGCAACTTGGTTCTTAGAGGAGATCCGAAAATGTGAACTCATGTTGGTGTACAGCACCACAACTACACATACTTCGCCAGAAGGCACTAATTCCAGTATTTCCACGTTTCTTGTGCGTTTTGATTATATATATATATGGACAAAGTGTTCTTGCCTCCTTCCGACTTTACTGGGCCATGCATGAGTGAATACTACCTGAACCTCGTCGTCACCCCAAGTGTTAAAACCATGATAGTTCACCTGCGGTAGAACAGAGTAAGCCCGTTTCTCGTGTATCCACTTCGACCACGGATGCGCTAAAAATTTGAGGAAGCTGATGACCCTGGTGAGGGAACGTGAACGAGGATAATCCATCATATACCCTCGAAGCTCAGGAATTACGATTCGTGAAGCGATATTTACCTTGGGACATCCAGGGAAATTCCAGGCGTCTACATTTTAGGGTGTGGAATGATTTCAGCCGAAGAATATCATAAACGAAAGATTCAGTTGAGCCTCCCGTGAAAACCAAATTGATTTGCAAATGAGTGTATTTACCAAAATCAGTTCAACTTGGGTTCAAGTAGAACATAAGGTTGACGGAAACTCGAGGACTGAGCCTACCTGATGAGCCCCAAGAAAGGAGAAACTGGCCGTGGGCTGTCTAAGGGTTTTCAGCGACCTTGTGATTAGTTTTTTTCATGAAAATATGCTGCGGTAGCTCGGATATCGTACCACCTGAAACATGAGGTGGTCTTTGTGCGGCACATTCATTTGAAGCATACCAAGAACGAGAGATTCGTTTCAGTCTTCCAAATGTACTTTGCTAAGCAAAACACGGAAGGTCATTATGTAGTCTCCGGGCCATCTATACAACGTGCGTTAACCTTTTACGGTAACAGGATTGTTGCCGTTGCTGGAGTTAATTATAATCTCGAGGCTTGCAGTCGTCCATTTTATGGAGCGTTGGAGGGACCATTACAAATAAGATGTAAGATGAAGTCACAGTGGAAAAATAACTGGCTTGCAACAACGCTAAACTAGCTGACTTAACGCGTGTTTGCAATACATATACAACAATTATTCTTGGGTGAATAGATGGCAAATTGTAATCGCCGTAGTCTAAGTGAAATACGCTTCATCCAAAACTCAACAAACATTTGATTTAACTTATGGTGACAGACTCAACCACGCTTCGTGCATGCCAAATGTTGTGTTGTCACAGGCTGTGGCCAAAGCAACGCAACTGACGATTTAAGGGGTCAACCCGATCGTGGAACGTGATAGAAATATTGTATGTTCGGCTTGGCGGATGGTTGGTTTAACCGCCATCATCGAAACTTCCTGGTTATCTAGCCGTTATTCAGCGACTAAGTCGGGGCACCATGTTCAATAATCTATTAAGTGAAACATTACCCTCAACTACCGGCTGCAGTACGGCGGAGTTGGGGTGAAATTGGAAAAATGCTTACGCAGTGGCTGATGACAATTTACTTCTGGTATTTCATGCATGCTTACAGCATCAGGTCAGACATGAGCACCACGTCTGTCTTTTCTCTTTCAAACGACTTTTAACATTGTTAAAAGCATTAGAGTAAGGACACGTTGTTTCGGAGCCAGTATTATCAGCCAGATTGCATGAAAAATAAGATGCACAGCTGTCCTATCAACCGGACCAAGTGGATTTACGTGACCCTTTGATCTCGTTTCTGGAGGTGCAGGACCACACTGCGGGCGGGTTTGATTTACTTCACTGAATTTTGTGAACGATTACATGCCCTTCGGGTGGTGGTTGGCCAAGTATATATTCAGCAGTCAGGTGGCTTGCCAAAAAAGACTGCAAGAACAATTACACCAACTCGTCTACCTGGGTACTTAGGAAGATCGAATAATACAAGAGTAAACGTGCCAGAGTCCGTCCAACGAAGTCAGTGGTGGCTCACTTGACAACGAAGATAAATAAGCAACAATGTGCGCCCTCAACTGCGGGTTCCTTTACCGACGGATGCAAACCACAATCAGGAACACTGGGTAGATGTTTCTCCGGGACTGTTTTGGCTTCGTCCTGACACAAAATCCAGTCTTGTTTACTTTGACGGAATGTTTTTTCCAACTTGCCTTCATACTAAGGATGGTGGCAGACAGATCCGCTGATTAGGTTATGCCAATTACTCACGGGTAAATACAGCCCCTTAGCGCCATGTGGCAGCAGCAAATTGTGAGAGTACACCGGCGCAAACAGCTGGGCGGTTTTGATAGGAAGCGGGACAGATGCGCAGAATAAAGTAAGAATGCCACTCTGCCTGTACGTGCGAAAGCACTGGGTTTATATCCCCAGGTCACAGAGAACTTTGCCTTGTTTCAGTTATGTTCTGGAAAGTTTCTTGAATTGCGTAAGGGTGAGGACTATGTGTGGCATTTTGTTTTTGAATCGACAACACCTACAGCCCGCGTGTTCTCTGGGGCATTCTATCGGTGCTGCTGGGCTTTATGTGGCTGATGGCACATAACCTGCCGTAAGACTTTAGCCCTGATATTTTCGCGGCCCGTGCTGATTACGTCTGCAGCAGAAGCCGTTTGAAATCAAACTTTTGGGACGCACTGGATACCCACCTTTGAGTTTGGTTTGA
Source organism: Opisthorchis felineus (assembly GCA_004794785.1). Lineage (NCBI taxonomy): Eukaryota > Metazoa > Platyhelminthes > Trematoda > Opisthorchiida > Opisthorchiidae > Opisthorchis > Opisthorchis felineus. Next base: position 2,389 of record SJOL01005788.1, on the reverse strand, counting down.
GCGCCCTTACCCTCTTGTATAGGGGTGTTATACCCGTTGATATATAGACCAACCAATTTTCATCTTGGTAGAGAGAGGTCCTGTGCTTAAACCGGGTCGGTGACTTTTGGGTGGAAGAGTGAAACGCGACTCAGTTTCATTTCGGTTTTCAGATAAGAACATGAGTAAACGGGCCAACATGCCGTCGTTGACAATGATACCAGAGACCGGAATGTAAGACCCAACCACTATGCTTGAGTTTACAGCACTCACCTAGACGATTTCATCACAAAACACAAACAGCGCTGTGGCTGCAACGGCGGGGTGATCCGGCAGTTTTTGGCCATGAGGTTTCTACCGAAGCTTTTGTGCTGGCCTTATACCTAGCCCCACTAAGCACTATAACACAGTGTAGCTCGATTAATACATCCGAACCCAGCGCTAAGTTGAAAGTTTATGCTTTGGAAAATGCTTGATTTAAAATGCCTCTTCTGCACTCTCCGTGTTTTTTGGCAGTTGTGTTTGTGGTTGCGGCAAACGATCCTATCTCTGGTAGCTGTAAAAATGCTGAACTGTAAACATAGCGATAGTGATGGCCTCTAGCGTGTCCCGTCAAGTAAGCATAGGCACAGCTGCGCAGTAGTGTACGCCTTTGTAGCAACCCCATCCGTAAGTAAACTCTTTGCTACTGTCTATGGTAGCGCAGTTAAACATCACGAAGTTGGCACCCAAATGCTCAACTTAAAAACGACAGTATTCCTCAGCTTGGCAGCGACATGGTCACCATTCATAGCCAAGACAGTAGCAAAAACCCAAAAATTCGTCAATGCGAAGGCTTTGGCGCCTCACTAAGAAATTCTAGTAAGTAATAAGTTAATCAAAGTCAGTGGGCTTCAATAGCATTCAAAAGGTTCCCATACATCGTTTCGCATTTCACATCGTTTGTTGGATTTTGCTTCTGTTGCTACAAGTCCTGACTGATTCATTAATTGTTTGTGCCGGTCATTTATTGTTTGTCTGCAGCACTGGGATTGTCTAAAGTCACTGCTGGCCAGGTGGCAAAAATTGCGTTAGCTGGGTGACATCGGCCTGCCTTGCATTCCAATCCCCATTGCAAGATGTTTCCATAGTAAGTCGAATGATTTCAGACAGAATTCGGCAGGTTATCGGCCGAACCTGCAGTTTTCGTTACCTTGTTACCCTTACCGCAGCTTCTACACAGTTAGTTGCTCCAATAAACGGCAATTCCGAAAATTTTCTCCATTTGAGTCTTGACGGTAATTTTCCGCGCTTTCTTCATAGGACATAATATTAGCAATAAAACTATCCACACTAATAGACACAGGCTTAAATTCGAGCTAGAAATCGAATGTAGCTACAGCAAGTTTACAAAAGCAGTAATAACTCTCGGTGTCCAGTAAATTATAACAGTTGGCAACTATGTTAAAATCAACGATGGCAACATTTCATGCCCAAGGTTAACCACTGTGTTAAGCATTTTACGCAAACAATACCAAATATATAATAAGTAGAATTATAGTATAAGACTTTGTGATGACGATAATAATATTACCACCAATAGTTACAAGTACAGGTAATTTATCGGAATTCGGTTCTACGTTTTCCATGCAGCGATGTTTCACAAAGAGAAAAGCATCAAGGGGATGTCGTTAATCAATTTGTCATTCATTTGCCAAAACGTGCTTGCGCGGTGTTTTCTGCGAATGCATAAGTATCTTCTCGTCTTTTGAACTGACGGAGAGGACACTAAATGAAGCCGAAGGCCAGGCAGCTTTCGGGTTTTCCAGGCAACCTACCTTCACTGTCGGTGGCGTTAATGACAGCGGTGACTATCGTACCTGTGGCCTTCAAAGATTAGCCTAAAAGCCTTGGGTAAATAGGTTACCTTTAAAGTTTTGGTTAGTACTTAAACTCAACTATGAATTTGCCACTCACTTCCGAAACGTAATAACATTGAGTCCACACTGCTCTTAGGTCTGCATGCTTGGTGCGCCTTTTAAGTGAACAAACATGCCTCTTAAGCCGGTCAATAGGTTCAAGACAAGATTACTTTCGCCGACTCCCAACGAGTCTCGAAGTGGCGCGTTTGTCCGGAATTAGCCTGATTTGAACGAGCGTTTCTGTGGTATGTTGAGGAAGGTTGTATATTTAAGCGAAAAAAATGTCGAGGTCACCAAACACCACCGATTCAAATGTAAATAACAGTTTAATAATAAAGGATAAATCCCAAAATCTGCAAAGTTCAACGGCCACAGTTTGCTTAAAACCCAGGAAAACTGGGTTTCCAACACATTCCGTCCGGCTGGATACTCTGATCCTGTTAGGGCCAGTTTTACTTGCCTAATATATATCAAAATAGATTGACCTGTTCACAGTAATTAAGCAAAAC
>SJOL01005777.1:446674-466215 GCA_004794785.1 Opisthorchis felineus | reverse complement strand
GTTTAGGTTTGGGTGCCCTGGCAGTGTTCCAGCTCACATACAACCACGAATTGCACACTTACAAACAATCTCTTGCCATTTCGGCCGGCAAGTGCTGTCATCGGTTTAACTTAGTTCATAGAACAGGCGGGTAACCGAAAGAGATTTCTGCTGACGACTCCCTTCTTTTTCGCAGGCAAGTATTCAGGCTTAATCCGAACATATCCACTGATCGGTTTATGTGGCAGTAGCGGTCAGCCTCTTTTGGAGGTGCGCTGTGAGAACAGAAGAAATCACTGAGACCATGGAAGTCGAGGTCAGTCAAATGCGTATAAAAGCTGTATACAGTTCTCCGGAGGTGCGGCTTGGCGTTTTAGACTCTTGCGCATGATTATATATATATATCTATATATATATATATATATATATATATATATATTGCGGTGGATAGCCTAGCCGGTCTTCGTTGTGAAGAAGGGTGTTTCTGTTGAGAGCATAGAGACACCACTATTAACCTCACTAGTATCTACTAGGTACGTGCCCTGAATTTAAGCCACCGCCACAATATCTGCTACTCATGGACCAGTAGTATAGGTCTAATTTATAACACTTGCAATATAACAAACAACACGCAGAGATAGATCACATTTACTGGAGACTTCCCCCTGTCAGTGGAGCCAAGCTATGCCGAAAAGCCGAGAAGTTCTGTACAGTTGTTTCATCCTTACTGAGAATCATCAGCAGTGTGCATCTCACGAAATTCCAGTTTGTCTCGAACCGGTGACCTCCCGGCTAGTAATCCGAATGCTTAACCGCCCACCCACGAGTGGCTGATCGCCAGTGTGAGTGCAGTGCAAGTTTGATATTCAGTCAGTTCAGTTCAAGTTATCAGCTACAAACTATGTGCCAAAGGTTTGTTTGTTCGTCACCAGAAAATTGGGGAGCAGAGGAGATATAGCCAAGCAGTGGAGGCGATGGCAGAAACATTTAGTCCTGGGAACTGGGGAGCTACGCATTGAAGGCAATAGTTTTGGTACAAAATCGCTAGCACCTACGGGACTCAACTATGTCTGCCAATATCATTACCCATTTCTTTGTTGAGTCCCTAGGCTCCCAGGCAGCAAGTCGTCACTCCCCCCCCCGACTGAGTTTCCTGGTTTGTGTTTTTCTACCTCGACTTCAGGTGATACACTGTCTACTTCTGCATTGCTTCTACTCAGCACAGGGCTGGGTGAAAAGAGCTGTGCGAGACAGACGGCCCCCTGGTATGCGGAGCATATGTTCTAATCAGCGTAGCCCAAGAAGCGTGGTTAACTCATTCGTTTTGGGGGACTTCCTTTTTCCCAAAACCATCTGGCGTACCTCAGTATAGCTAATCTAATGTTCCCACCAGACCCGACTCGGAGGTTGACAAATGCTGTCCGTGCCTTCCCAATTCGAGAAGTAATCTCGTCTCCAGCCAGTCCACCGGAAATTATACAATTGCCTAGGTAAACGTCGATTGGCTCGTCTGCAAGCATGAGGTTCGGTTTTGGTCCCACCCAGTCTTGTACCAGCACCTTACACTTTGCAGGTGTGAAGTGCATGCCAAACCGTGCGGCAGAATTACTTAGTTTATTCAAAATGGTTTGCACTTTTGAGGGATCTAAACCAAGGGGTGTGATATCTTCCGCACCTTCAATGTCTTTGAGCGAGCGCCTCGGGAGCATTTCAACCCCCGCTGTTTCAGAGACAGGCAGAGAGGTTTCGAGCAGCACGCCAATACGAAGCTTGCTGTATACGCGTACGCACCCGTAGGAGTTTGCATACAGTGCCCTCATAATTGATATAAATTTGGAAGAGGTAGCTGTGATCGTCAAACACCACCAATGCTTTTGAAGATCATCAAAATCAAAAGCAACGTTCAGATTAAGAAAAGGGACCAACGTGGGACGCTTGAATGAGTAGTGTTGTTCAAGAACTTGTCTCGAGGTCAAGATATGGGCGATAAATGTTCGGCCTGGGCGAAACCCAACTTGGTTCTCACGAGTTTATGTCTCCCGATAATCGATCAGCCTGCGCAAAATAATACCGGACAGTACCTTAGATGTGACGGATGCCAAGCTGCTGCAACGATGGTTTTTGCCCGACGTTCTTGAGCCCGATTTTGGGAACTAGGGTGGCAATCTAGGCGTTCCATTTCACTTGTATTCTGTTTTTCTTCCAAATCTTCAGTCACAGGGTTACCAGAATGTTCACAACACCACAAACGAGAGATTCAGCTGGGTTCTAGGTGAGTCCCTCACAAAACCAAATTTGTTTGCAAATGAATGTATTTCACAACATCAAGTTCACGGTTGGAGAAGACAACAACAACAAGCTGGCATTTTATGTGTTTTCTTTATTAGGTTGCCGAAAGGACAAATGCAGATGCTTGTCTACAGGGAGGTTACACATACGGAGCTACCACTGCAAAGTTCCCTACTGTCACATCCCTCGCTACTTTGGGGCACTGTTCGGATGCATCGAAGCATACCGCAGATTAATGGAATTCAGGGAAACGTAGTAAACAGAAACATTTATACAAAGTCTTCCAAGGAAATCGTTACTCGACAGACTTTATCCGGGGATTCCTGAGAACTCGACCAACTAGACAACCCAAAGGCAAAGGAATTACTTCGTCTGTACATGCAAGACCTTTCCATGCTGATGGCAAGGATACTAATACGGTATGGTTTAGCAACAAACTGTGAACAGCACCTTTGAAGCCAAAAAGATGCACTGATGCAATCCACAAGAAGTATGTTGTTTACAATGTTTGGTGCAAGAATTGTTGTAAAAACTACATGGAACAGACAGGTTGGAACGATAAACCAGAATCGATGAACATAACCCCTTTTCTGGAAACGTCTGTCTGCGTACACCAAAGCCGGAAAGGACACAAAATCGGCCGAAACGATGTCAGAATACGTGGTCACTCAAAACTTTACTGATGAAGCAATAATTAAGTCCAGCGAGATCGAGTTCAGAGGACAAAGGAGATCCAGGGCCAGAGAACTAGGACAAGAACTCAAAAAAAATCCAAATTGAGCAACCGGACCAACTCTCAAGAACGAAGCAGGCCAGAATAATGTGCAGAAACCTCAAGCTTGGAATGGACCAGCCAGAATGAGATAGGATGCTAGCAGAAATGGAAGTTAGACAGACAGACGACAAAATCATAGGAATACAGTCCTGAACCAAACAACGGCTGCAAACGGACGAATCCGAATGTTGAAAACACGAACCAAACAATGGCAACTAATGTACCAAGCCAAAGCAACGACACAACACACATCCAGAGCGGAAGAATGTAACTCCAAGGAAGATGACTTATAAGCAGTCAATCACGTTAGGGTTTGAAGATACTGCTTACAAATTACAGAAGCGCAAACGTGAAAGGTAGAACTACCCTGCACTGATGATGTCTCCTCAAGTGGTAACGAAACGTCTGCAAATCAGTTGTTAAGTTCGACCAACAACTCGAAAGCCATCTGATCAACTACCATTAAATGTACCTGGACAACTTACATTCCAACAGGTCACCGATTTCAACGATGGCTCGGTATAAGAACGTGCCATTGTCGTGAATATTCAGTTGCGTTGTGCCGAACAACTCCTAATCTTCTTGTGGCTGTCGCAAGGGAAATGTTTGCATTAAAACGCGAAACAACGTCCTTTTATTGTCCAATGCTTGAGCTCCTGAATATGTAAAAACTTCAGGCATATATGTTCAAAAATATGTATCATTCACACAAGCACACACTCTGAGCGCTGCGGCCTCGGACGATCACTCGCACACCTTGTCTGCTCGTTGATTATACAGCGCTTGATCGGATAACATACACTAGGTAGTCGCTGGATGACTGGTTCCGTTTTCCACTGATCAATGACTATTCAGTACTCTGCATCATTGCATGCGTTCACACGCAGTTTGATAACTATGTGCTGCAATAATCCGAAGGATTTCGACCTGACGGAAACTCTACAACTTGAAAGCGATTTTTGAATACCAAACTCTGCTGTTCGGTATCCGATTTCCTCATTTGGAAACCTACAAATAGCTGCAGCACTATATTGCGGAGCACGCAGACCTGCTGAACGGTGACTCTGCAGGGTCTGAGTTTCACTATTTCGCGAGCAATCATTTAAATTCACCCATGTCGCCGGCCTCAGATGTACAAGCGGTAAAGATGTCAGTATTTGGTAGATTAGATTGATGAAGAATTTAGAAACCTCTATCGAGGATCATACTGCGGAGTATCTGCATCCCAAAGAGCTCTTACAAGGTTCCCAAATACTCCAAGTGAAACACAGTTACACGGATGCTGTTGCAGTGCACAACGTTTCAAAAACAACCTTGAGAACGTTCACTCTAGTTATTACACCACTCCAATCAGTTCAGCACCAAATCACTGATCACCAGGGGATTTTTTTTCTGGGATGCCGTTTTGCTTAATGAACGAGCAAGCGTAGACACACAGATTCCGATGCTGCTAACTGAATAGGCCATCTCAGGCGTATCTTCACATCGGTCGAATCAATCTACGTACTCCGCTCTGCGGAGCATAGCAATTGTTAGTTTTCAGCTACAGTGGCTAAACATTTGAGTAAGTCGACCTACAAGGTGCAGAAAGAAACAAGGATACTATTCGACATATTCGTGCTGCCAAAACCAGAAGGTACACCTTTTTCAATTTAAAGTGACTCCAAACCACAAAAGCATGTCTCAACACCATTTACTGGATGTTACGATAGAAATAAGAGTCTGGATTCGATTTGAGCTTAACTCAAGGCGTGCCCAGACGCAGTGCGCGCAATTCCAAGGGTCTCAGTCTGTCCAGACAATTAGTCGTCATTAAATCCAATGAATGACAGCGAAATTGGCAAATATGGCTCAATGGTGAAGACCATACCGGTAGACACCGCTTGTTTTCTGGTTACTGAGTCCAAATTTGAGTCGTAAACGTAATAGGCAGTCAAAAGCAACATCTACATGGTTAGGGTTTCCTTCGGGTGGCAGCAAACGACACGAATAGTGAGCTAGACAGTGAGACCGAATCAGCAGTGTTGCTCAGTCGTCCGATTTTTTGTAGAAAACAACCGATTGAAGGTAAGTTACTACCGTTCAGCGGCAGCTGATCTGCGAAGGGATTAGTAGCGCACAGTGTCATCCTCAGCTGGCCAGTTGATGAGCTGTCCTGGTTTGGTCGGGATTCGTTCTGTGCGGTTTGTTATATCCCACCAGGAGCACGAGAATGACGCAGCTAATTTCTGACACACAACACCCGACCACCGATTTGGGTTGTTTGACAACCCAGTGTACATAAAAAACGACTGAAGCTATATGAGAAGTGAGAGCAGCTACAGCGTCAGATAACCCCCTGGCCTTACTTTCCGACTAGTATACATTTATAAGCCTCGAGCAAGCACAAAATTCTCCCCCAGCAGCTAAGGCGGCGAAATCACTAGTACGACAGTCGTTGAGTCGTGGTTAGGCTATATCGTTACCCGTCTTTTGGCAAACAATTGGTCTTGTATTGGGAAGATGAGAACAAGTTAGGTATAGTCGTTTCACTTCGATGGTTATATATAAAGCACTCCGGAAACCTGAAAGGGCAAACACATTTTTCTCTCACCATGGACATGTACGTATTTCACATAAATGTTTTGACGGCTTGATAGGGGAGTCATTTGTTTCACTTATCTACCTGTGTCCCTCTCCCTGACAACTGATCTCAAAGTAAACGCAACAGGGATTAACCTGACAGAACGGATTAAATTCGTCGCGAAGAGACTGGGACTTATCGTTGTCTGATGGTTTGTCTTTGCGATCCACTGAGCTATATTGAAGGTGCTCGTTTGACACTCACAGAGCCTCTCATACCAGGGTGACCAATGTTGAGAGGTCTGAACGACACAGTCTCTTGGCCTTCCTGGCTGGGGGTTGGAACATATGTGGCGGCTTGTTTTGTAAAAATGGTAGTGCACTTGCATTTCCGGTCAAACGCCGCTGCCTAAACTGGTTAAACGTTTGAGCCAAAGGCTTCGGACGGGGACCTTAATCGTCCTCCTGTCCAAATGTGGGCACCCTGGCAGTATCCCAGCCCACGTACAAACGTGATAACTACAACTAACAACACTACCATACCGCATCGACAGTCACCTGGTGTAATCAGCCGGGTTTTTTATTCACTGCATACAGCAGGGCGGATAAGCGCAAAACGGACTTCTGCTGATGCCTTCTTTCTTTCTCTTTCACGTACCTTTTCTTCCCACCGGTGCTGACCGCCTCAGATATCTCGAAATCCATCTTCAAGCTACTTTGCCCGCCATTTCTAGCCGTTTTTAATGTTCCCACTCTGAGACAAGTAGGACAACAAGCTGCTGTTGCTCTCACACTGGACTCATTTGACGTTTATACGTGCTGTGTATCAGAAACAAGAATTTAAGACGCAGGCGTAGCGGTCGAGCCAACTGCCTCATCGCTCTTCACTTGCTTCCTGCTGCTCAATTCTGGAGATCCGGGGGCCGCTGTGGTTGGACGTGCAGGGGTTGGTATCATCCTAAGTCACCTGTTGGAAGGTTTCTTATTTGACTGGATACCTGATGATAGTCGGTTCTTTTTGGTTCGTCTGGCAGAAGCGGGAAGTTGATCGTTGTCTGTTTGCCGTGTCTGCTTATGCTTCGACCTACTGTAACAGTGAAACCATCAAAGACAAGCTTTATGACGCCGTGAATACCCTATTACAGTGAGCTGGGAGCTCAGATATCACTGTGGTTGCCGCGGATCTGAATGTGCAAGTGGGCAAGCGTAACGCACCTTAGACTCAGTTGGGTAGTCGACGATGACAAACTAGTACTTCAGCTATGTACTGATTGCAGGCTGTTATTATGCAGTACTAACTTCCGAGGCCACATGGTGTCCTCCAACAATGTGCCAGCCACGAACCTAAACTAATCACATCGCCGTCATCTACCGCTGCGGCTGATTTGGAACGCATTTGTGGATTCCCACCATGCGCTGGTCCGGAGTCGGTTCACCCTTCATTTGTCAGGGCTACGTAGAGTGCGGAAAAATCCGTTAGCAACTGTTCCACCATCAGATCTGAATCCATACTGGGACGGTATCGCCACCTCTTTGCACAGTGCTGGGAGTTTTGCCTGTCGTACGGCGCCATCTGGTCCAGTCCATCACTGAATGCCAGACAGAACAGAATCTCGGGGAAATGTCCCTGCTGCCCCCAAATATAATTCGGTCCGGCGAATTTTCGGACACCAAATCAAACTTAGTGTGAAGCCGTGAAGCCTTCTGGACAAGGAGGGCCCAAAAAACTGGGAATGTTCGAAGACTGTTTGATTTGAACCGGTCCTAGGAAATCACCTGTTAGCGAAACCATCATAACCATCTTCAGCAAAGCGGGACGCCCTTGATCGCTGTGCCGAGCAGTATGAACAACGATTCCCGTGGCCATCTGCTGCTACTCATTTGGATCTTACAACTGAAGTAAAATACTGGATGGCATCAGAGGTTTATGACTGCATTTGTTCTCTCCAGAGCCACCAAACTCCTAGTCCGAATGACCTCCGTCCCGCATTGTTCAAGGATGGGAGTTTTAGAAAAGGACTTATTGTAAGTGCCGTAATCACAGTTTATTCAACTTGTTTCCAGTCGTAGCGAGACCGTTGGTGTCGCTAACTCTTTGTTACCCTCTGGTGTCTCGTGAAACGCTGACTTGAGAGCAGCAAGCGGGATTCCGGCTTGATAGGGGTTGCGTTGACCAAAACTTTGTACTCTATGAGACGCTAGAACGGCACCATACGTATGAGCGACCTACAATTTTAGTACCCCTGGATTTTTAAGGCGAATTCGACTCAGTTGACCGGTCTGTTCTCCATAACACGCCTGTGCAGCAAGGAATACCCTAGAGGTTTGTGCTCTTCTTTGTATTATCAGGTTTCCGGGCGTCTGAGAGTATACGGAAAGCTCTCGAAAATCCGTCGTACGTAAAGTGATGTCCGTTCCTATTCAGTTTAGTACTTGGCCAGAAAAAACAACAAAGGCCAGGAGGTCCTCAAAACTCTGGTGCTCAGATAGCTGTTGGCGAAAGCCCTGTCGATCTGGAATAGGCAGACGACATCGTTCTCGTGTTAGAAGAGCAGAAGGTGCAGGTGTGTTTGGATGAACTGATCAAGGTGATCCCGTCCTTTGATCTGTACTTTGTACCCACAAAGTGTAAGGTCATGCTCCTGGACGTGCAGTCACTGAACACGCCACTTACAATCCAGGGAGAGGCACTCAAAGTTGTGGAGCGTTTTGCCTATTTTGGAAGTTGTACTAGTTCTGATTGTAGTGTAACAGATGAGGCCAATGCACGAATCTCTAAGGCTGGGGTCATGGTTGCTAATTTGAGACACTTATAGCGGAAAAGTGGCATATCCCTGCACCTCAAGGGACTGGTGTATCAGGCTATTGTACGGGCTGTTTTGCTATACGGCCGCGGGACATTACCTCTTCGAGCAGCGGAACTGAGACGTCTTCAGGTGTTCGACAACCGTAGTCTCAAAAACATAAAGCTCATTTAGGATGATGTCGGCGAATCCGTAACGAGGCGAGCAGAAAGGGAATTTTCGGTTGTGTAACGGGGATTTCAATCGAAAAATGTGTACACAACCAAAAATATGCTATGGTCAAGCCACGTATTGCGCATGCGGAATCAAGGTTTGTCGAAGACAGTGATGTTTTCTGTGCCCTAATCAGGGTGGTGCAAATGGAGTGGTGGTTAGCGGGTAACCTGGCGGGGGGAAATAAAGTCCAATGACAAATGACTGGATACTGTCGGTGCGATTGGCCTTCTGGAACAATGTTCACATGATCCCCACTGTGCCTGGTTGGAGGCGTTGCACGGTGCGATTGGTAATCAGTGTTCTCAGTTTCTATCCAGATTGCCCAAATGAGTGTTTGGAGGTGTGGGCACCTCGGAATGGTTGTGGTAGGCTAGCGTGAAGACCCCTCCTTTTGCTATTTTATTCTTTTTTTCATAATAAGACTTTCAAATAAATCATGGCTTTACAGCAGTGAAGCATCACTTTCGAACACTGATGTTATGCCGTCGTTATGATGATGAACGGACTGAAGACATGCACGCATCGCAGTCTGACGTAGTCTGACGTGTATTTCGCTCAACCCAAGGGTCTTTAAAAGGTAGATTTTCACATTTACATGAAACTGAAACACTGTTGGCCAGATAAGTGATGAGCTTTGGCTAAACCCTGGCTGTATATCTCTGGTTGTTGATGGCTTCAAATCGGCAAAAAACGCAACTTCCAGTACCTTCTCTATATTAGGGCGTCCAAGTAATTTCCAGAGGACTTTCCGCTAGAATTCTTACGATAGAGTATCCTAATATAAGTACTAAAATGACCACGGCTATTGCTGGATGGCTGATTGTTAGTTTCAGTATACCTGTTCTGTCGTATGTCAACCATCCAAACAGGTTGTCCGAATCCTCAGCATATAAGATGTGACCACCTCATAAGCGTTCCTGGTATCATGGTGACTGAGATCCTTTGTCCACCTGTGGGTAACTAGAAGTTGATATCAGGAAATACCTAGCAAGTCTTCAGGTTTTTTGAAAGCACTACAGATACCTCCAACCTTTCAGACACTTGGAACAGTGGCCGGTCGGCCGACATAAATCACGTGATTTCTCATACTAGTGCTTGCAAAACACCCTAAAATTAGGACTAGCTCATTGGAAATAAGACAACTGGGAAATGGCCTTCGTAGCCGAGAATAACGTGAAGCAAAATGGACGTATAAACAAAGCCATAGCAGTGCACTGTAATGCGTCTGAATTAAGTGACCCGTTCACTTGACTCATAACAATTGCAAGGCTGCACGTACGTCTACCAATGCACGCGACAATGCTAATCGAATGTGCAAAGGAGTGATGTGATGACTCATCCGGTTAGGGTTAGGCTGACAACACACCTACTCTGTGTTTTGTCTCAGGGATCAATGAAGCGGTTTCTGTCAGAGGTAAAACTGAATTTGAGTTCCGATCGTGTGATTGTAGATGAACTGGTGAGTGGTGGAGCCGCTGAGGCGCGCCAGAGACACATTAGCCATGATCCAAGCAAGCCCATCATCGGAATTCCAATGAAATGTGGCGAACTTTTTGGCCACTTGAGACCAACGTGTTTGAACGCCTTTGGGTTGCTAACCATTGTATCCTGATAGTTCGACCAACCTGTTTGCATGGTTTTCCTAAAGGGAGATGAAGATAACTTCATGCAGTATTAGTGTCTATACATAAGCGGTGATTGTTCCGGACGCGTTTCCCAAGTACCCTGCTGGCTTTCGCTATTGATTGTCGAGTCTGTGGATAGTTTACTGACAACGTAGCAAAACTCCGAGCAGCACGCTAGCTCACAGCTATTTGGCACTGCCCTTGGTTGAACCACCGTTGACGAAAGGCAAGCGCTCTAGAAATATCTGAATTTAGGCCAAAGCGAGAAGCTGATGAGCCGAACGTCGTATTCTGCCGATGTAATTCCGTCTCAGAGTGCAAAAAGACGGCAAAAAACAACAAAACACGGACGTTAAACTCGGGCATCATTGTTTTAGCAAGGAACCTTTCAAATTGAATAAAAAATCATCCGGCTGGCAGTATATTGATTTGCCGATGTGTAGTGGTTCCAGGTGCTACAGCTTCGTTCACTGAGGATAAGGGGAATGATCGAATGAGAGCCACGCGTTTAAGGCGATGACCTAGTCAGTCCTCTGACGCTGCATGCTTCTGTTTGTCCGTTGGGGAAGAGAGTCTTTTGACAAAGCCCATCTTCTTCTAACTCAAGGCTAATCTCGATGAGTCAGTTCCATCAAAGCAACCCTGATTCCGTTCTTATCTTTAGTCTAACTATACATACGGCTGCTTCTTGGAGGCGTTTTCAAAATGTGACGTACTTCAGACTTGGTTATCCACTAGCCTTTTCGTTGGTAATTTGTGAAATTTTCATTCTCTGGTTTCTTATTGTTATTTTCCAGTTTTTTTTATACAACTTGGACGAGTTTCTTCATGGCCTACAAAGTGGCAGTTTCCAGGTGTGACATGTGCTTTCGCACATTCCGGAGAGTGACCGGTACTGCATTCAGCTCCATGCATCAGTTCTCTTATCAGTAGATTACCAAGAACTCTGGCACACGACAATATAGTTGATAAGTTGTCCGTGCCCAATTATTGGATGGGTCTATGCGTCAGGCAGTGTCCGACTTATGCAGGACCACGTGTTTACTAGCGAATTGTACAATTGTATTGTACACTTGTCAATGGTCTTACATCATTATCGTTTAATGATTCGATTCCAAATGGAATCATTTATTCATCCAGGATTCCCAGTCCCTGCGAATTCCAGAACTGCAATCGCCCAACGGAATCATAGAGTCGCTTAGGGATACAGATGACCAGACCTTACAACTGATCACGGAATTCGTTCTCTTCATCGTTTGAGCGTGACTGTGCGAGGGCTCACTCACTAACACATATGACAAATCATATTCACGACGTCCGAAATCGGAGGGTTATCAGTGTTCATTTGGAACACTTCTGTTTATTCACCTGCAACTGTGAATGCCACAACACATCAGTAGAAAGCACAATCACAGTCGGCCTTCAGTCTATTTTCTCTGATCAGCCGGTAGGATCGCAACAAAAGTTATTCGCCTTTCTGGCAGGTTTCCTCCATCCTTATCCGCTTCTGGTTTCAAATCGCAGAAGTCCGTTGTTCCTTCTCATGAATAAGTTAATGGAGCTGGTGACTGCTGAGTCTGGAAATAAGGGTTTGTTGCTTGTGCCCAGCCGGCGATCAGGGCCAACCGTTGAACGATCGAAGCGTGGGGTTTTGGAACCGTTCTTCCTAACTAGTCCTTACTTGGTGGACGACAAAAGCAACGCTACTTCCTCAACAGTGGAGATGTTATTCGCCTGGGAGAAACGCTTTACGGTTTTCACATCCCTTACGTATCTTGCATTGAAACTTTAACTTCGGACCGCCTATTTTTTTACAATTCTCTTAGTAGGATAAATAATCGTTCAGCTGTAACACCCTTTCGGTGACTAGCTGCCATGCCACCCGAAGGAAGCACGAGGGCTGGGATATTGCCAGGTTGTCCAAGCTTAGACAGGGGAAGTCGAGAGGCAGAGGTCGGGTTCGAACCATAGACATTCCGGTCAGTAAATTCGCGCTCTAACCACTGAGCCATCTCGCCCCCCCCTTTGTAGGAGGACTCGTCGGTCTTCGTCCAACGGCTCTCAATCGGCCAACCTGACACGGCTGAACCCAAAGAAACTGAGTTTAAGCCAGTGGAGTCTGCAAGATCATTGCGGTGGTGTGGGATGGAGCGTGATATCAAGCACAAAAATAGACTAAAATGACAAAAAAATAGTGGTGTGATACAAGAAAACGCGTGCTAAGTTTCCGGTGGGAAGGTGTCATTACCGTGACGGTGGGTACCTATAGTTGCTGATATGGCGTGTCAGGAAGGTCATATTCCTGGAGATTATCCCAGAATACCCCAAACCTACTGAGACCCTCAAACTTCACTAAACGTCGATCAGGCAACCCTGGATCAAAGTCAGACAGTACGAGACAGCCCTGAAACAAGGTCAGACAGTGCCCCCTCAATATATATAGCGCGAGGCCGTTGTAATGTCGCACTTGAACTCGCTTGTTGAAATAAACCTATTGTGTTCCTTATCGGCGAGTTGTTTTTTCGGCCCTAGACACGAGCGGGGATAGCAGTCAGATATAACATGGTGGCTCTCCGTACTCGTAGAAAAGACGGAACCAGCGTATTTGGCGCAGCCGAATCAACCTTTCAGTTGGACGAATAACTGATTTTTCGGCAAAAACTAGTCGCCAGCTGTGCCAGTCCGATAGTTAGCCACAGCTCTTGTTTCTTCAGTGCACACTTCCCAGACGACATTTGAACAGACCAGCATTTGGCATGTTCCTGCGTTTTATAGGTTTGCTTTCGTCGACAACCAAAAGCTAATTCTCGCGCCAGGACGAAAATACTAAGGGACAGTAGAAGTGAATCTGCCGATGTACTTTGCCCCTAAAGCAAAGTGCGTAGCGAGTCGCGAGGTGACGTTATTTGGGAGAACTGAATCAAGCAGTCCGCTTGATTCTGTAGGACTCCGAGATGTTTCTCAAAAATAACTTCCACCTCGCGGGGAGATGTATAGTGAAGGCATCGCGGAAATGGACATCGGTGCTTCATTTTTTGGTTTCCTTATTTTAGAAAGTGAGGTGATGAAATGCAGTCCTGTCGGAGACCAACTTTAACGACAAACTTGGGCTAATATTCTGTGCAAACTTTTAAGCCCTCGAAGGTTTTGTACTAAAAAGCCCAGATAAGTGTGATAATGATTACCAGATCACATTTGAGGAGGGAAATCGCCACAGTGCATTACGATCAACTAGGTCGAACGCTATTTTTTGATCTAATAAGGCAATACCTGTTGGGTTTCTAAATATGCGGTGCTCTTTCACAAGTTATTCCAATATAAAGAAATGTTCGACTCAATCACCACCCGGACTGAAATCTGTTTGGTTTTAACGAGTGCTTCTCGCCGGTACTGGCAAGCCTGCGCAGGTTGATGTATGTGAGCAACGTAGAAGCAATCTTGGTTAGAATGAAGCCTCGATGCCTCTCACATTCAGCCTCTTGACTGCGAGAACCGCGGTATAGATCCTTCAATTCTCTCGCACTACTGTGACTCCTCAAGCAACGACTTCTCAAATGGAAGTTTCACCCACCAGGTGAATTTCATTTTTCCTCTGAAGCACTTATAGACTGTTGATAGTTGGACGAAAATTTGGGATTTTCTGGGTGTGGATTCCGTCCTGTAAATAAAGCAAATCTATGCAAAAAGCCCGAGAAGCACTGCTTAGCTGTTTCATCCTCGTTGGGAATCATCAGCAGTGCGCATCTTAGTTGATCACACTGCTGATCTGCCACTGGTGGCCGAAAGGCTAAGAGTTTGAACTTGTAGCCGGGTGGTCACAGGTTCAGGACTTTCTGGAGTTTCGTCAGATGTGCGCACTACAAACAATCGTTTTCCCTCATAATAACTTCCCCAACTGGCAACTTTCACAACCCTTCTTCGATTTTGTTTCCAGGGTCACAACCACCACACTGTATCTGCCTGGAGTTGAGACTGCAATTCAAGTATCGCCTCCAAGAGCTTCCTGCTTAATTGAATCATCGGCCAGTATGAACGTCCGCCATTTGTTGACCAGCGATATGGATCGCTCTGAGACAAGTTGACATGAGCTGCAGCTTTCTTTTGGGACTCGCACAGTCACACGCGTTTCGAATGCCGAATGAGCATTCATTCGGCTGACCGGTTGGTTTCGCGTTCGACATTTGTCCACACAGTCGTTGCTAATAGACCTCACTGAAACCTACATCTTTCAGCCTGTGCACTTAGCACTGGTAAATTGTAATTATCCTTGTCGCAGTGCGACGGGTCGTGACACTCGAGGATCAGGACATGGTCTGAGTTCGTGCACGTCTTCCAAACTGAGCGTCAGATCTCCATCGATTGCTACTTGGTGCGCGATGGGTGTGAGTATCCAGGCGGTTAGATGTGGCATGGCGCCAAGTAACAAGTACCCACCATTTGACTGAAAATTGGCGCTTGCTATAAGTAGACAGAGACCAGTGCGCAGACGGAGCGATCAGCGGTGTCAGTTCTGATAATATCTACACCACCAAGATGACTTTCCTGCTTGGTGATTCTGTCGGTTTGAGTGTTCCAACCATTCGAATGTAAAGTAACACATGCGCACTTACCACTAGAAGGCGTTTGGAATGTACTGGGCAAAAGATAGTGTCTTTGCTGTGGTTTGTTGCAGCCTACTCAAAGATGATGAATAGGTTTCCTGGCCAGTTCGACTGCAAGCGGTCGACTGTTCATAGGAATTCAAACAAGTGGAGCAGGTCTCACTTTCAACGCACTACTCGGACTATTGACAGCAGTCAACATTTGAAACTCAAAAGAGAGTAAATGGAACCTTCTTGGACGCACTGAAATGCGCACTCTGGTGGGGTACAGAATGCCGGTTCAACGATTCAGCCGAGTAAGCGGTAAATACCTGGAAAGTTTGTTGATGTTGATTGCTGATCAGCTGACTGTCAAGTAGTTAGCTTTTAAACATGTCGTCACTAGCTGATGCGACATGCACCGTGCTCCTCTTTGTCATCATCATCGACTTGGCGCCCGTCTGGAGATTTCTTCGAAAGTGATGACGTTCGATGATGATCATCACATTTGCAGCCAATGAGTAGATAGGATTTCTGGCGGGAGATTGGACAAGATACGACTACATGGGTGTGGTTCATAAGTCATGTGATCATAATTCATGTGGAGTACCAGACAAAAATTCCATAGGTGACGAAAAGTCGGACCTGTCAGACTGAACACGCAAGTGAATTGTATGAAAATACTTGTCAGAACTACTTTATAAAATGACTGCTTGTAGTAGCGATTGTATTCACAAATTTCATAGCACAATGGCTGGTAGTCTCTCATCTTACGAATACGAAAAAGTCAGTTGTCAGGACAAATACGAGAACGCAATACACCGATGGGCAGATAGGATGCGCTTGACCCGCCTTCCTCTTCTTCGAGTGTTCATTGGAGAATTGGTTGGAACAATGATTTTGGTCATTTTCGGGGATGCGGCGGTCGCACAGTCTGTATTTGGCAGCAACGTCTCAGCCTTTTCAGTTAGCTTCGGTTGGGGATTGGCCGTGATACTTGGAATCTTCATCAGCGGCACTCTGGGATACGGTCTGCTGAACCCAGCGATTGCGCTGGCTTTCGCGTTTAATGCCAAAGTTCCTTGGATTGTGGTCCCAGTTGCCACAATTGCTGAACTGATTGGAGCTTTTCTGGGTGGTCTGATCGTGTATTGTAACTATCAGGTGAACATTCAACTCTTAGATCCTGGTCTGACGACGAAAACACTGGGCATATTTTGTACTGGACCATCTAATGCAGGAAACCTTCCAGGATTCTATGATCAAATCATTGGGACTGCATTGTTAGCTCTGATGGTATTGGCGATAGGAGACAGATACAACTTCAACATCCCCCCATATTTGACTCCGATCTACATTGGATTTCTAGTCAGTGCTCTCGTCGGGGCACTTGGTGTTAACGCCGGCGCAGCTTTGAATCCAGCTCGAGATTTGGGTCCACGTCTCGCAGCTTTTACTGTTGGTAAGTCTTATACTTCGTCAAGATATTGTGTAACTTCCATGTTTCCAGACTTCTCTGAACAGTTGTTCGTTGAAAAGATTGCAAATTTTAATGTTGTGCCGAACAATTACTATTCGCCCTTGATTTTCTCCAAACAATTGCAAGGTTTGTTAAACTTTGTGAACTCTGTATGACGCATCTCCGTTCCCTCCGGAAACGTATGAGGTGCTGGCTCGAAATGCATATTTGCTATCAATATCATATGAGCATACTGCAATTCTGGCACATTATATTTTACCTGGTTGCGGACTATGTCGCCTCAGACACCTACCAAGTCCAAGCCAAATGTCTTTGCAAAAAGCACTAGATCTCTCTCTCTCTCTCTCTCTGGAACGGAGGTGATGCATTTGTCAACTTGAGATGCTGCTGACATAATCCACATAAAATTACACAGAACGGTTTATCCAATGCAGCTTGAGGACTAATCATCTGACGACGCGGGGCCATAACTGTCCCATCTCACACTGGGATTCGAAAATTTGAGTTCGACGAGATGGTTTGCGGGTTCTTTGCGAAGCGTGTTCGAGAAACTCCAGTGGTGAAGGCGCGACTGACCGAAAGGTTTATGGTTCGAATCCAACCCTGGATTCATGATGGCTCCTCTCTTAGTTCGGACAACCTGGTAATATTTCAACCCACCACCTTCGTTCTTCGTATGGAAATGCAGCTGGGCAGCGAAAATATGTTACCGCTGAAAGATTATTATTACTAATCATTAATATTTTTATAAGTTAGAAAGTTTCCAATTTCACACTACACACATATTCGTTTTTATATCTCTGCAACCGAGCAATGGACATCATTGTATGATGATTACTCCCTCTCTACCATTTCAGGATACAAAAACGCTTTCACCGCGTATGACTCGTACTGCTGGGTTCCCATTATTGGTCCGTATATTGGCGCCGTACTCGGAGTATTACTCTACGAACTGATCATTGGTGTGCATATTCGTGGACTAAAGAAAGAGCAGGAACGCCAGAACAAACTGAAAGATTACGATGATTTCTGAATTACTTTGTCGTCTCACAGGCATGATTGAGTTTACCCAGCTGTACAAACCATTCTGTGTTGAAAAATCACAAGAACATTTCTATGAAATCTTGGCTCATTTGTTGACCGTATTTGCTGCTGGGCGGGGAGATAAACAAACTGTCGATTAAGAAAGTGTTCAAATTTGTACAGTTTTGGTAACGGTATTTGTTTAAAGTGAATGTTTGTGAGGATGGCAACGATGATGATGATGCAGCTGATGATGATGATGGTGATGATGATGATGACGATGATGATGATGATGTTGATGATGTTACAGCGGTGGAAGATGGTGATGTTGGTGGACTGCCATATTCAGACTGATTATCATATGCTGATTTTTGTTTTCGTCAGGGACTTCTTTGTAAAAGGTTAGTTTTGACTGTTGTACTCTCAATGGCTCCTTTACAGGGTTTACGCCGAAGTGCTTTGCCCTTATTACAGGCATGTTTTGTTTTCCCAACGGACAATATTCCCTAATGCATTTGAATAATTTCTGTCTCTTGTTGCGGCCTATACTAAAACCAACGAAATGCACAGGTTTTGCCACTTTCATTACGTCTGGATATTCCTAGGTGAATAGCCGTTTGACAAGCGCATTAACGGAGGAGAAACATACCACTGACGCTAAAGACGATAGGTCATCTTAAATCGATAGATGAGTAGAATTTTTTAAATAAAATCTCTCGAATCTGGAGTCTATGTGCTTAGATTTAATATGGTTGCCACTTTGTGGGCAATGGTTTTAACTTTTGAGGTTGTCACCAAACGAAAGTTTACTTTAAGCCAAAACTGTGTTGCTGTTTCGCGACGTTCTGTTAGTCATATGCAGAGCGCTGTCTACCATAAATCGCGGTATTGGAAAGCAATCAAAGTTGACTGAACGACCCTACTTTGAACCCGTTTTCCCTTTCACTAAGCCTGTCAACTTAAGTTTATGCAACGTTTGGCACCAATCACCCTCAGTGGCTCTGATTTTCTTTGTGTTGTCTGGGGTGGTGATTTTTCAAAAGGTTATCCTTCATTCTTTGTTTTGAGCCAGACTTCCACATGACAGAGAGAATAACTACATTAGATTTCGTTGGCGTTTTAGGCTACCTGTTTGACAGTGTCGCCTTCTTTTGTCATTTTACTGAAGGCGTTGTTTTTCTGAAGCAATTTCGCGGTTTTCTTCGTGATTATGCCTTAAATCTCAGGATTGCTACGCCTGTGTTTATGGCGTGTGGCTGAAATATGACACAGAAGGTGGAAATTGTATTCTTCAAAAAATTGATTGTAAATTTAGTGACTGTGATGCAGTTTCCAGATATAAAATAGGAGAAGAGTTTTTAAGACAAGGGACAAGGGCAAGAGGACGCGTGGGAACGTTCATTATTTTAAGACTATGTGCATATGTGATGTTTACTTTCCTGTCTAATCAATTGTAACCGCATAGTAAGTGTTTCGCTAATAAATGACTTCACGGCGAAGGGCTTTCCTCCTTTCACCTGTACCGGTTGTGTCGATCGGTTGACTTGCCTGTCAGGACTGCCCAGTCTGGTAGCACCCCGGATGCTTGAAACCTTCTGGATGGTTTTTCGACTAGTTGTAGGTGGTTGCGGAGTTGCTTCAAAGAAGCGTCCAGCAACGCAGACGATATAATTGATGGAAACTTGATAATTACTAAGGTGTCTTGAGCTGCTTTGTACGACCCTTCTGTTGTTTTCTCCACTATGAACTGTGCTACATTGTCGACCAAGTCGACTCAGCTTCAGTCAAGAAGCTGTCACTGATGTGATGAGTTGTGTCAATGATATCAGATGTTTTAAGTTTTGCGTCAGAGATAGATCCGATTCGGTGTTTTATCTTTGAAAGTAAATGAATTTCAACGCCGATAGTCCATCATGTTGGAAAGAAATAGATTCAACTATTCTTGCTATCGTGACTTCAAAGATATTGGCACTGTGGTAGGTCTTGTAGTACTCGCTAAGTTGCCGTCCTGTTCGGCGACAGCGCTCCACTGGGTGCGTATTTATTTATCGTTTATTTTTGAAGAGCATGTTCACAGACATAAAAGGTAAATGCAAGCGATAAATGTGGAAGTGTTACAGAAGAATATGAGGTAAAAGAGAGAAACGTCTCTTTCGAAGTCAGACCACCAACAGTTCCAGCCAGATAAGATAAATCCCAAAGTATGTA
>SJOL01005777.1:412967-426019 GCA_004794785.1 Opisthorchis felineus | reverse complement strand
CGGTTGGAAACCACATCGGGACGAACAAACTTCGGCAGCCGATGATCTGAACATCAGATTTCTTGAGTAGTGAACAGTGCAAACCCTTTTGGGACAGTACAAATTAGAGTGAGGATCTCCAAACATGGATTATTCACTCTTTTAATGGTTGAAAATGTTTACTTAACGGCGTCACTGCCCATCCGTAAACGTAGGTGGAGGCCTGAAATTTCGGATAAGAGCATGACACACCAGGTGTGCTTTGTTCCAAATCAAAACAACCTGAGTACTACCGTTTACGTTATCTAGCGGGTCTTCTATCCTCACGAACACTATCTTCATAATCAAGCAAAAAAACCAGGAGTTTTGAATGAATAGTATCATAAACCTCAGCCATTCGCGGGTTTTCATGCACCGACTATCCTAATAACAATGAAATGGCTTAAATGACTTCTGTGAATGATCCTAACCAGTTTGACCAAAAGCTCATGGATCAATAGGACCAGTCAGACCAAATCTATGAGGTAGCCGCTGTAGAGAAGGGGACTACAGAGCAGTTTGAATGTATCATTCGTGATTATCTCTCAGTTTATTCAGGTATGACACGTGCCAGATTGTCCAGAGTTAACCCATCTTCTGCTACTAATCAGCGATGGATAGTTTCTTCTGTGGGGTTAGGTGGCTCATCCTAGAACGTGTATTTGTACCCTGAGTGTGTACTCTGAGTGTTGTTCAACCCTTCAGCTTGAAGCAAGCTAAATGTTTCTATTTATGGGTGCCAACTTAACGAAAACTGCAGGAAATAGGTCCTTTTAGAATACACTCCAACTCTGGTAGACGTCTTACTGTGTTCTTCAATTCGAATCGCCCTGGAGCAAACTCTCCTTTAATAAACTTGGGACGGCGCTCACTGGTGAGCGCCATTAAATTTTCCATCAATTTTTTCGTGATTAGAGCCTTCGTCACCCATACACGAGCTCCCAGACTGGACATCAATAAGAGCGTGGCGGCAGTGTGCATGCACCCAGCAACTTGAATGAGACCGAGTGACTTTGTACTCACTTACTGTATGTTGTGTTTCTCTCCTTCATTCATACATAAACCTGACTTGTAATTGTTAGCTGGTGACCGTCTGAAGACAGTTGTTATCCTACCTCCTGTGTTGAACCGTTTATGAACACAACAGATGAGGTCGGTTTAAGGCAGGGGAGTGTAGAAGTTCAGAGAAACTTGTCAAAATCACTCGTTTGTCAAAGTTATCCCATTTTTACTGTCCAACGAATGGACCGTCTCTCACAGGTATGCACTACCTTTCGCTGTCTACCTGCAGATGTGAGGGTTCTGTCCAGCTTTTAGTGCATGCGCGTAGCTGGCACAACACGAATATGTGTTTCTCATGTGATTTGAGACCTTAAAACAGAATAGTGGGAGAAGTATTCTAGCTTACGACACCGTATGTTCTGAATGCGCATGGGGGAGGGTTGTCTCTTCAACTTGCGAAACATGTCACGTGAAACATCACAGCGCCAAATGTCTCGAATTGAATAACATAGGTACTGAGTGACGTTTGACCCAGTATGCAAAAGTGCAAATGGACAACCCGAATGTTTCTTTGTTTATATTTAGTTGTGTGCAGTAGCGCAATTTGGCAGCCGGAATTGACGCATCAAAAGTAAACAATTTTCAGGGTCGAACCGGAAACAATAAATCACTGTACTTTTCTGTCAAAGGGCAACTTTACTTGGTTTTGGCTTTTCCTTGGTCTAGTTAACAGATTTCAGAAGGCAGTACAACCCCACTGCACTTTTATCGTGCCCATTTCCGGCATATCATGGCCATAAGATATGGTGTGATTGAAATAGGTGAGCTCGAGTTGGCTCGGCTGGTAAATCGTGGCCCGTGGTTCGAAACCAACCCCGGCATCTCGATTGCCTCTGTCTTGTCTTGAGCGAACTGGCAGTATTTCGGCCTTCGTGCTTCCATCAACTGGCGTGACATCTAGGCGCCAAACCGGCGTTACAGCTGACCGATTACCGTTGTTACTAAGTGTAATAGGTAGACCAGGGAGAACGTGCTACTCATAAGTTTGCCGAGGATTCATCGACATTACACAGCCGTTTCTACCGCATTTAAGCTTATCAATTCTCTGTCACATCTAAACACTAGATCCCGTTGAGTGGTGTTGAACGGGACTACAATCTTGTTGAAGTTAGACTCCAACTAGTGGTTCGTCTGACTGATTGATTATCATTATCCGCACTAACATGAACAAGGTCTGTCTTATCCGTTCGTTCAAAGAAACTTATATTTCGCGTCCTGAGAGAACGATGAATACACTCACCGATTCTGGAATGAGATGGGTGTCTTTCGCATGTCAAAACGCTTCTTAGTTCAATGATATTGAGCTAACTGTTGTTTAGTCCTGCGATTTTTCGGCCCATGCTCTCCCTGACTTACATTCTGATCAAAGCCCATAATAAGAAATCTGCCAGTCACTCTATCGCAAGAAAAGCTCCCACCTCAAACTCACTTCGTTCGTAAACCTTTAGATTTGCCGCTTAGTGAGTCGAATGAACGAGCTATGTTCACCAGGAGGTCTGTGCACTGAAAGTGCTACGAAACAGCTGGGGAATCAAGCTTTCTGCGTGATCTTTGAAGTCCAGACTATTCATTCGGACTATATTGATTGAAATACATTAGACGAGCATAGGCCCTGGGCATAGTCCTTGACCGCATATTTCTAATCGCATACAGTGGATAAAAAGCCGACACGTTAGACTCAGTTGGAAATTAGGCTGATGTTAGCAAGAGATGCAACTGAATTGCCCGTCTGTGATACGGAAAAAGTTGATTGTTCCAGGTAGTTGGACTAAAATCCCAAAGGCAGGCTACGTAGAACAATTTGTACCTGTGTTGACCACATCTAGTGACCACAGGCCGTATAACCCAGACCTACGTTGTACCATGAAATATGGTCACTTCTTACTAATCGGTGAGTCATTTTTGAATGTCGTGCAAAGTAAGCAGTCCTCGAATCCAGCGTGCACTGAAAACTTTGGGCACACTGGTTGCTAAAATGCACTTGCAGCTCGTTGATAGGTATCTGAATGGGCAAATTTACTGCAAAAAAGATATTTGCAAAAACCATTAGGACACCAAATTAGGAGATGAAGGTGTCTTAGGGCCGAAATTTGAAAATGCCAGATTTTTTATTTGTCGTAGTGTGTTACGCACTTATTATTTCAGGTGATTTCGGGTGACGCCCATTCGTTATTTAATAGTTTTCTTTTATTATTCAGAAGAAAAAATACGGATGCTTTAACGTTTACCGGCGACAAGAACGGGTCAGGCCATAGACCGACTAGCGATTATCCGATAGGTTCGTGAGTTTTTATTTGTCTGGAAGAGCTTGGGTGCCACATGAGAAATCTTTGCGGACGAGCTTTTCCGAATTATTTTGGATGTAAAAGAAAGCAATGAGTCGGTTTGCTGAAATCATCCAGACGGAAAAACGCCGGCAGAATATGACTGACGAAAGTGATTCACATTATTGTCTGTTCGACGCTAGAAAAAATAAACCATTTAGCCGGACCGCTTGATCGTAGTGAACATCAGCGCACTGAAGATGTTACGTTATAGGATAGCAGGTTGTATACTGATATTGGCAAATAAGGTATTTAAATTAACGCTTGCACTCTGTTACCCGCATACACCATCGGAAGCCACTTTCAGGAGGTGATGGTACTAACACGTATGTGAGATACCGTTGTTGTATTTTCTGGGTGTTCTGCACCATTTCTTATGGGTAGGGATCCTGGTGTACAGAAGTACTACTCTGGGCTCTTCAGGAGATAGGTTCGTGTTTCAACATTTAGAGGACGAGGAGAACTGCGATGGATCACGTCAACAAGATCGTCGTGGGATTCACAGTTTGAGAAAAAGAGAACACCGTGCGGATGACAATGAAGTCAATTTTCAAAAGCAGCCCACACACGTGGGTGGGCTGAAAAACTTTATGAGTAAGGCAGTGACAGGAATGGGAGCTTCGTTTTCAGGAATCGAAGAACAGTCGGCTCAATCCCCGGGTTTTCCAACGCACGTTTCCTTAGGGATCATACCAGAACACTTTAGAGGATAAACTTACTCGGAGTTATTGGCTGTTGATCAGATGGCTGTTGTTCTGTTCGCCGAGCTTTGCAATTGGCTTGCAAACGTTTCGTCAACATGCGAGGAGACATCACCAGTGCGCAGTTTGATGGGTACTTCTGCCTTGTCTGCGTGCGTTTATTTGAAGGCTATCTGTTATCTTCCGACGTGATTGGTTACTTGGGGGCAGCGATTTTCGCGAATCTATCGGTCCGACTGTGATCGCTGTTGCGTTGTGGTCTGCGTTCTTTTGTGTTGATTGGTTATCCCACCGCCTTTTTTTATGACAGTTTCTTCTCTGGCCATGATTGGCATTGCGCTGATTGGTTGGTTGCACCGCCCTATTTTCCCCATTGTAACGACTCTGGTTGGCTCTGGTTCTGACGCCAGAACCACAGAGCTCTGAGCTGCGAAAGCAACCAGACGAGGAGCTCATAAGAGAAGCTTGAAGGCCCCATTCAAACGGATGGTGAACGGCAATTTGGGGTTCTGCAAGACAACATGGGCTAAATCGGAGCCCCAAGATATCAGACTATACGTCCTGGTGTGTTGATAAGCCATCATACTCAAAATAACTAATGTGGTCTCTGAATTCAGCCGAGGATGTGTTCAGTCATCTAATCCGTTGACAAACACGTAGTTGAGACTGAATCGATCTTAATTTGGGACACTTAAAAATGGACTGTTTGAGAAAAGAGTTTTCAGTCAGAACAGACTGGGAAGAAGCACAAGGCACCCGCGAAGATATAAGCGACTCTCCTGGGACCGCTGTGTTGACAATTTAGGCAGATTACGAATTTTCTAAGCAAACGGGCGTAGACTGGTTGATTGTCACGCAATTTAATTATGGAGAACCATAGCCGAAGATGACATTTTGAGTTCCTGCATGATTGCACCATCTTTCGACTTCTCAGTTTTATCAATCGGCGCAACCGGAAATGTTTGAGAAGGAAAGGCCCTCAGATGTGAAATTGTTGAACCAGGATGCTCGTATAGGTAGTACTGAGACGTTTATTCAGGCGACTCAAGGCACATTCAGCGATGAAGAATATGCGAATGGAAGTTCCTCAGGTTTCCTCTCCAGAAGTTCCATTGGTCTTCCTGGAATATCCGTTTGGTCCTCTCTTTCTTTTTGCCTTGAGCCAAGCATCAGAATCACGTCAAGCAATTACACTTCTGTCCACAACACCAAAATACCTCACAATCTAAGCAGGATTTCATGACTGTACGTTGCCGTGGTGACAGATTTTCTGCCTACTGGATGGTGTTTGCAGATGGGGCACTTACAATATTCTCGTTTAAACAGTCTTCCTCTTGTCCTGGCGCATTTATTTTGGTGGGTAAACTTGAAAGAATAGAGTGATTAAACTTGTGTTTTTCTCGAGTTTCCAACGTGAGATGAAGGAGTGGTAACTCGCTCGCTTGACACGTCACTTGTTCGGGGTTAAAAAGCGTGGCACGACCAAGGATATACACTGCTGACGAGCTCTAATGAGAGCTAAACTCGGGTTCGGTAGTTCCACTGTTTGTTGTGTAAACACCAGAACAATTGCTGTAATACAGCGAGGAACGGGTTTGGAGAGACAGCGATCTGAATTCAAACAGTCTGTTTAAACATAGCGTAATTCATCAGCACACGATGAAAATGGATGCACCTAAATCCGAATAAAACGCTCAGGTTAATGGCATGTAACAGCAAAAGCAAAATGTCCAAAAGTCTGGCAGACTGTCTTGGTAACGCCAGCTTGGCCACGGATTGGTCTTCGGAACCAAGGGTTGGGTTCTACCTGAGATGACTACTGCAGTAATCCTTAGATTGTGCTTCGTGGATGGTTTATACACAAAGCTAAGTCCTAAAAGCATCATTAACGAGAGATTTAGCTGGCTTCCAATCGTCTACCGTTAAAACCAGACTGGTATACAAAAGAAGGTACTTCGCTAATTTCGGGCAATTTGGGTTCAAGCAGAACATAAAGTTGACGGAAATTGGTGGACTGAGCCTACTTGATAAGCCCGAAAAAAGGGCGAAAGCGGTAGTGGGCCGTCGAACGGTTTTCAGAAACCTTTTGAGTAGCCTATTACGTCTATACATGTATCGCAAAATCTCGAATATCGTAGCAACTGAAACATGAGGTGGTCTGGTGCAGCATATCCACTTGCTTAAAAACCATAAACGAGAGGTTCAACTGGGCTCCAGGTGAGTCTCCCGTCAAGACCGAATCGGTGTGCAAATGAGTGCATTTTGCTAAGAGTCTTTCACTTTTATCCTGGGTTTCATTTCTTGTAGATGTTTTTTATTGTTACCCTGACGATAGAATCGCCATAGCTGACCAGCCAGCTGGGTAAAAGCTGGGTTACTGGCGTAACTAAATACCTTGGATTGCTTACACCATACTGAAGTAAGTAGTGAACAAAGGGATTAGATTCTCTCTCCGAATGTCAGCAACCAGTTTTCTTCCGTCAGTAAGTCTAGACCTAAACGCGTTCAAGGTGCAGTCCGTCGGAATGTTAGCCGGAGTCTTATTAGGTCATACACGTTAGACCTCAGACGTCAGAGAAACGGAAAAGGGGTTTATGTGACGCATTGAACAAAGAATCTTGTTTTTTGTGTGGTAACCATTCCCTCACATTTATTTCCCACTGTCTGTAAATACATGGGTGAAATTTTCCACACCACTATTAGTCCTGTCTACGTGACCAATTCAGCCTACTTGATTAAACAATGTCCGTACAAAACTGCGTTTTTATTCTATGGCGGCAAAACGTCTCCGTCATAAATGCTGCGCCACTTCTGTTAACTTATGTTATACATCTCATAATACTGATTCGCTTGAGAATCTCTTAGGATTTCCGACGATATTGCCTGAAAGGGGTTCCAGATTGCCCAAAGGGACATAAACTGGTTCGCATCCGACTTGACTGCCGTTGTGAATTTGTCTGCAACGATTGTCAAGATTTGGAAACTGAACGGCAGTTACGGAAAGCTTCGTGAGGCTATAAAAGTGAGATCATTGTGGATGCCAGTTGGTGTGATGATCGACAGTATGCGCGCCAAAACGGTTTACCATTTCGTTAGTGGGAATGAACGCCAAATCCAGCTCTCCACCTGTTCTTCATGTTGAAGTGAGCAATCTATTCTACGGGAAAAAATTTCTCGAAGACTAAAATTTGTACGTTCTTTCTATAACGGCTCCATAGCTTATGAAGCTCCCTGCATCAGTTGATGTTGAGGAGAGTTCATCATTGACAAACTCGCTCTTAGAGCAGTTCTTCGTATGCAACTTCTTTGCTGCCCAATTAACTCTCTCTTACTCAGTCAGAGAAATTTCACAAGCTTATTGCACATCAAGCAGGACTGATTAGTCGGATACTAGTGTACCAGGCCCACTAAACTCGATCTGAACTGTCTTGCGCATCCGAATGGACATTGACTTGAGTCTCAGTGTTGATCGAAACAGTAAATGAAGCCGGAATATGCATTAGTAAGCATCCCTCTTTGGACCCTGAAAGGTGTCAAGAGTGACAGGTTCTGTGTGACTGTAGGTACGAGAGGTTTCCTTCGTTGGACAAAGAAGCAAGGTCATGGTCCTCGCTTTGGTCGTCAAGGTGAGACAAGATTTTTAGAATATGCCATGACTGAATACACTAAGGTTCGCAGTAATATATGATAACTCGGATAGTGTAGGTTTATTTTAATAAGTTGGCCTTAAGGCCCTTTAGATTCGACTTAATTAGATTTTTTAAATGATCAAGCAAAGTCTTTTCCTCTGTGGTAATGCTTACAGCATGCTTTGGCGTGGAAGAACAAATATAACCTCGTGGAGGAATGTATAACTATATCGGAAAGTAGATCTCCACTATCTTTTTGATGATCTCACCACCTCGTTCATTTTACCATTCTCATGTCCCAGAAGATTTCTCACAAATTCAAAACAATGACTTCAAGCGGGGATTCTTGGGTGGACGTGATCCATGGAGCTGACTTGAATAGCCATCCGGTTGAATGTATACACTTTAGTCGAGGACAGCTTTGATGGTAAGGTCTACATATATGCAAGTAAGTCAAATCAAAAGATACATAATCCTCACTGGGTCAGCCGGGTGTGCCATAAGTTATAGCCAGAAAAGGATGGTCGAGATGATGTAGATGCGTCTAAATCCACAGGAATTTTCATGGTGCACGGTGATTGGGGGCCACTCAAACACTAACCAAGTCTTCGATGTCCAAAACTAACACTCACCTGGACTATCATCAGTCGTCAGAACATAAAGAACAAATCCTATCGATTGTACTCACACCTCAACCTGTTGTCGCACGGAGTTACTTTATCAACAGCCAGTCGACTTCGTTTAGCCGAATAGCTTCTGCCTCTTCAGTCATTCATCAGCCTAATCTTCTCCAGTTTTGCAATGCAGACTTGTCTGAATGCGGAACCTTTCCAGTTCACATCTTCGGTGTCTGGCAGCTCTCAAGCATTGCTCCTGAAAACTCGGTCAACTGAACCGCACGCGGGGTTTTTGGAAACAAACTATCCGCACTTAGGAGAACAATTATGTGGACAAGTTTGCTGGATCCCGTTTGGAACGTTATAGTTAACCATATAGTCACACAAAAACGAGGGTTTCACGTAATCTTGTTTGACAGTATTCCTGAACTAAACATTTCTGGGGAATATCCATCTGCAGCGCTAGGTTTTAGTGTAGCCCGCGTAGTCGACAACAGCTACGACTCGACCTAGAACACACCTATCCGGCTAAACGTCTACTGAATGTTCATTTCACTCTGATCTTCACGTTTTAAGCCAACTAATCATGAACATCTTATGTAACCACCACTGATGACACCTATAGGTACCGCTTCAAGTGATGCCTAAATTGGCAAAACATATCGGTGCCCTTTCGGAGAATACCAAAATCTCTTTCAAACTATTGGAAACGCACAATTAGACAACATTCACCGAGCTGTCACACAGTCACAGAGCACCCTCGAAGAAGTCACATATTTTAACCACAGGAACCACGATTCAAATCTGTCGCTCATTCACAGCTCCGTTACAGGTTGAGGCAACCAGCAATATGTGCGCGAGAGATGTTGAATGAAACATCTAGCTGCTGGGTGACACTTTCAGAATGGCCATCCATCACTGAAGGTCTTTACGTGTCGCTTCATTTGTTGCCTCTTTTTTCGCAGCTCAAAATCTCCATTTTGTTTGATAAACTGAGGATAGTACTAGAAATGCCAAAATCCAAAAGTCAACGCAGCAACTGTAAGATTCACGTAGGCAATCTCACATACTCTAAACACAAGAAGCCAATATATTTCCCGAGAGGTGTGGTCCATTTAGGTCGTAAGCAACCGGAACACATAGTACACTGAGGTATTTCACGTTAATCTGCCCGGCAAAAATGCACGAAACCAGTTAATTTTCATAATACTACCCGAAAGTTTGTGGTGATAATTGCTTCACTGCCGACTTAAAGTGACATATTGTCATTAGTAAGAACCAAGTAATTTGCTGACAGGTGAACTCCAGCCGCCAAGGAGTCAAACATAGAACTTCAACCGGAAATACGCCGGGTGTATCTGTGACTTCGCATGCTTAATATAACAAGTTCGATCATCAATGATCCTATCTCTCTGGGAATTGAGACCTTGGGTAAAAATCTGTGGTTACAAATGACCGGGCGTTGTGCGTAATTCTGAAAAATCTGCCTGCGATTCAATTCTCATGCACCATAACTTCTGTTTGAAACAGCAAATCATACTGGGATAGGTTACAGAATCAGTGCAGTGCATTGATTTGGAAAAACATGTTGAATTCTTGTTACCTGAAGAAAACTAAATTGAATCCATCTGGAAAGCAGTGGGTGATACCTCGGGCCACAATGCGGTTTTCACTCAGACAGATCTACTCATAAATACTGCATGACAACCCCGATCACTAGCCAGTCTTGCCGGGTTGACAGACAACATAGTGAGTCTGGTGAACCTGAAGTGTGACACTCAAAGATTTACCGGATCAGTGGATCAGTGGTACTCCTTGAAAGAGCTCTCTATTATAAAGGCTAATTTGGGTTCATGTTAGACAGATGACCAGGTTGTTACTACACACCATACACTACAGGTAATCAGTTAGGGAAATTCCACAACATCGAATGTTTTCCGCTCTATCATGTACGAAATCTAAATTATAAGGATGGATGTGGTCTATAATCGAGTTCGTTTAGCCGAAGTTCATGTTCGATTGTCACAGTGGCGCCACTTGTCATCAAAATCAAACCGAAGTAACCTCACTTTGACCAGTATGAAAGCTCACACTCGGAATTGTCGAAATTGGGGAATCGATTTGCTGGTTCACAGTTATGACGCGTAGTAATTCACCGATTAATTAACCGACTAACAACCTTAATTTACAAATGGCAGCTTGCAGAAATAATCAGACTTTCGTTAGTATTTTAGTTGATACCTGTAGAGAAAAATATAAAAAGTAGGTTGCGAAATTACACCGCGTTCAAATTGACAAGTCAAGTAACATGTTTCCCCCGCCTCATATGGTCGGGAGGCTAGTTCCGTTAATTTAGCATCGTAAAACGTAGCACCTCCACCGGAAAGCACTGCTCGTGATTTTCACTGCATAAATTATCAGCCTCTGTAACCTTGGAAATACACTACGAAATGGGAATCCAATGTTACATAACACCAGGGTTTTGATCGTTTTGAGCAGACCAGTATGCTAATGGTTGTCTTGAGTTTTGCGCATCAAGTGACCGAGAGGGTGAAATGAACCTTGAGTCAGTTAACAGACGCATTTAGAATTCCAGGAGAAAATGCAGTCATTTGGACAGAGACCTTAAGTACAGCGTTTCGTGTCTGGCTCTTTGGTAGACAGAGGTTAATTTGACTGTGGAAAGTAAAGTGTCATATTCCAAAAATTAGCCCATCTATTTCTTTGAAGCTAAACTTACTGGGTTATCAGTTTTCCACCCGGACATATGTACGTTCAGCATAAAATCGTTTAATTACGGTCACGTAACTATGCAAGTTGCGCGTTTATCTGTGCTTACCACTTTTAGCCGTGTGACTTAATGCACACTCTCCCTTGGTTTTCAACTTTTCATTTGAAAAAGCAATCGTTTAATATAAACACGCGCTCTCCACGGCATTTCTTCCTCCCTTAGCCGCAAAAAATCAAAAAGTTGTGGTAAGATTAGCGAAATACACTCATTTGCAAACAAATTTGGTTTTTGCGAGAGACTCACCTGGAACTCAGCTGAATCCCTCGTTTGTGATGTGGTAAGATTGCTAAGTACTCTCTCCCTTGATTACATATAAAAGCGTGAAAATCTCACCAAATACGAAAACGTTGTCGAAGTGGGTGAACTTGCCACGTCATACACTGCTGAATGAATTGGTTGTCCGACAGTACAGTTTGGTGCAATAATGTTGCAGAGATAGAGATGGGATTATGTTTTCGGAAGACAGTGTCTACTGAACATGTTCGAGTAACAAAACATGGTTTAAATATAAAACACACCGAATACAGTAACGTTATTTGTAGAATGGGGTCACAGGAAAGGGACCTTCCGTCTGAGGAGAGCTCTACATTGTTAACGTGGCAAACTATTGGTAACCCTCGTGAACGTATTGGAATTTGATCGGGTGGCTGTTGATCTGTTCGCCGAGCTGGCCATGGACTGGCAAACGTTTCATCACCCTATGAGAAGGCATCATTAGTGCGCAGTTTGCCAAGCTCGGTGAGCAGATGAACAGCCAACTGACAGACAATCAAGGCTCTTCTCTAGATCATCACCGGCTTGGAATGCTGCTGTAAGTTATCCTGGGTGGTGCTTCTGTTATACCTTCGTTAGTCACTCCTCATTCCCCCCCCTAACAGATGATTTTGGCCAGCTGTTTGAATTTCAAATTTTTTCTTAAATCCTGTCGTAGAACCATTATGAATCATATATGAGATGGGTTGTTTTGTGATATTTTACGATGTATCGAAGCCGAGTAGCCGAGTAAGACCTTCTGTGATATAATCGGAGGTTTGTGTACCGTGAGACTGATAGCATGACTCTCTGCTAAAAGATGCAGTGTTAACGCATAAACCCTGAAGTGCAGGATTCCGAGGAGATACGTTTTTTTTAATCTTTTAACTTATATGACCTACAACCGCAAGAAAGAGAGGAAACCAACTGCTTTAAAATGAACTGAACGATGCATTACTTATGTTCAACGATATTTATCATTCGGTTAAGTCACTGCCACAAAATATCCGAAAAATTCCGTTGCATATCCCAAAATGTTCAAATGAGAGAAATCCAACCGTCCACGGGTTTTCCTATAGTTCCCTATTCGAGATTATTTCATTTGAACGGGAAACAGGCCCTTGTTTTTAACGAAATCACTAGGTCTGGGTGACGTTCTATCTCACCTGCTCACCACGAAAACAAAAGCAATGCCCTCGCAAAGGGAATAGCTTGTGAATAAGGTAACGACGCACATGTCGAGACAGTGAGTTCGGTAAAACCACCCACCACAGTCAGGGTCAGACGGATCATCCTGACCACAGATTAGGTGATGCGGTGACGTCTGAAACTGACTGGGGCGAAAAAAACATTTGTTCAAACCGATAGGGCCAACTAGAGCACTGCACAACTAACCCGTGTGCGACTGCGTGAACAAGATGTGTTGGGCCTAAAGTAATTCTACCGAAGAGGAAACAGTGGGGCAATGAGGCCCGCTCACCTCCTTTTGAGGAGAACGGATTGGATTCTACACCAACTTCTGGTTGGTGGATGATCCTCCAAGGCAGTGAGGAGAGGTCTCTTATTGGTGAAGTAATTTCATAGAAATATCCTCAACTCTAGCTTTCATCAAAGGAGCTCAACATTTCCTCTGTTTGTTGGACGCAGTAAAATTCTAG
>SJOL01005777.1:351335-404190 GCA_004794785.1 Opisthorchis felineus | reverse complement strand
GAGTGCTATTCATCCTAGGTCCCACCAGGATAGCGTTTGCCGGCATCTATTCACCGATTTGTTTATAAAACTGAAGTATGATGGGGGATATAAACCGCCTATATGAAATCAGTCATAAAATTTCCCTCTAATTTCACCCAGCGAACAGTGATTGATTCCAGTATCCACTTTGCCATATAATTCTAGTGCTAGACACAACAAGCTATGCTCGTTATTGATCAGACGGCTATTGACACATCCCCTCCCTTCCAGCTTGCATTTTTACGGATTTTAAAGCTTTCCACAATAATGGCTAATTGGAAAATGGGTTGCTGGAAATTTATTTTGCTGTGCTAGCATTTTGTTTGGCACTTTGGCACTTTACGTTTTGCTAATTTTCTGTCCTCCAGACCTATTGGTCCGCTTCAGTTTGTGTTGAGCTGTAGTTAGGCTTCCTCGAATTTGTTTGACTGGTTGGACCTCCTTGTTTGATGTTCTCATTCATTCACATATGGCTGCATTCCTTGAGTCTTTTCAACCAGTAAGACACCTTCGTTTGTTGCGGTCTTCTTTAGTGTTCGTTTTTTGTCCCTCTGTTTATCGGTTGGGTGTATAACCTAAATAAAGTGCTTGGCCTACTACGTTTGGCTTCATCTGCTTCTTCTATGGGCTTATGTTTAGGGATCTTTTGCAGTTTCATAATTCTGTAGCTCTGTGGACGTAGTGTTCATTAAACTCTGTTAATTTCGTCAACGGTTTTTTTATCGCTGCTTTCATTATTTTAATTGTTCATTCTTGTTTGAACCAGTGCTTGAATGTAGTTCCACTCAAATGCTTTTTAAAATTCATAAATGGCGACGGGCAAAATTGTCTCGTCTGCAGATGATCAGCAAAGTTGTTCTCCTGTATACTGATAGAAAGCTTCTTTTCTGTATGCTCCGCTTGATGTTTCTTGCAATTTTTCCATTGAATTCTTATACGTAACTATGACGTTCATCCTGATGTCTAAAATTCCTTTCAGGTTTTGACAGTGCTTTTGTTTAACACCACTCCACCAAGCTATACAAAAAACACAAACAACACGCGAAACGAACTAGGTTGACCCTTTCTGAGCCAAAAAGGACGGGTTTTCCCAATCGAATTTAATTAAGGACCTGGTTCCCTGAAGTTGGCTAGATTCTTATGAGACCAGTACATCAAAAACCCTTTTCTGTGTGTCACTCCTGGAAAACGCCGAATGGAATTCCAAAAAAGTTAAATTATCTGGATCAAAAACACCAAATTGAACTTATTGGTGTGAGAACTACCCTTCCAGTTTTTTTATCTCTCTTGTCAGTTTTTAGGATTCATTTGTACCTCAGACTGCCATTTTTAAAATACACGGCTGGTTCTTTCCAAACATACTCGTGTGTTACGCATGTGCTTGGTGTTTTCGAATGAAAGTAATTCATCCAGGTGTGCGTCTTAATATTAAAAAATCTTGTTCATTTGAACGATTTACGTTCACCGAGTTGCTGTCTGTGGTTTCCGATTTCCAACAACGGCTACAACCTCCCAGCAAAACCTAGTTGAATTAGTTCCACCCAGTTAAAAAAGACCCATCAGGAGAAGCGAAAATTCAGTGACGATTGGGTCAAGTAGTTCACATAAGAAACTCGAGGTTTTTCTATTCACGTGGTTTCTTAAGAAGAATCAAGGCGTGGAAGATAAGGTCCTGCCGTAAGCCTGTCACGGTTGCACATTAGATAGTTGGAGTTCAGATCATGGCGAGGGCTTTGCATCGCTGCTTATATTGTATAAAATTGACACCTCACGTGAATATTGACCCTGCTGACCACTACTGGATCGAATTTGAGCCAAATTTTGATTAAGAGCTCTGATCTGAAACCAAGAGCTCCGATCTGTACCACAGATACTGCGCATCCTGGAAACACAAGCCATCGACTCATAGTAACGAAGCCACCAACTCTGACAAACGACGACCATCAAAGCTTTTGTGCAATCGAACACCCCATTTGTTTTTTTCGTGCTCGCTAGCTTACCGGAGACCAGATCAGAAGCAGCTTTTCTCTGCTGTATTGGGGTTGTTGTACTCAGATTTGAGTTCTGAGACCATGTTGTTTGCTGACGTGTTCATAGGTGGCTGGAGTGTTTCACAGTCGCCAGCCACGAACAAACTGTTTACTACAGTGTTAAAGCCTTCTGAAGGTATTGGCCGAACGAAAAATCGTTCGGTCGTAACACTCTTTCGGTGCCTTGCTGCCAGGCCACCCGAGGGAAGCACGAGGGCTGGGATACTTCTAGGTTGCCCAAGCCTGGACAGGGAAGTCTAGATGCAGAGATCGGGTTCGAAGCATGGACTGACAATGGCTCTGACCACTGAGCCATCTGGCCGAACAACAAATGTGTCAGCTTCCGTGTTGGGTGGTTCCTTGTTATATGCATTCGTGAATGCGGTTTCAAGGGGGCATGCTTGTCTCATTGAATGGTTCAAAAAGCTGTTATCGAGGACTGAGGGTTTTTATCTCCCTAACGGTAGAGGCGGCGCCCAAATGAGTCTTGGTACCAGATAAACCCAGAGGACAACGTCCTTGTCAAAGCAAAAGAGTTTGACTGAAGCCTCGGTGGCCTGATGTTTGCTGTCCCCACAGATCAAAATGGCTTCTATGTTTGGGGCTTTGATCACGGAGTGACTTACGACTATTCGATCTTTTTTAAAGATGGTCGGAATTTTTACACGTACGACCCATTCTTTAACTACTTATTCGTCATCTACCAAGGTGTCACAGAAATGGCTTCGACAGTTCAAAAATATCATCCATGGCCAGGATGAACAATAATGGGAGGAGTAGGTCTGCCTACTTCACTCCTGTGCGACAACAGACCACGGAAATACAAGTTATTTTTACTGATAAGTGCATTTCCCTCCGAAAAGATGGCTCCAAACCGAGGGGCATATAAAACGGTTTGCTTATCAGCGTTCTCTATCAGTTGCGACCTAATCATAGCTTTGGAGAACAGAAACTACCCGCAACAACCCAGATCACCAACTAATCTATGGGAGCTTGTTTGGACTGGATACAGTGCCATCCGTATTAAAATCGCAACTTCTGATCCAAGATCGCTTAGGGGTTCCTGGAGGGAATTCGGTAAACAAGCAGTCTTCTACAAGGTGCAATTTAGATTGACGGATTACTGTTTAGTTTAAGCATGTCCCTCTGCATTTATAAGCAATTTGAGCCTCTTAAACTGGAAAAAATCTGTTTTCCAAACATGGAATTTTCGCGCCTGAGCAACTTCCTCAGATACTGTTTCATTTTGCCGGAATGCGTCTTCAACACATAATTAAAAGAGCTACAGTTTTTCAATCTGGCAACAACCAGATCAGTAAATGGACCAACAGTGTGTTCTTCTCACTGGCGGTCTTCGGGACATACTTTGACTTCGCAAGAGTGCTTAAACGTCTAAACAAAAAAGGTTATTTTCAGACTTGATTTCCCTTCTGAGCTGACTCTGTTAGTGCTGACGAATGCGTAGTGGCTAACTGCGTTCTTAAAAGAAGGTGACTTGTCTCAGCTGTAATCTGAACTGTAACTCTAAGGATGGCCGCTCAATCTGTGCACACCATGAAAGCCGTTCGTCACCGCGGACTGGTTGGTTACTTTGAACTTGTGCATCACAAGGAGACTCCCATTTAGTAGGTTTTGCCACTGCGGGAAAATTGTTCCGCAAGCTTATGAAAGTAACTTGCAAGGAGAAAATTGGCAGGACAGTGTCCTTCCTCTTACAGAGGACCCGATGACATTACTGCTGTGGGATGGTCTGTCCCAGTTAGGATAAAAGTAAGATAAATGTTTATTTTTCAAACTTAGGTGGAGTAATTTGTGCACCTTATACATGACAGACGTTGGGGTATCTCGAACGTAGTTTTTTTAAGCCCTGCCACGTTGCACCTAGCCACCATGATAGAAGTGTCAATCAACAGGTTACTCCTAGACGAAGCGCTGCCGGAATAGCATGTCATAATATGCCATGAGAACCGTCAACACCACGATGATCAGCACTAACTGTTCACAGTGAGAGCGTTTGAGTTGGGAAATCCTGCCGGCCAGAAACATTT
Source organism: Opisthorchis felineus (assembly GCA_004794785.1). NCBI lineage: Eukaryota > Metazoa > Platyhelminthes > Trematoda > Opisthorchiida > Opisthorchiidae > Opisthorchis > Opisthorchis felineus. Next base: position 400,091 of record SJOL01005777.1, on the reverse strand, counting down.
GATGGTTGGAGCACAACTAGAGGAGTCGCATTCCATTGTCCGTGCGGCAAGCATAGACTTCAAATCGAGCGCCCCGATGTGATTTCAAAGGTCTCAGATGACCAACCGCAAGAATGACAGTGCCAGCGCTTCTTGATTGACGAATCAGTCCAGATAATGCTCGACAGACAGTGTCCTTCTCATTGTCAGAACTGCAGTCCATTAAAGCATAAGCTGATGTTACAAGCGGCCACCGGCTTTTATGTAAAGTGGCAATGAACTTGAGTGAGCTGGATAACCGAACGGGGCACAGGTGAGTGTTCATTGGAATCCTAACCAAAGCGCGTCCAGCTTTGGGGTTCAGCTCAATTCACCGTCATGTATTCAATGAGTCGCTGCCTAAGGATCACCAGATACACGGATAGTACATGTGGAAAAACTGGGTTCGTCCAACGTGGTTTGAGATGCGTGAATATTTTTGTGTGTGCATGTTTCAGAGACACAAAATACATCGACTTTAAGAGAACTCGAGGTCTGGGAAAGAATTACTTGTTTAACAACTTGAATTTGTCAGTGTAATTTTTCTTGTTCTTAATGGGCACGTGCGCCAGAAAAATGGCAATCAACTGATCCAGCGACGCATAATTTTAGCATGGGAAGGTCTGGGAAGACACACCAATCAACAAAGAAATGTTTGGACAACTAATACTTCCCCTTTGCTTGGGCCGAAATAGGGGGTTTAGCCGGGGTATCTCACCTTAAGACTTCGATTCAAAAGACCGACCCACAAAGAAGCAGGTAGATAGGCAGTCCTTTAGGACATTTCCATGAACCGGTGACTCAGTAGCCTGACATGTTCGGCTCCAAGGGGGCTCGCACATTCCGAAGGCGCGGGGGATAAGCCACAGATATCATTCTCCACTGCTAGTGCGCATGCCAGATTTGTTTGTAGGCACACCGGGCTCTCGGTGGGATTTTGTCTGCATTTCGACCCTATTATATAAGTTGCCGACGGTCATGGCTAATCGTTGGGTGATTGACGGCGGCTGTTTTCAGGGCCAACCTCTACTAACAGTGAATGTGAAATTGTTTGTCACCTGGGGGGAAAACCTTAGCCGCTCTACACTTCCCTCGCAGAGGAGTGTACAACTATACTCTTAGACTGTCTGGTAGAATGGGAGCAGAGGGTCTCGCTGCTCTTAGTTTGACTGTCCATCTTCTACCTGGTACGACCACACCTTTTGGAACAAAATTTCAAACTGTATAGCCCGAGAGATCTTTGAAGCATTTAAGCCCGACCAACACGTCAAGGAGGTAGCTTTTTGTCGAATCTCAATTTTTATGTGTATTTTGCATGCATATTTCAGTGCCTTATTCACTTTTTTCCTGTTAGGGCTTCATTTCTCTGTGGTTCGGATTTCTGTTGCGTAGCTTTTGAAAATTGAGAGGCACTCAAGAAGTATCCTTACATTTGTCCATTAAACTTTCCAACTTTTGTGTAACGGTGTTGATTGGTTAATTTTCCCTTCTCAATACACTGTAAGCATCTGTAAGCGCCCTATTGCTCCCGATATAATCGTGTTGATGAAAATGTTTAGAGCAGCCCGTTGTTCTTAACCTAATCCGTGTCTTTTATGCAAACCAAGGAATAAATAAACTCAGTTCTTATTATATGTCCAAAGTGATAGGCCGCGATAAACGCGTGCATCCACTGCATCAATTGTCTGTGACGTAAATGATGGTGGCAACTTTCGGTTCTCTAATCTGAATGTCTTGAAGGTGAAGTTTTTCACCTTACAACCTCTCCAGCCCGCGTTTTCATCTAAGTGGCAGTGCGCTGTTCATAGTTCGAGAGTACCAGATCCGTTTACATAAATCGCGCCAACTAGCAGCCTCTCTGAGACTCAGCGGTACGGATACTCATCCACTTTTGTGCTGAAGGACTGGGGGAGGCTATACTGCGCTATTTACGTGTCTCGTGTGCTACTTTCAAAAGCGCATATCTAGAGAACCGTTTCTGTTCAGTGCGTTCTTTGGTTGCGATGAAAGTTCTACTCTGCTGGTTGTTTTCCAGCTTTATTCGAATGCTGTACTGACCTGCTATTCCCGCTCCAGTGCCTTAGTGTCGAATAAAGCCTCACCAATAAGGAACACAACAGCTTTATTTTGAACAAGTGGGTACAGAAAATTACAAGCAGCACCGCGGTATTTATAGCGCAGTTTTGACCTTGAATCTAGGCAGTCCAATCGGCGTTGGGTGAGCACTCATAATCATTGACCGTTGCTGAACGGATTGACTGCTTCAGCGTCCAATCGATCGCTGGTTTTTCTGGCCTGGATGCTGGATGTCTTCCCTGCTGCGATTTTGGTGGACTTGGAGGGTCTCAGTAGGTTTCGGGAATGCTGGGATTATTTTCGGGAATCTGACCTTCCTGACATTGAAGCTATGGAGAAAATCGCATTCCCTCTTCTCTTGGTGTTCTGATCCGCTACAGAATGCTTGTAAGGCGAATCGCAGCAAAACGGATGGTGTGGCCTACCTTCTACACTGCACACTTTCTACACGCCTTGTAAAGGACAAGCTGAGTTCCACAACCAGCTGCAGTTTGTTACCTTTTATTTTCCGAACAGTGTTCCTGGAGTCTAAAAATGATCATTCGGAGACATGCTCATGTAATCACTCCAACTCCTTAATCGAAGTAAACCTACGACCCAGTTCCTCAAAGTTTTCTGAACTGAATTGCTCACTTAACTATTTCTTCCTTCTGAAGGACGCTGCAGAACGTTCGCTTAAACGCACAACCTGACCACATCTTCATCTTCCACCTTTTTAGAAAGTTCATTTTGAAGCAGTCTCCTCGGTGCAGGTGAAACGGTTTTCTTTCAGAAAACACCAGTTTTTTCACTTCGACGCTTTTGTGTGTTACCTGTCAATTTTCACCACACTACTGTCACTTACTGCCCCAGATAAAAAAGATTTTTGTTACCATAAATAAACCCTGAAGAATATCTGCCTGAAATTTCTACGTCCATAACCGCGCCTACATGGCGCCCTTGAATTTCATTCTTCCGTGCACGTACACAAGTTACGCTCCATATTCCTAACAGCGTTCCTCAATTTGCCCACAGACGTCTCCCAACAGCGTTGTCTTGTAGTCGAAATCAGGGAAGTCTTCAAGCACGTGAGTGTCCAAACTTCACCGTTCAACAAATCGCTCAGTCAGTTTTTAGTTCACCAGTTCATTAAACTAGGTACTGTCAGGAACCAGTTGCGGACAACCCCTTCTGCTGACCTGATTGGTTTTTTAAGTGCACTGGCTTCCGATTGTTAAGTTATTATGATAATAATCTGCTATCCTGTCTCATGAATGAGTGATTTGGTAAATACCAAATCAGTCAGTGAATAAATTAGCCATACAATTAGTCAACCAGTTGATCATCCTATGTCTTTATCGGCCAGTCCATCCATCTAATCTATCTATCTATCTATCTATCTATCTATCTATCTATCTATCTATCTTACTATCTACCAAACATTCAATCAGTCATTCTCTCCATCTGCCTTCCTACCTACCTGACTGACTATCTGTCTGCCCGCCCGTCTGTCTGTCCATCTATCCGCCTGCCTGTCTGTCTGTCCTTCTACCAATGGGTCTGTCTATCTATATGTATGTTTGTGTATTTTGTTGTGTATGCGTGTGTTTGCCTAATTATAAGTCTACCTCCCCATCTGTCTTTTTGTTCGTTTGTCCGTCTCTAAATTTACCTGTCTGTATATTTGAATGTCCACTTTATAGGATGATGATAATACTGCAACGAAATACTAGCTAACAAGTGAGACCTGAGCTGTGAAACGGAATAGAAATTGAGAGAAGGCACTTATTGGATTCGTCTTGATTGTTGTGGCCAAGAGCATAGTGAAAATTAGCGCTAATGGAAGGTGAGGCTGAAAAAAATTGATTTGCAGTGCCGAATGCGGATTTCTAGGATTTGAATCCAAATTAGTTTCGACGAAATGTTCCCCTCCTATCCTGGGGTAAGTATGGCCAGTAGGAGAGTGGAAGTTTTCTTTGGAAAATAGGCCTAGTACATTTTAACATAATTCCGGCACTTAAAATCCGCCCATTTGACGTGTGAAGCGAACGTGTTCCCACAACGCAAACAGCACACTCTGGATCTTTTTAGATCCTTGTATCTGAAACTCCAGTATTTTTGCGCTTCACCAACACATGAAGCTTCATTCAAAACTGTGAAACACCACCCGATAAATGTATTGGTTTTGCGGATCGATGTTCTGTTAGCTAAGCCAATTAGCCTCACGGACGATTTGAACCAGCCGGACAATGGCGACTACTTGTAAGCGACTATGAATCCCTGTAAGCTAACGTTAATTTTTGCCATTTGGGATGGATATTTCCATGTGTGGGAGGGGAAAATTCTCGCACCAGTTGTGTTCCTTCTTGTGAGAAAAACAAGTTGACGCATCCTCTGTAGGTCTTCAGGAAGTAGCTGAAAAGTAACTTGATGGAGTCCTTAGTTAACATATTTGGCAAGCAGATATCTTAAACGGCCATCGATAGCGATGTATATAGCCATTTTCCAGACGACATTGGAAGATTTTTAAAAATGTTTGCCTGTGGGGGGTCTTTAGAAGTTAATCATCGATTCGTTGCTGGCAATATACTTTATCCCACCAGAACTGCAACTGGGAAATTTATATTCTACTGGTTGATTTCTCGCCCCACTGTGACAAGTTGTCTGTCCTCCGATAAAATTGACGCATTGCATGGGATGTTGACGTCGTCATTGGGAACACCATTATACTTCCCGAAAAGCGACCTTCCGTCCTAGAAGACCTAGTTTTCTCAGTATCCTAAAATTTGTCATTAGACTGATGGACAAAGAGCTATACCTCCTAAAAGGAACTGTAAACTTTCACCAAGATGAGCCTATAACTCCTCCAGAGTGAAAGAAGCCAGGAAATGTAAAGATGGTTTGCTTTGGTGGTTAATTCGTCTCTGGTGCGTGCTCGTATTACTGTCTCTGGAGTTAGAAAATTCAAATTTTCGTAGGAAGAAGCGGTTTTGCAACTTATATTTTACGTGGCAAATCTAATTTGTACAATGGGAAAAGAACTCAGTTTTGACTAACTGGGTCGTTTTTCTCCAGCGCTGGGGACCTTCCACTTTATTATGAGTCCAATAGCTAGATAAACGCTCATTTGTATTTCCGATAATCTAGTTAACTGGCGTAGACCCCTCGGCGAACACAGCACGAGAGAAACGATGTCCGTCTCACTCACAGGTGAAACAATTATCGTTAAGCCTAGTCGGTAACAGGTTACGTAATATTGTTTGACCAATGTTGGGCTGTTACTAATTGTCAATAGCAGGGACGCGATATCGCTGAAAAATACTAAGACCGCAGGACTTTTCACAAAACTCATTGTTGTATTATATGTTGTATTCTATGTGTATCAGATTGCCTTCACTTGAATTTCGCCGGTCGATGATTCCGTGACCGAATATTTCCAGAAGCCTCATGATTCCCGGCGTATTCTGTCGGTTCTGTGAGGGCGTATTGCAGGGTAATTCTGCTTGGCCTTGCTTCGTCTCAGATTAATAATCCCAGTTTTTGAACGGATCATCAATCAGATTCTGTCTTCGAGAAAAATACAAACAGATTATTTAGATAATCCAGCCATGTAAAGCTACCAAGTTCATGATGATTCACATTAGTTTCTTCTAGGACGAATTCCCGAATATGTGTTTCATCAGCGTGCCGGACAGCGTGATGAAATTCATCTCTCCTACTGCTGGACAGGTTTGAATGGCAACACTGATATGTCGGGGAATTCAGACCAACTGCTTTGCAGCAAAGAACGCTCTTTACCCCGTGACCGATGTACATGAAGACGGCCGACCAGCTGACTCAGAAAGAGAAGATGAGGTGAATGGAAAGTGACTGCAGGATGAAACTAAGACCACGGAAAAAAGTCGCACGCTATCTGCTTTAATTAATGAGCTTTCCAGAGAAGTTTTCCAAGGAATGAGGCGTAAGTTACTTACTATGGGAGACTTGTATTTCAGATGAAGTCAGCTACATGGAGAATATTAGGAAATATAAAAGACAAAACACTGTTCTCATGAACCCCGACATTTGAATTGAAAGCTGCTCTGTTGTTCGTAGATCTCCCAGGGAAAGTGCCTGTTCTGAGAGGGACCATCTGGGCCAAATCCCACGGATGTGCCTTAGTGTGGAGGCAACCACATATCAACAAGTAACGGGTAATTTGCATTGTAATTTATCGGAAACTGCACCAAAAGATGAACAAACATCTTACTTCCAAAAGTACAAACTATGACGGAAGCCGAACAAACGAGACGATGGCGGAATTTAGGGCCGACTTGATGGAATTGATGTCCCTATGGGGCCAGAGAATACTTAGGACTAGCTGGGCAGCTGTATCAAGGTAAACGCTTTGGTGGATAATTTAGCGAAAGGAATTGAGCCAGGGCTTCCTGGGGGAATATACAATATCATTAGCATCTGGTGGGTCGGTACAATCGACTTGATCAACTGTTGGTCACGAACAGACCACCAGTTTACAAGGCAAGAGTGCAAAGCTGATTCCTGCTTTATGCTAGTAAAGAGAAGTGATGGTTGTCCATTTGGAAACGAACGATTAGAAACCTCATAACACCTAAGGGTAATGCAGTTTACCAAAGACCTTGATGGGCAGTTCTCAATGAGCGAGATCGTGTTCTTCACCAGCCTGTCATTTCACATTTTATTGTCTGTTATCGTAATTCAGAAAATGAATTGAATTGGTGTTTCTGTAAGTGCTCACATAAACAAGTTAGCGGGCGGAAATGTAGTCTTAAATACAGTTGAACTGAATGGAACATTCAAACGGGCATTCACAATGGAATTTGCAGCCTTTTTTGTTTTAACAAGATACTTTTAGGGGCAAGATACACTCGTCTTCACCGCGGAGTGCGCAAAGCCATATAGGTGGTACGCAGTGCAGTGCGCTTCTCGTCATTCACGTAAAAACAACATTGCCAATCAATAAAAGCAGAAAAGCCAAAGAGTATTCCTCAAATTCTTCTACGAGTAAGAGACGCCTAAATCGGCCCTTCGGGTAAGACCTGGACCAATGTGCGGAGTTCACCTTTGATATTTCTCAGTCAAACGTCTGGGAATCGATGGTCTGAGACTGGACTCAATCAGAGTAGAGTTATGGGAAGCTGGACGTGGGCGGAATTTTTGGGATTCCGTTTCAGGCCCTCCTGCCAGTTTCGTCGATCTGAAGGCTTATGGGTCAATGCAGTGAGTCATAGCTAAGACTGACGTCGGCATTCTGGTTAACAGTGGTGGCAAAATGAGAAGCCTTGAAATAAATCGGTCAGGGTAGGGTGCAAATGCGCCTCACCCTAAGGAATGAAACCTCTGAAAAATGAATTCAGTCATTGTGAAGGAGAGTATTTACAAGGAGGCTGAAAACTCTTCGACAGGCAACGACCAATTTCTCCCTTCTTGGTGCTAATCAAAAAGACACACGCCTTAAGTTTCCTTGAACTTTATGTTCTACCTGAATCCATACAGTAAGCGGTTTGTCAACTACACTTATTTTTACACCAGTTTGGTTTAAAAGTCGACTTAACTGAATTCCTGAACTGAATCTATCGTTTATGATATTTTTCAAATGAGTATGCTGTACAAAGGCCGTCTGAGGTTTCAGCTTGTACGATATTCGAGATATCACAAGAAGGATAAAATCGGTCGTGAGCTGTCGAAGAATCATCAGCAATCTTGTGTGTAGTATCATCTAAGAAAAAACAACGCGATATCTTGAACATCGTGCCAGCTGAAACCTGAGGCGGCCTTTCAGCTGAGAGGTACGAAACACTGATAAAGCCAGTGCAATGATCCCATCGGCAAGTGATCTTGAGTTGTCTTCGGTAAATAAACTTCCACCATGAGCATTTAATGATGCCTTGAAGTGAGGAATACAGTTTCTCGACTGTGAATAGCGCTTTGTGGTAAACTTTTTTTGAGTCACTTTTGTCGTGACCGTTGTTGAGAGGGAATGTGTTCAAAAGACTGCGGCAGATGATTGCGTAATTACCTGTCATACATCGTGTTACTCACTTCGAACGGTGCAACGCAATTTTCTGTAACATTTTTATTAACACTGACCTATTCAACGGACATCTGCACTCTCTGAGGGTGACGCAACTAAAGAAAGGAAAAAAACAGTTTATGTTCCACATTGCTTCTCTGCTGTGTCGAGGTATTAACCGCGTCTGATGCAACAACCGCGTCTGATGATGTTGGCGAAATGGAACAAACGTCATCCATGTTCGACGGCACAAGTACCAAAGATTCTTGTCTTTCATGGGGTCCGCTTCAATATTCGAGATACATTCGAGAGTACATTTTCTTGGAGGAATGCTACTGGCATGATTGTTGAAAACTTTTTGTCAGTCCACGACCAGTTTCACTCGAGTAATCCGTAACTCTGTGAGTAGTGTTCCTTCGAGAAAATGTACTACAATACCTCGAAAACCGTACTTATTGAAACATGAGGTGGCATTTGTGCAGCACACTCATTTGAAGGCTATCACAAAAAGAACGCGTCAACCGGGATGCAGATAAATTTTCCACTAATACCCAACTGGAGTCCAGTTGAATGTACTTCGTGAATTCCGTTGCCTTCTTCAAGTCCGGAAGCGAAGAAAATATTTCTCGGCGTAGTGATACAAACAGAGAACCCCTGTTTAGCCCGTCACTTACTGCTCATAGTGGGCAAAATATTTTGCGTATAGCTGTGGCACACAGATATTTGTAAAACGTTAACTTCCACCGATTGCCACTGATTACTCCGAAGTAGATCGGCCATGTTTGGACGGAAATTACCTTCCATCTCGTAACCTTCGTTCTTCTTATACTTAGCGCCCTGGAAGTAAAATTTGGCACATTATTTGCGTTGTACCATGAAGTATTTAAGAGTAGAAGTCTGACTTAGAAGCGACCCCCAGATGATTCAAAAGCCGCAGATTTAGTGGGAAGAATGGTGGTAAGGATGAATTTACAAATTTCCCGTTTTCTGACAGACATCAGTGTGTACGATTCAATGTAGAAATTTTTAAGCATATGTCAAACTAGCATTTGGTGAGAGCTGCTGTGGCTGGTTTGAGAAACCTACGAGCCAATCATCTGCTTGATGATGGAATGAACCGTTCATAGGTAGGTTTTGACGATGTATTGGATTTGTGAGTTTTTACAAGTTGAACGAACCACGGTCTAGGGGATTTGAAGACAGGTTTAAACACTACATGGTTACTGTTGATCGTGCCATTTAGCAAAAGAATGTGTGACGTCGGTAACTTGTTTCCCCACTGTTTATCTGGCAAATATTCAGGCATGAAATAAAAGTACATTAATCCATTTGATCTGGAAAAATAGTGTCAGACCACTTGTCCTTGTTTTCTTTCACTTAATATTCCTTAGCTCTTATAAAACATCATTTTTTTCTCAGACAGAACACATTTTGGTTTATTACAGAGAAGGAAAATGCTTACCGAGACCAATCAGTTCTGCTTTTAGCCGGTTCTTGTTTCCAGCAGACGTAGACTGCAGTTTCCCGAATAAACCATAGATTGTCTGAAATTCGTTGTTGTCGTAGTGCGGTCATTTTTTCTTGTCGCGATTTCAAAATGGAACCATATCGTTAGTACCTCCGATTGAAGCTTACTGGGGTTACCTGTCCGACATTTTTGTCAGATTCTTTCCCCGAGTTCCAGTGGAACGTCCTCAGGGGTTCTGCATTCTCCAGGAACTCCCCAAAAGTTGTCTTGACGTTAGCGAAATAAAATCATTTGACGGGATACCCACTTGGAATCCAGCTGAATCTTTCGTTTATCATGTACTTAAGCAACTGAATGTGCTGAACCAGACCGCCTCATGATTCAGTTGGTACGATATTCGAGATATCGCGATACGTTGTATAGACGTAATACACTACCCATAAGATTGCTGAAAACTCTTCCATAGCCTTCGACCGCTTTCGCCCTTCGTGGGGCTCAGCAGGTGGGCGCATTTCCAGAGTTTCCGTCAAACTTATGTTCTACCCAAATTGCACGAGGGAGCTGGGAATCCCGTAAAAACCAAATTATTGGGCGAATTGGTGTTTTTCGCTAATTTCGTGCAATTTGGGTTCAAGCGGAACATGGGGCTGACGGAAACTCGGGAAGAAGAGTTTTCAACAATCTTATGAGTGGTTGTTGGCTTGTTCGTTCAGACCGAACAACTAATCGCGATCAAAGGTCAGCCCCGGCTAGCAGCACGTATATTAACGCCCACGCAACACTACTCAATGCACAACCACCAACCCATCGCTACGCACCACTACGCTCCCCAATAACGCACTGAAGATGTTACCTCGATTGGTGATGAAACGTTGGTAATCGAATTGCCCAGCTCAGCGAACAAGCCAATGACCATCTACGCTACCTGAGCTACCAACATTTTCCACTGCAGAAAATATTATGAGTAGTGCATCACGTCTACTGTCTTGATCTTCACCAGTTGATTATAATTCAAGAGAGCCTGAGAAATTGAATCCAACAAACAATCGCTGGGCCATTCAGGACTCTCAAAGTACTCTGCTTGAACTACTTGAAGCGGGTACGATGGATGAAATTTTTATCGGATTTTCCTATGTGCACTACTAATCGCCTGTGGAAAATTTGCTTAACGAGAAAGGATTGCTATCAATGCGATTCACTGATGCCAATATTGTTTGGAAAGAATAAGATCGAAGCTGCGAGGGGGGGGAAGTGGCACTGGTTTGCGCCCAGATCTGGCAAAATCGTGATCTGATGACTATTACTCCCGCTTATCCTAATATCATACCTGTGCTTGCTGGAAGTCACCTTACAGTAAACGAATGTGGAGAAGGTGTATGTACGGGCGTTTCATGCAGCTTACGCTTCGATCCTCCATCTCGTCTTGATCATCAGTGAAGGCAAAGCCAACGTCTGGCTGCCACACAAATACATTTTATGCATGAAGGTGGACTGAGATACGAGCCAGGGATCGAACCACAAACGGGAGTGCGCGCACTGTCAGCTTCCTCCTCATATTCAACATAATTTGTTTTCTAATTCACCAAGTTATCGCACTTCATTCCATTCCCATCCTAAGAATAGTAGTTCCACCTTGTACGACTTTCGCAGCACCGAAACTAACCTGTCATTCACTCGTACGATTGTTTTTAATGGGTGTCGATACTCCCGAGCCTTCCAACTTGGCACCGTTATTTACGCAGTAGGGTGTGGTACATAACGTGTAACCTGGTGGAATAATGTATTCCCAAGCACAGTTTACCCCATTGAACTGGCCACCTTGAATAAAAATCGCTAGAACTGGTATCTGGTATGAGAAACTTAACCGCGTAAACAAGCGTTAAGGAGTCAATCAAAAGTGAACTGTTATGAGCCGTATTCTGTCGTGATGTTGTGGTCTCCTGAGGATACAAATGCACCATTGCCAATATTAAGTACAGTCGTTTACACGTCTTTCATATACTGATGAATAATGACTACTGCTCAATTCCCGTACTGTTCCGAAGCTTCTATTAGCTTGTATACCGGTTGCTATATGAACAACCTTTTAGTCAATGTAAACCGCGGTCGTTTTGATTTCCCTAACTTCTGCTTTTTTAGTAAACGCTATTCTATTTGTGATTCAGCTCAATTTTCGTTATATAATTCGAAAACCTCAGCTTCATTAAGAGGTTCAGTACCCTCTTCAAGACTCAGCAATGGGGACTGCAGTACTGATGTTTTGAACTGTAGACATTGGTAACAAGCAGCCACCGACCAGAGTTGTGCGGTCAGTGACTCGTTTAAGGGTGATGTTTGTTTTGAATGAGATCTCCTCATTCCGATGAAGTCAATCTACACTGAAAGTGAGCAAGCCGTTAGCAACACGCATCTCAGACTCGTAACTTCCCTGTTAACAGCTGAACAATGTGCTATTCGACCGTGAATGACTGATCGGTTCTGTGACTGGTTCGCCCTAGGATGGATGATAGTGTTAGCATCCTTCAGGCATCCATTTTAAGACCCCTGATCCTGTGCTACATAGATAGTTGGGTGCAGACGCCTTATAGCGATAGTCCATAAAACTTGTGGATGATTTTTTATGGTGAAATGACTGATGGTTTGTAGTTAGTCGGACGGTTTTTGCGGGGACTCGTCAAGTAATTGAAGTCAGCCTGTTCTGAAAAGTCCCCCTTATTGAAAATCTTACGTATCCCAATGAAGATTTGATCTCATAACCTTCAGTTCTGTAACGCAAAGCTATATTTTCAAAACAACTTTAGCTGACCAGCCGTGCGCTTAACTCAAACTCACACCAGACACAACGCTACCATTCTCCAATCAGTCAGTCTGGTCAAATGTCGACTGTTGTAACCACTCCGGTTATTTATCGCAGTAATTTGTCAATCGTCAAAGCTATTTGCGTTAGACAAAAACCGTTTCAAGCAATCAAGCATTCATTCAAGCATTTGAAGCCACAGAGACGGAGGACTGAGACGGTAGGAATCGCCAAGCATCGCAGTGTTAATAGAATAGAAGGCGTGGAACAGGCAGGCGTGTGTAGAACGGTTTTGGATCAGTCGAGCTGACACGTGCTGGCGTGCGGTTATCATCATCTGCATTCCACTTAAACTCACCCACATTCCCTCCCCCCAACTAAATTGTCGCAACACTCACAAGCCCACAAAGACCAACGAAATCTACCAGTGGCACCCGCGGTGAATCATCAGTTGAATCACCTTGAGTTGGAAGATTAAGGAACCAAACCCGATCAAAAATAATTTGAAACTCCCCCAAACCATCAACGCAAGATTTTGGCGACCACACTAACCGACAAGAACCGTTAATTGACATCCAACACTGACCTAGTACGCTAATATGAAGACGTCTCACTGATTGATTCTCCGTCTTCCTTAAAACCTGACCAGCTTGGTGACCTGGTCACTCGGCCTGATGGAGCTGTTGTGTCAAAAGCGAAACGTTGAACAATTGAAAACTACCAATCCCCTCTGGGACGTTTCATGCACTCTTCTCCGACTGACATTCCTGGCTGATGATGACGTGTAGCTGTGTGAATTCGTGGAAAGGAAGAAATATTTGTGAGCCTGATTGGAAGTTCATGCCAAGTGTGGTTCAAACCCAAAAGTGTCAATCACCGTTGTACATGATCATCGCTTGTGAGATTAACTTTCAGTCAAGTTATGGCGACCCATCTTCAACGAGTAAATTAACATATCCGTACGACCAAAGCCAACTTTTTTCCGATTTTGGTGTAGATTTCATGGGACAAAGCAGATCAGTGTAGATCTACAGAATGTCATGTCATAAATATTTAAAAAACAAAACTGCCAGAATGTTTTCTGTTCACAACCGAGTGATAATAGATTTGCGCGGTTTGTAAGTGCAATGCGATAAATCATTCAGCGAAAGTGTGTTCACTCTTCCTACATGGTTATTTGGAGTTAACTGAAAAATCTTTTAGATTTTAGCTGCTTCTACAACGAACGAACATGCAATTCACAGGCCAGCATGTTTTCGAAGGAAAGATGATCTCAGTGTGTTTGCAACTGTGTTGAACATTGCGCGCTTATTTGTTGTTTGTAAAGGGTGTTGTAGAGGCCTCACAAAGTATTCCTGACAACACTAGTTCGGCTATCATTTGGATTGGCTTTTACCAGTAATAATCATTCTGCAATTTTGGTTCGCTCTCAGTTTCACGACAGAGGCGAACATTCTTATAGTAAAACTGTTCTAATTTCCACAGCGTTTTTGGCTTGGAGGAGTCTCCTGCGGCAACAGGATGCCTATCGATTACAATGGAGTTCGTATTGAAAGATGTTCACAAAAATTGGCAGAAATCTCCTAATTCTGTGGTAGGGGAAGCGACGGTAAGATGACTGGAGATCGGAGACAAAGGTCCCTCTCTGCAATGAATCCTGGATGTCACATCAACATTAACATTAAGTTGGTATCATTAGTTTTAGTGAATACAGTCTCCTAAGGTCAGGGTTCAACTATGACTCTCCCGCACTTGATGAATTCGGGAGATTTCAAATAAACCACACCACTGCCTCCAGCAGTGAGGAGGTCGTCATTGCGAATGCCGAACGGCATGCCCAGTGATTACAAAACTAGATACTGGATGGAAACCGACGCCTACAAGATGTCATACTGACAACTGGTCAGTGTGAATAAGTGGATCCATAGGATCTCAGTTGTGAACATGCATAGCGTGTCAAGCGAGGCTAAGTCGACTGACCTTTTCAGTCAGGCCCGTCTCTAAACACCCGAATAGGTCGAGATGTCTGATTCAAATGCTGGAAACAAATACAGTTTAGCATGAAGTTTAGGCTGACCAACGTAGAAGACAAAAACGACATGTTACGAGTTCGTTGTTCTGATTATCGTTGCAATGTTTCTTATCTCGCGAGCAAGCCAAGCGGCTTTTTTTAAAACAAAGACAGAACAAGCGATATCTAACAAAGCCGGCTATCCGCACGGTTGTGAACATTGACCTGCTCAGATTCTGGCCCTCAAGTATGGCATGAAATTCAAAAATATAGGCTTGGCTGTATGCTCAAATAATCAATGGTTCTGAACAATTTTCAGATATATTCCTAAGACCCCGTTTTCGGAAAAATTCAGTGAGCTGGTATTGGTCGAAAATCAGGTGATTCAGATTGAAGTTTCAACATAAAAGCACGTAAAAGCTTTCAGTCGCTTAAGTGAACGGTCATTCTTTTTGGCGTCACGGTAACATAATACCAGGTGGCCTTATGGCTAGGGTTGATTCTAACGAATGATGTCGCATAGAAGTCTGTCAGTGTTTGCTTCAAAGATATCAGGGTGTGCTTTAACCATGGATGCGTCAAAATATATGAACTTCACTGTTTAAGTACACGGCTGCGGAGTATGATGAATGTTGTCAAGGGACTGTAATTGCCTATCAGGTCCGTTGATTAGTTCCGATTTTCTTTAAAAAACGGCCTGAAGTTGGGTCTTAATCCGTTTCCATCCTCAACATAGGGGAAAATGAGGGAACTACAAAACAATGAATGAGTGAACAACACCAGCCACATACTGAGGCGTAGCTGGAGCGGTTCGTTTGCTTGATACCCAGCGGTCAAATGGTTCGTGTGGACATCTGACGTACGATTAGTCAATATAATTTGCCAAAACAGAGACTCTAAGTTAGGCTAAGTGGAACACATACGGCCCGAACAATAGGACTGGCAATTTTACTCAGGTTGAGTAATGTTGTTTACAGGCGGTACAACAAATCATTCATGACTGGTTCAGGATCCATCCTCAAATATTTCAGTACAGTGCACCGTCCATAGTGTAGAGTAGAATCGGTGAAGTTTCCTGGATTTTACGTCGTCTATTTTATGAAAACGATGTATCGTTTACCGTGCTCTGAAATGAGGAGGGACGTTCTACTGGAAATTGAAGATGACAGCTCCCATCCAAGGGTAGAGATAAGTGTTATTTTCTGGGTGTTTTTCTGTTCACTGAAAACAGCTTAAATCAATATGGCGACTTGAAACGGAAACGAAAGGAAACAAATTCGTGTTTTTTACCGCTAGAACCAGCAAGGTCCAAATGATTTGAATCACCGGAAACAATGTTCACCGGTCATAAAGTAATCAGCTAGTACACATAGAACTCTCCTCATATACCCACGCACTATGAAACAAATAGTTGCGCGTTTCTCTAAGCTTTCGAGCATACCCTAGAGCTCACGTGCTTATTGCACTCTTCTATAATGTTGGACTTCACTCGGCGTGGGGAGGACAACAAGTGTTGTATAGACGTAGCACACTACTCATAAGTTTGCTGAACACGCCTTGACAACTGTTGATTGTTAGCTGCAGTTAATTTATCCAACATGGCTCAAACAACGCTGATACATGAAAAGTTTGATAAATGCAACGTTAGTTAGTTTGTGGAAAGGTCAATCACACTATTCGAAAAGTGGCATCAGTTAATATTGACGAAAAACACTACTGCAGTGATTTCAGCGTATCTGAAAGTTGGGAATATCGTGCAGCTTCTTGAAGCAAAAGACCACAGATTTGCTTCACAGATCCCAACCTATGAAGCGCTTGTTTGAGTTAATTATCGCCAGCACAAGGACAATCCAAGTGTGATGGAACATTTTGCCTGCGGAAGTGATCATCATATCGACATGGCTACCGGATAGAGTAGATGAACCATCCGATGTGTGTCAGTTTCAAAACTAAATGTTGTTCTAGAAGAGCTAGTGGTGCTTTTAACTTCCATGATGGAACACACTACTCACTAGGTTGCTGAAAAACCTTCAGCCCTCCGACAACCAGTTCTATCCTTCTTGGGCTCCACTAGGCGGGTACGATCCGAGAGTTTCTGCCAACCTAATATTCAACTTAAAAACCGAATTCTACGCATATGTACGAGTATATTTACTAGCAGGTGAAGTCCGTGTTAACGGCAGACTCAAGTAAATTCCAGCTGGATCTTTCGGTTATGTTATTCTGCAAATGTGTGTGCTACACATAAGCCTTCTTAGGTTTTGGTTGGAACGCTAATCGGGACGTCGCAGCATACCTTCTTCATGAAACATGTAACAGGTAAAAGATTGACTTGAGTCTGCCATCAAGATTTAGTCAGAGTGGAAAGTTGTTGTGAAAACTCGGACCATGCGTTTGTATATATTTAGTATATCTCTTTATTTGGCTGAAGCCGTCGTTTTCACTTTGCTCTTCCACCTCTCTAGTGAAGCACAATCTGAAACTTATATCTTCGGAACTGAAATTTCAGCTTCCCAGCTCTCAACATCTTGTTATCTATCAGCAGTTACCTAAATCGGATCAGGAAACACGACTGATTTTACCCATGAAGTCCGATGGCTGACAGTTTACTGCGTTCAGAAGTACATTCTCCTTTTCAAGTAGTTATGTACACCAGTCTAGGAGACAAAAAGGTAATCGGAATCAAAGACGAACGCAAAAAGGTCATCAGTTAGCTTGCTCATGACAGTGCTGAACTGAAGTAGGTTTACAGAGAAATTTTATCGTTGTGTCCCTCATATCATGGTTTTTATTGTATCAGCAGAACATCACGAATTCACTGATAGTAACATGATTCACGGTGCTTCAGATCGGCTTTTTCCATGATGACAATGGATCTAGGTTTGATAGTAGGGCACTGAATGCAAGTAAATTTATCTACTCTCGACTGGAATCCGGATAGGGAGTTTGCTAAATCATCGAATTGAGCTGAATTGAGCTGTCACACCCACACTCTCTGGATAGCGGTCATTTTACCATCAGGTTTGACAACGTGCAGATGCATTTCCCGTAGTGAAATGGATGTGCTCTCTCTGAGGTTGCGTAAAAAGTCCAGGGTGGTGCACGCCCGTTCGTCACTAAGATACTCGTAATGCTGCACTCATATGTACTTGCAGCTATACCTTTTAGTGCGTGAGTATCAGCTTGCAGGTTGATTTCATCACAAGGCTTGTTGGCCTAGAGTAGGCTGCTGCCAGTTCTCCACGAAATAGAGAGCGGTTGACGAGGTTTGTATTGTTTTGACAACATCCGACCAGTGGAAACGACTGGGCTGAGATCCATTTTCAAAATGACTCCTGGGACGTTCAGCCGCATAACGGAAAAAAGAACGTTTTAATCAATCGTGGAGTGAAACAAATATTCGCATAATGACTCTAGGCAACATCAATAAATGGAAAGCCTGCAGTCAACATGGTTCCTTCTAAGCATGAAACAGACTCTCCTTTTCCAAATCAAAACTGATATCATTATCATCGACAGCATAACATTAATGTTCAACACTGAAGCTTCGCTGTCGTAAAACCACAAGTTATTTGGAAGCCTTATTAGGAAGTAGAGAATAAAAGTGGGTGGTGAAGGGACTAGGGGCTAGCCTGATACAATCATTACGAGTTGCCCAGACCCACAGACACTCATTCAAGCAACTTGGATGGAAGCTCACAACAAGAACGCTACGGACATCGATTGGCAGCCATATCTCACAGGGTTTCCAAGCGTCCACAGAGGGGGGTGTCACGCGGGAAGGTTGATAATACATCTCCAGGGGTTTGCACATAACTTCGTATTTGACGAGAATTACTGTGGTGTATGCAACATGAAGAGGGCCTCTCGCTGGTCGAGTCCTTGTGGA
Source organism: Opisthorchis felineus (assembly GCA_004794785.1). Classification (NCBI taxonomy): domain Eukaryota; kingdom Metazoa; phylum Platyhelminthes; class Trematoda; order Opisthorchiida; family Opisthorchiidae; genus Opisthorchis; species Opisthorchis felineus. Next base: position 381,822 of record SJOL01005777.1, on the reverse strand, counting down.
GGAGTACGGATTTTACTATCCATGTATTAGAATCCGTATCCTATGCTGTTTGTCTTAGCTTCTAAAATAAGATCATTGCTACGGATTCTGGCTGCTAAGCTGGTTCGTAGAATTTTTTGCATAGACATCGCAAACGATGCCTGCCATTTGTAGGGAATTCACTCCACCACTAACGATGACAACATTACAGTCCGGCGTTGAGGGTTTTGTACGCGGGCTCAAACAGTCTTAAATGCAACCCTTTCTGTGAGCAAATGCTGATACTCGTGATTCATTGATTCATTCATTCACGTCCTCGAACACTAACGCGCTGCGATATCTTCGTCCTGAAAGATTGTAGAACTGATAGGAAATTATGCATCTGGCAAGGGTTCGCGATTACTTAACGACACTATGAACACGGATGGTTCGGTTAGAATACAACCTTGCTTTACCTTTCCGCCAATCTTACTTGTGATGGAAGTTAGACCTCTTGATTGTCGCTACTCCACCGTAAATTCAGGAGCATTGAAACGGCCGATACACTCGCTCGGACAGCCAAACTTGTGTGGTACGGTGCAGAATTTTCTCTGTTGGCTTCCGTGAGGGTAACAACCAGTCAGTGGAGAATATAGTAACTTCCGTGATATTCATCTTTTGATCACTTTGTGAAGTGTTTCAGCACCCGTATGCGTTTTGTCACTGTTGTGCGTCGACTCATCGAAAAACAAATCTGCAGCTTTTACGCAAAAGATTCAGGAGTCTATTGGGAAATGTTCAGGACCGAATGGATAGTAGTCGTTCCAGAGAGGTAAAGTGAACAATCGGTGGATTTACTGCTGAGCAGAGTTTCGCTTTTGACATAAAAGCTTCGTCAGGCCAAGTGAGTAAGCTAACAGCTTGATCGGGTTTTAAGACATTCAGATAACCAATCCGTGAGATATCTTATGACTAGCCGACTTGATCAGTGCTGGGTGTCTGTCTGAAGTTCTTGTTTGTTGGCTATTGGGGATGACTAACACGATAGATTGGTTAGGTGTGGGCTGTCTTCGTGTTGAATGCGGATTTCGTCACCTTGCTTTTCCGGTCTAAGCCACCTTCATGAACTATTCCTCTCAAGGGTCGTTTACAGATTATGTTCGTCTGTGTGTGTCGAAGGGCGCCAGAATAATTGCATTGAGGTTTGCGGAGGGGGGGGGTGTTTAAGTGGATCTTACTCTGCTTAAAGTTTATACTTTTAAACCCAGACCATTCTTCTGATACCTGCACACCGCCTTGTGTCATTTCGGCTGATATAAAACCACTCTCCACACGCTTGCCAGTTCAACGCCCTCTACTCTATTGACGTTGGGATGCTTGGCAGTTTCCACCGCCTCGGCCACCAGTCACTGTGGTGTGAATCTTATTCCCCGTCTCAGAATGTTCAGATTTTCCAAATCTATCCTGTGCCAAGTGTTTAATGCATGCCCTGCCATTGCCGAATCTTTGACTATCGCCTGACATTCATCTACGTTTCTCGGTGGTCTGTTAAGGCATCGCTCATGCTCACCTATTCTTCTGTGCAATTCCCTGGCTGGCTGACCTGTATGCGCCTTCGTACAGTCGCTACATTTTATTTTATATACCCAGTACTTAGTCCTATCAACCGGAAGGAGATCCTTCAACTGCACCAATACTGGGAGTAAACTCTTGCCCTTCTGGAATGCTACACTAATGTTAGCCGCATTCGACACCCTTCTAATGGTTTCAGATGTCCCTGTTTTGTTTGGAATGACTACTGTTCCGACCGACTCTTTGTTGAGTCATTGTGCTGGGACCAATACCCGTCTTAGTTGCCGCTTAATTAAACCCACTGGGTATCCAATATCTTGAAGTCGCTTTTTTTACCTCAATTTGTGCTGCTTTTCGGTCGACCTCTTCTGTGCACAATGCATTTACCCTACCAAATGTTGTTGAAACTATACTAGCATATAATGTTTTTGGATGTGCTGAGGAGTAGTTTAGGACCACACCACTATCTGTTTGTTTCCGGTAAACAATCATTCTTAATTTCCCACCACTCTTGTGTGCCATGCAGTCAAGGAAGGGTAGTGTACCCGATGTGGGTTCTAGCTCCATGCTAAACTTAACATGAGAGTCCAAAGTGTTAAGATATTGGAAGAATTCGTTAACTTCAGTAGTATAATTATTAGGGGATCTTGACAGGGTCGGATGAAAGAAACAAGGGGTTAAAAATGATGCGTCTACACATATAGTCACGTGGTCAACAGCATCCAGAATTTGAAGTTGAATAAATGGACTAATTTGGGTCACGTGGCCCACGTTCATTGAAGCTTAAGTTATGTCTACGAAACTTGACCAACTCTTATGCAATAAGGTCACAGATGCATGCATGCATATTTTGCAAAAGTTCTCTGAAATTCACGGAATCGTAAGTATATATTTGAGTGGAATGTTCTACGCAGAAATGGATTCAGACTTTTAGTCATCCGAAAGACATGCTGGAAACCACGTGAGCAAAATCTTCGGCGGCAAATCTTCAAGTTGAAGCTGCTTTTGGCAACCTTGGCACGATAGATCATTTCAACACGTCCACCTCTCCTTAGGCGAGGAATTTCTCAAACTGATCCAATCCATCTAGGCTGATGGACAATCGATTTTTCAACTTGCGATGACGGTTGATGCCTTTTGTTCCAGAAATTTTGTTGTCAGCCAGATGATAAGTAGGGTAAATAGGATGTTGCCTCTACGCGGACGAAGTAAAACCACAGGCGAACAAAATAAGTAATCCCCATGCAAAAGTTCTTACAGTTTGGGACCTTCCATCAAGGTGGGAAGCCTTCTGGGAGACAAATTTATAACATCACCTGCACAACTTGTCACAGTTGCTCTCTGGGGAACTGAAATGTAATAAGTAGCTCAGAGGAAGGACAACTTCATTCCAGATATCTCTGACCTTTTTCAAATAGAACATTCGTTGGCTCATTACATACTCAGTGGGCTTTTTCGTTTGCATCAGTTGAGCATGGCCCAGTCGGGACTCTCTGGCCCCTTTTACAGTTTTTTTTTCAGATGAGACAAATTAATGTAACCAGAAAGTATTCCGCATTGTGCACCCAGGCTCCAAACTCCCAAACAATCAATTTCGTTGTCTAATTCGCATCACGGAGATAGCAGAGAAAGTGTGAGGTCAGAATATGCCAATGACTTCCTTTTTCCTGACCAGTGATCCATGTTTAGGTAAGATTTTAGAATGCGAACTTTTACAGACTTTAGGAAACGGATATCTCGCCCACAGACGTGTCAGGTTAGTAAAATATAGTCACGATTACGGAGTTCACTAAGTCGGTTACTTAGTGCTCCCTTAGAAGGGATATATCCAGGCGGTTTGGATGAAGGAGCAAAGGAGATATGCATAGATTCCGTTTTTGATCCAAGGTTCAGAGAACTCGTCGGGAAGCGTTTTCAGCTTTCAGCGGATGCAGCTGGGTGTAGTACAAACCTTTACCACCAGGGCGGATATTATGGTACTCGAGAAATCGGGCCTGCATACCACAGTGGAGTGGGTGATATCTTAGAAACTGAAGCTGAAAATGACATTTGGGTTGAGCACCAGCGATAATTTACGTGATTTGTAACATCACTATCGAGTGATGTTGGCCAAATTCGAATCCGTTCGAATCAAGTGAAGATCTTGATGGAAGGCAGTGTCGCTAAACCAACGTCAGCAGGAAGTTTCTGTACGATTCAGGGCAGCGTACTCGCGAGGATGGTCAGTTTACTTGCAAATAGAGGTCGCTTGTTTATTGACCTGGTAGTGTTCTTTGCGCATTGTTCTTTTCGTTGCCAGATGAGCCATCCAGCGTTTTCACTGTTTGGAAGTTTCTCGAATCCGGGAATCGGAGAACATGACTTCACATTGCACCGGCTGACCATCACATCCCCCTTTTCCCAGACCTGGCATTAGCGCAAAAGTCTGTCAGTTTTTAAGGCTTTTGGTTCAAAAGCGATGGCAGGAAAAACACTTGAACAAGCCGGTTACGAGACAAATGATGGGAGTAAAGTTTCAGGATGTCTTTTCTTATGTAGTACAAACAGTATTTACTAATGTCTACATTGAATTATTTGTTCTAACTCACGCATACGCACAACATCGTGGGACAACAGTACTCATAGAGGTCACGAAAACGTCTGTGGTCCGGCCGGAAGTGGTTATCCTCAACAGCACACATTAAGGACAAGCTACACGGCTAGCGAAGCTGACCACATCCGTACTACTTGGTTATGATTACGCGGTCATCCGGTTTTCTTGTGCAATGTCGCTGTCCTTGCACTTAGATTGATAATGCTCCTCTAACTTGCAGGGAAAACCTACAATCTTCCAAAATTTGTTATTATTCTATTTTTACATCAGAAGTTTAGAAACGGGATGACTGAAAACAATCGTTAAAACCTTGTGAGAAATGAACAACACAAAGCGCTGCCGCTGAAGAGATGAAATCCACCAGAATATCCAGCGTACTCTGCTGCTGTCAGAAATGGACGATCCGGAAAATAGTCGCTTTCAGATTATTCCTCACGGTCAGCTTCGCCAGCTATGTAGCTTGTTATTGATGTGTGCCGTTAGGGAAAACCACTTCCGGCCAAACCATAAACGTTTTCGTGACCTCCATGTCCACTGTTGCCTCATCATATTGTGTGTATGCACAACCTGAAGCAACTAATTCCATGTAGGTATTCAGTCAGAAACACCCGAATCGACGCATTTTGGGACGCTTTCAAGTCCCCAGTAGGCTTGTTGTACAATAAGAGCAGGAAGAAGGTACATCCTGGTAAATAAGACAATGGGCATCAAACGCCAGAAAATATCTCCAAAACAGACATTTGTGTGATAACTTAGAGTTAGTCATTCTGGCTCATGTGCTTGCGAATGAATGCATTCATTTTGGTTAAAATAACAACTAATCATTCAGCTAAAACACCGTTTCAATGCCTAGCTGCCATGCCACTTGAAGGAAGCACGATGTTTGAGCTCAAACTCAAGCCTAGACAGGAGCGGTCTAGATTCTGAGGTTGTATTCGAACTACAGACGTTCCTGTCAGTAATTTCGTGCCTTAACCGCTGAGCTACCGCGTTTTCTTACTGGACTATGAGTACTGGTGACTTTGACGACTGATGATATAACTTGTCTCAAGACAGTGTTGTCGGGTAGTCACATCAGGTTGTCTTTCCCTGAGCGAGCATCAGCTGAAGCGAACCACGTGTGTTTACATTCCAGAACGAAAGCTCCAGGGCTTTTGTCGAAGGTTAGTATGAACCGTACCTCTGTGAACCAGCTTCTCAATTGAAATTCTCACTACACGACATGTATTTAAGTTCTAGCAATAACTCGCAGTTCAATAAAGCTGTCTGGTGCGCAAAAATTTGATGATGGCTTGAGGAAACATGCCCATCTACAACTTGTCTATTTCCCACTTACACAAAAAACTACAAGAAATGAAATCCGGAATGTGTCATGCCCGGTCCTTGGACGACAAGCTGCCCGAATGAAACCACGGGTTTTGTTGATCTGTTGTAAACCTGTGGACCACTGAACCACTGGCCGATGATAAGTTGGGTATGGAAATTGAATCACGGGCCCTGGAAAGTGTGAGGCTTATTGGGGCAAATGGATGCCGTCAATATGTGGGAATAAATGCGGGACCCTTCAAAGAGTATGATGAGGAACATTGTCTCCCTCTACATTCCGCAAACATTGCGACAAATAAGAAATTTGTGTAAGGCTAAGTGGCATTAAATTATACGTTAAATGAGATGCGCTTAACACACATCAATCAAGGGCTAACTCGTGTGACCCAAATCTCTGCATGATGTGGGTGGTCAGCTCGTAACACCTTGCGGGAAGAAAAATTAGGTTACTGATGAAGAACAGTGATACATACTCTATCCAATACTAAGATTGCAACAAATGCTGTATAGGAGACATAGGAAGAAAACCTTTCTACCAAAATACACGAAGACAAGCTTGCCACTGGAAGACACCATTTGTTTTCGCTCATATCCGTTAGCGGGAACTCGAGTTCAATTAGAACGGATTTTACATGTTGGCTCAGGTGAGAACGAAGAGGTATCATGAACTCGTGAAAGCGTGCTACTCCACCAAAGACCCCGTTACTAACCATATTAAAGCTGACCGAAGTTATCAACCAACAAGGACGAGGGAAGGCCAGAAATACAGGGCTCAAAATGGCAAAAGGAGCCGGATGAAAAACTCCTAGGAGAAGCAGGAAGGCCCGGTTCCAACAGGCTAATAAATATGACTGAAGTAGTCGCAAAATTAAAAACCAAAGGAATAAATAAACTAAGTCTAATTAGCAGGCGGGCAAAAGGACCTTATTCATTACAGTGAGGAAAATAGCACAATGCAACCAACCAATCTATCTCGAGAAAATCAGAGCACAGCACTGGTCAGGTGGGGGGAGGGCAGTAACTACCGAAAATTTGGTTAAACAATCAGAATATAGGAACGTAGATAACAATGCAACAAAAATCATAAAATGACCGGTGAATTCATGAGAAGACGCTCTCTAAGAAGTTAAACATGTCAAGAGAAAACAAATACTATTCTAAAGCTGTATAAACGCAAGCAGATACCCACCAGACTGCTAACTAATAATGGTGACGAAACCAAGCCCGCCGGACAGATCAACAGTTACCTGATCAACAATCAACGAATGCCCATCCTACCAGCCATCGGAAAGAGACAGATAGGACAAAGCTGAAAGGAAGCCTAGTACATGGATGGCTGACGCAGCTTGACGACCTTGTGAGCAAAAATACAAGACAGCCAATAGTACACTTTAGATTGGTTCACTCACTGACGGTTGGTGCAAGAGAGCCAACAGGCGTCAACAAAGACACATACACACCTACAAACTATTCACAAGAAAACGCGAGAGGTTAGGGGGCTGTTAAAGTTTTATTTGTGGAAGAAAGTCAACTTAAATTAGGATTTGGAAACAGATGTTAAGTTTACGAGGTTGCCAAAGCCGCAACTCACAACTCACAGATAACTTCACGTCTGTTGTACATTTGAGGGAATGGAGAAAGGAGTGTCCGATATGGGGGAGGGAACCAGTGATTGCATGCCCGGGGATTGCAGTTGTTAGGTATCGGGTTGTGCCAAATGTACTTACTTTGTCAGATTGCGTTGCATCACTTTGTGTCACGCACGGGTCTTCGTGCATATCTTATTTTCTCCGATTATGACTTCTCCAATTTTCTCCCGACCGGTTAATATCCCCTTTAATGTCCCCTGTTCCTGTTCCGGTCTTACAGGGATAGCGGAATTCACCTTCCCTGTGCTGGATGATAGGCCTTTTGCACGGTTTGTAAACGATCCAAAATTAGCCGATTGGTCTACCGCTTTAGTTGAATTTACTTCTGAATAGGGCCCTGCTTCTGGTATAATAACTTACCAGCAATTTATTCAGCCATCCCCGTCGCCAGTTTTATTCTAGCTGCTACGATGCGTGACTACTTGGCTGACTAACTAGCTGATGAATACCGCAGCCAACTTATTGTAGTGCATATCCAAGACTTAGCTTAACACAAAATCCCAGAGAATGCAATAGTAACATTTTCAAACCGCTTTTTCCGCAGTTTGGTATCAGAGGAACACTTGTAATTAATCATGGCTTGCAATTCGCTTCAGAAAAGGTTTAGTGCTTCCGCATGCCGTTAGCTATCAAACATTTGTCAACCCTATTTACCAGCCGCCAACCTACAGACAAATAGAGCGCTTTGTAGACAAGTTTAAAAGGGTTCCTCAAAAATTAGAAGGGTGAGGTGGAGTTGATTAGATGAAAAAGTGTTTTTTTCGTACATATCATTTACACCGAGGACTTTCTCACTAAACGGAATCTCGTCAGAAGAACTATTGCTTGGATACAGAATGTGAATAATACAGGCTGCCTTGTTCCGCAGAAAGCAGACGGGGAGACGCAACCTCGAGATGGAGAAGCTGTTTAACAGTGACCACAGAGCAAACACCGGGAGTATGTGCTGATATTCCGTGGGGCTAGGTGACCGGAAGTATATACAGCCACCAATGCAACGCCTCGTTGGAATGTACCGTTGCCAGCAACAAGGAGGCGACATATCAGACTACGTCGATCAAGTGCGGACATCAGGACCAACGAATCGCAGTAGGCTTGAATACTCTGTTGAACACTTATGAATTACCAACACTGCCGTCACCGAGGGACCTTATTATCAGTCATTTTCAGCCACAAATATCATGCGGACTGGCAGGCGGTTATCCGCCAATCACACACAAGCAGTCACGTGTGTACTGATGCGCACGAGCAGTTCAAAGGCCAGGCGAGCCAATTAGGTTGGACTCTCATTGGTCGCCCTATTGATAGTGTCAGCAGACATGCTCCCAAGAAAACGAGTGTGCCCAGCCAGCTGCTGTATGGGTGAACACTTCCAATCGCCTTCAGAACGAGGGAAGAGCTAATAGGGAAGTTGTTCCATATTAGAGCGATATGTTCGGTGGTTTCAATATGCGTAACTGCGCAAATTTTTGCCTGATATTTTATGTTAAAAAACTTAGCTGTCACAAAACATCTGATACCACATTTGACGAAAAAGGATTTATAATTTGTAACTTTTTAAAAAGTGGTGACGTAATTCTACACAAATGTACCGGCGGCCTCTTTTCAGACAATCAATACCGCGGCATAATTTTGAACTGAGTCATTACACAACTGACCCAAGCGTTAGCATGATGATCTATTTTCTACACCCGTAAATCTGCAGTATTCAGTTGAATGAGTGATGAAAACTTTAGTTACGGCCAGAAATAGAAATATCCTCGATGAAATAGTGAAGGAAAGTTTAACTCTACTGGAGTAAGGGGCCTGGAGTATGCGAATCCCTTCTCTTTCCTAGTCGTTTGAAAGCAATACCCTGGCGAAAATCTACCCAAAAAATTAGGACCACTGAAGTTCATTGTTGTTGAAGTAATTTGAAGCTAAGGTTTTAGGTTGGAAATATCACCCGTTTGCTAAAGATTCATCAACTATTCTTCTGGCCAGCTTTTCTCCCTGTTTTTCGTTGGAAATCTTCAGATATCAGATCGATACTTTTACCGCTGTAAGCAGAGGTTTGGTTTTAGGGCAATAAAATTGAACAAAGTTAATCCAAGTAAGATTGGTCGGTGTAAAACTGACTGCTTCCATCGAAAATTAGGTGCACATATCGTGTAATCCTCCCCAGCTTATGATATCATCGATCTCAGCCAATAAATTTGTTAGTGACGTGCCTTATCAAGCATTCATCGCACGTTTTTCCCGCGTAATCTGCTTGGTGAATTTAAGCGAATCTTTCTGCCGTGTTGAGAAATGAGGCCAAGGCATGAACTCCTAGTTACCTGTCTACGTTGGTAAACGTTATTTTTATGTCATTAGTTTTGCGGGTTCTGTTTCATAATTCTGAACTCAGCGTAACTCCACAATGTCAGATGCAGTCGCTGAATGTTAGTAATCCTAGTGATATTAGACTTGAACGTTGTCAGACAACCTTGAGACTGGTTGGTTCCATCAAATCAATCGGACCGTTGCGTCCGTTTATTATTCATTATTAACCCATTTGGATTCCGAGAAATGGGTTTCCTTGGTTGGGGCGTGCTGGCGTTGAACTTTGCGGTCGGTGAGGATGTGAAACGTTGCTATCTCAAATGTCATTCATTTTGGCTAGACTGGTACACAAATCCAAAATCTGTGTCATCAGTTCATCCATTTTGAGAACTCCTAAAAACCCTGCCCTTGGTAGTCCACATCTTCCCACTTTATTCTCCGAAACAGCAATAATAATTCGGACAAAACCCCTGCATAACTACTTGTTGGCAGTTTAAGAAGATATGAGAATTTTCAATGGACATTTCATCATGCAAGCAGATAAAGTCTTTGCTGAAACGCTCAGGAGCACTGTGTAACAGTTTCATCCTTATTTGGGATCATGAGCAATGAGCATCCCACAAAACTCCAAGGAGTCTTAAACCCGTGACCTCCCTGTTACCTCGGCCACGAGCGATTTACCATCATTGTAACAGACCTGCGCATAATCACGGAATCTACATCACATGATTATGTATTGACTAGCTCATCGAGTGGTGACATCCAAGATAGAAGTTTCAATCATGTAAATTGTTTTTTGTTCTGAACTTTTTGTTTGAAAATTTGCTCGTAACAGAGATGGACAGATTCAAACTCTTAGTGTGCGACAGATCTTAACCTGGCAGAGCTGATACATCGCTCAACTGGAATTTGCCTCAGAATTACAGTTATGTGTGCTCGAGCTGACTACGGAGGATATCATTAACTACAAATACTCGATACGGGACATACACCAACCGTTTGTTTGTAGTCAATTTCTAAGTTTATTTTATGGTATGGTTCGTTTCATTGTGCACCACAATCGCTTTTTAACACCCTAGACAATGGACACCTTCCTTGCGTGGAACGTTCAATCACCTTGAACAGTGGGAACGATTACAACCTTGACTCACTTTCAAAGGACATTGTTTAAACTGAAAACAAAACGGTCGGGATAATTAATTGACTGATGCCGGAAAAACTCCCTGCTCTTATGGGCGCACTCAGCAACCTTATAAGTAGTGTGTATCGTCTAGGAAATGTACTGCGATCTTTTGAATGTCGTCCCAACCGAATCAAGTGGTCGTATTTGTGTATCGCATTCAGTTGAAGAAGAACCTTATAAACGAGTTATTCAGCCGGAATTAGTTTATCTTCCCGTTAGAAGCAATCTGGTTTCCAAATGAATGTGTCTGGTGGACTTCTGTTCTAGTTTATGTAGCCCGTATCGGTTATGTTCTCAGTAGACAAACTGAATCCATACACAGGTGAAAAATTAACGTTTAACGCGTAAAGTGTTTCTTAATATACAATCGAAATTTCAAATGTCTCATCACTGTAGAGATCTCACTCAGCATTTTTTAAATGAGAATTTCCACGGTCCAAAACTCCACCAAGGATTGTTACGAGCTAGGCTGAGAAATTACTTCGGGCAGAATGAAATGTCTGTTTCCCTGTTATCTTCCGATGACTTCTTGATTCTACGCAGTTCAGTAGATTTTCGCTCGTTTTGTCGGTGATTCATCCAGGGGCAGTTCGCACGGAATCAGAGGTTGTTGGCTGTAGCTTACGCGGCGGAAAATAGGTAGTTTGCCCACATTTGTCGTCGCTTCACACAAGGCCACGAATTGTACAATGGTTGAAAGCATTTCACACATTATCCTCCGTCCTTAGTGGGCACAGGATTCTTTCAAGTGTCAAGTGACAGTTCAACGGACAAGACTCAACATACTGATGATGTCACCTCAAGTGATACTGAAACCTTTTCAACCAAACTGTCCATCTCAGCGAACTACGAACGTGAGCTACCAGTATTCTCTTAGAATGCAGATCAGTAATTCTACGGAAAATCGCGACACTCGATTGAACATAGGTGTGTCATATGACCAGTTCCTGAAAGGACTTCATCAGAACCGTTTCTGTAGAAATTGAATACTTGTTGTAATTTCTTAAAATCATTAAAACAGATTGATCGCCGAGTTCCACTACATCCGTTGAGCGTCGTACTCGGCACCCTGGCAAACGACCAGACTGGTTTTGGACGGAGATAAAAAAAACCCCGATGATTCTAGCTCGCGCACTGGTCGTTTGAAGCTCCAGTAGAACAGGAGGTGAATGGTTATGGGACGCGCGTCACAACGTGGAGGGATTTATATGGAGGTAGGGAAAGAATAACATATTTGGACATTTCTAATAGTTCAGTTAAATGAGGCGCTCAGTTCCCCGAAAACTGGTGGGAAGAATGCGAGCCGCTGCAGTTTATTGCACTGATAAACACTGATACATCATTGAAAAAGTTCTCAAGGGTACCGTGGAATTTATTTCCACCAAGGTTGGCCAGTAGTCATATCAAGTATTCAAGTAGTTATCGGCCTAGGGTGACCCACGCTCCACATCCCTTTGGATTGTTTGATCATATTTCATACAATTTATCTTACAGATGAATTATTTGCCCTTGGTTTAATTGTTCCACTGGAATGGTTTTAGACCACTGTCAAACGTGTTTGTTGAAATAACATTCGATATGGTGATGTGATTGCTCCTATCGTAATTTGGAGAGCCCATTAGAAAATGAGACTCACTGAAACAGAGAATGCGAACGCATCATTACACACATCGAAGAAGTAGGTATAAGGGTACGATTAATATGGCTGAAGAGACTTTCGGATTTGAATGTGTTTCCACATGGATTCAGAACAACTGCAAAGTTGTGGACAAAACCATAGCGAGGACTGCAGCTGTGCGATAACAGCTGTCGTGTTCCACCTCCAAGAAATATTGTCATTTGAAGAGATCATCTGTCGGACAGGATATATTTTAGATGGTTGATTGTTGAAGGTTTACATAGATCGTAATGTAAACATACTGACGTCCCTCTTGAATAATTTTTGGGAGGCTGGGAATAAAAAGTCATTTTGAATGTCAAAAGAGTTGGAATACTGACGTTTTCGGTCCCTCAGCTCTCATCTGGTGAGTGTCCCAAAGGAGGCGCTGGTTAGACTGGGCCCTATCTATTTCACTCACGTTACTGCAATGGTTTGGATCCTTAACGATCGATAGGCTTGACGGGTTGAACAACTATAATATTCAGCTGCTTGAAGCTCAGCATCGCCACACTTGAGCCCCCAAGATAACTGGCAAAATTAAAATGCTCTATCATTCTAAGTGGTACGAAAAAGGGACATCTTCACCGAACAAAAAATTTATTATGAGTGTGGATCATTCCAACGTTGTGGTTATTTGTCGTATGTACAATTCTACAACACGGACACTGCACCCAGGCGTCGTCTACCCGTCCCAGCGACCCCAGATTATCTCGTTTGAGATGGAGATGAAGCAATTAACTTATCACACGACACAAGTCAGTCACTTGGCTTTTGAATGCCCACGGATTTTGTGGCATCAGAGCATTCTGGGCTTTTTGGCATTATAGATGGAAAATGGCCCGTTTATCTTAATGCGAGGGGTTTGGTGCCTGCGAAATACCTGTCTACACATGATATTCACCTCCCTATTGTTTGGTTGAGAGCAATCGGATTTGAAAGTCTTTCGGCTGGGATCATGCACCTTGATAAATTTGGTCACACGTGCGCAAGGTAGCGAGTTCCGTTTATGTCGTCCTGCAAGAGCAGTGTCCGAGTGTTTTGAAAGCGATTTACAAAGAAACTAGCCTTGCCAGGGCTGCTGTCCCTAACCCCAACCACTAGCGACATGCTACAGAACTGATAAAACTGAACGAACTAACCACAACAACACCATGAGTACATATCATGGAGAGTAGTAAAGTTCCTCTGAAAATTAATTTGATGTTAACCTGGGAATCAAATGCATATTAGTTGCATCTTTCAAACCGGTCTTCAAATGCGCAGACATTTAGTAGCCTTTTCTAGCTTACGTATGAGGCAACAGCACAAATGTTCCCTGTTTGGTAATTCCTCACAAAATTTGGTGCCCTATTTCTTCTTCGGAGAAACCATGGCGTCTATACAGTAGTAGGATTGTTGAAGTTCCCGATACAGAACTTTGAGTGATGCGTCTGTTTGACGATCCCAAATATCAAAAGGAAGAATCGGGTTCGAACGTCTACGGTACTATTTGCACAAAGGTAAGCAAAACTATACAACAAACCTCAATTGTCTACGTTCGTGGCGTCTACAGGTGCACAAATCTGTCACTGACCTGCAGGGTACAGTGTCAAGGTCCGCAAACCAAGCAGCGGCGGTCGGAATGTTGGATCTGCAATGTGGGTTGCGGTCGTCCTTTCCGAGGGCAGCTTCGTGCTCCTTACTGGCTGTGCAATTACACGGAAATCATGACAGAACCGGTCAGGGCAGGCCCAGCAAACGGGGCAGGAAGACGCATGGGTAAGTAGGTCAGCTGCGCGGATTCAAGCACATACACGCACGCTAATGTACCTGTATCGAACGGGACAGCCGTTGCAGCAAGGTGAATGACGGGTACAGATGAGCCGAACAAGTGGAGACCAAAAGTACATGGGCGGAGTAAGCAAGTGAATGGGGAATTATCATGAGGTCAAGTTAGGTTCAATATGGGTACGAAGGCTGCCCAGGCATCCTTGGAAATCCGATGGCACGTGAACTACTGTGTGGGTAATGGTACAATCATTCAGGCTTTTAACAGCAATGTTCTGGCAGATGACTAATAAACAATTACAATAAAGACTCCTAGGTATGTTTAACCAATTTTTCTCATTTATCAAGCATTTGACTTACATTCTTCCTGTATTTTGCTATTAATTTGAGACTATTGGAGGAACAATCGTAGGTTTTGTGATATTGCAATTGAGCAAATGTGAGCGAGGTGTCAGATTTTCGAAAATGGCTTGAAAAGACCGGCAGCGACATACAGAGCATTAAAGGTGAGGCGAATTCGTTGTCCATTGATGACTGCTTGTACCGGTATGGAGGATCTAGGAAATCGCTCATCTTGTCTTTTCATGTGCTTTACCAAGTCCTATCCTCCTTTGTATCACTATCAAATCTGAGTGATATGGCTTTGGTACGAACTTTTGCTTATTCTGCCACTCCAGACACTTTTCTACGCGAAAAAGACTGTTTAAAGAGTGGCTGTGTAACACGCCATACCGTGACGATATTGTCTTTGATGTCAGTCAGTTCGGCAGACTGTGGTTAGCTTATAATGTATGTGGATGTTTCTCGATTGTTCGAGGACAGCTCATAGGAAGCAACTAAAAAATCAGATGCCTCCTGATATACCATTAAAATCAGTAAACAAGTTTCGCCAGAAGAGACATTGCTGCAATGACACTGGGGCCTATCCTGATGCAACGAGTTGTGCACTGCTCAAACAATTGGCCATAGTGATGAATAACCATATGACAGGTTGCCCAGTGGTTTGAATTCAGACAGCTTCTGACAGTTTCTGGATTTGTGACAGTCGTCATCTGAGTAGCCATGTGCCAAGCACCGAAGACCAGCAGTCAGGATTTCGGGACAAAGGCTGCAGTTGGCGTCCCTAATCGTCTGTTTCTTTTTTTTTGGGGGGGGGGGTTCCCTTGCTCCACTTCGCAGCCGCCTAAATACAGTCATGGAAGGAGGAATTCCGAGTTGAATCTAGTAATCAGACCAACTGGAGTCGCAGCACAGTCCAGTTCCTACCTCTGAACAAAGTTATAGATATTCAATTCGTCCTGTATTGTGACCAAACTTCAATATGTGTTCTTCCAGCCTGACGGTTTTTATTAGGACTAATTGTCACCTCGACCAAAAGGGACGTCGAAAATGAGCTTGGTGTTTCTAGAACAAAGATTTTGATCTTGTTTTCGGACAATTTGTGACAGTCTGACAGACTGAAATTGAGCGACAGAATTACTAATGTGAATTTTAATGAGAAGCTCATGCACGACAGTTCGCGCTCTTATTGATCAACAGAAGCGAATTTTCGGTAGAACGTCTTCCTTATAATGTGATTGTACAGTTTATTTCTCACTGGAGCATGAAACATGCAAAACGTGTGAAACTGCAAGCCATTTCTGAGATGAACTCAAAAGATGTGAAACAGCTATATAGAGCTGATTCAGAAGGAAAGTTACCAACCATTTTACAAGTGGTTGTGGATCATCGGTGTTACCTCAGCATTTCGTACCTCTGATCAAAACGAATTTTAGGAATGGTCGATTTCTCTGTTAGCCCTTGATTTATTTTAAAATGAATTGATCAAAAGTATTCTTCGTCAGATCGAATTTAGTTAAGGTTGTCAGAACAACAGTTCTGTTGTGTTCTGACTAGGTAAACAATAGTGGATGCAGTCTGTCGTCAGTGAACATTAAGTGAACACTGTATGCAATGACCCGTATAAGTCAAGAATGTGCTCATAGGGGGCAGACATTGTATGTTTTCCTCAGTCCAACGCTTCCATCTAGATTTATTTGTATCTTCATACAAAATTTACATCCTCTGTTCGCTTCTGGTAACAGAAAGCGCAGTCGGTGATATGACCGCGTTGCAAACCAATCACGTCCGTCAACGTTACGGGCACACAAAGTTGGTTTTCTTCGCATTTTCGTTTTTAGTTATGGGGCACAGATATATTCAGCAATTCAGTGTTCGCTTTGTCTATCCTGCGTGTTGCAGTATCTGTGAAAACTGTCTCATTAATTTTGCGACAGATCGGTAAACTTGGTGTCCTCGCCACACAAATGGACCTAATGCAACGACACGTGCACTGTATGATTCGCCGATGTTTTTCCAAATGTCGTTCTCTAATTAGCTAGTTATTCTCCAGTTCTGCCGCTTTTAGTCTTTGCAAAGTTCATCTGTTGGACTAAATCAGTTCTCCCACGAATGCGTTTTTTTTTCAAGGCCAAAATTAATGAAATCCTCACATCCGGAAAAGACAGGAAGTTTATTTTACAGTTGAGTACTCTGATTTAAAGTTGTCTCATCTAGTTTCTGTTTTCCGTATTTTTGTGACGGGTTTCAAGTACCTCACTAACGGTTGTGAGCTCTAATTCGCACCCCTTTTTGAACGAGTTTCATCACCAATTTACGAGTTGCTTCCAGGTTTATTTGGATGTACTCGAAGAATTCCGTGACCAATGCTTTTCCGGTTTTCCGTCCAGTGTGCCAATAACAGTCTTTATCATAGCAGGTGATCACCGTGATTACCGCCTGCTTTGCCTCATCGAATCTAAAGCCCTCGGGTTTCCCTCTTCAATGACTCCTTTATGATCGGATCTCTGCACTGCATCTCTAGGGTAATTTTAGCAAACTACGTAGCCTGAAAACATTCGACACATATCAAATCTTGGCACGGAGCTCGAGATGACTCATAGGTCAAGGCGTGAACTTACTAACAGGAAGGTCCTTGGTTCGAACCCGACCTCTGCAGCTCAGTTGCTCTTGATACACGTAGGCAACCTGGCAGTACTTCAGCCCCCGTGCTTCTTTTAGATAGCTTGGCAGCCAGGCACCGAAAGTCTGTTACAGCTGAAAGAACATCATCATTGCCATCGTCGAACCGCAGCCGATATACATTGTCCCTTTTTATCTGGCACTAGCTCAGATTATGTGGATGACCCGCGGACGTTTCCAGCTGAAAATAGATCTACCGCTTATCTCATTTTCCTAATCGATTACAAACCCCGACTTCTGGTGAGTCCCATTTCAGAGCGTGATATTCTCAAAGATCGTCTCTTTAAGTGAGCCGTCTCTAGGACTTTGTTTCTGTATTGCTGATACAGGATTCCTCTTATGTCTATCATGACCACTCAGTCACCCAAATCTGGATGCATCCAATTTCAGTTGACCTGAAATATGCGATGATCGTTGGGAAAACTGAGATAATCAAAGTAAACTACGCATTGTTGACCTAAATAACGGATACAAGGACTTTGAAAAGTTCAGAAACGCATTATCTATTTTTTCGGAAACCCCGCTGATTTTTATGTTCGTCCTGATCTGGACACACCAGAGTAGTCTTTCCCGGACGTTCAGCCGTACACAACTGCAACCAGCTGATACTAATAACCTGCGGGACCATTTAACGCACTTACTCAGATCTTACGGATCCGCTTTAACTGGATTTCATCCCAACGACTGAGAATGGAAATAGCGGTCGGACTGTTTCGCTGGTTGTGATAGGTTTTCTGCCAGCTTTTTCCCCATCTCATGTACGAAGGAGTGGTGGTTTTTATCTGAACTCAGCGGTTAACACCACACAACTTCCGATCACCTCTCATCCATCTACTATGCTGTCCCTATTGCGGGTTGCAATGCAGTATGTTTCCCCAGATGCATTGTTGTTTTCTGACTTATAATGGAGGATTAGTCTTCCAGTTGGGGTCAATCTATGCTGAAAAGCAGAAAATCCTTGTACAGCAGTCTTATTTTTACTGCGACTTGTCTGGAGTGCTCGTACCACAAATCCTCCGGATGATGCAAATCTCCAATCTGGTGGCTGAAAACGAAAACGTTCGGCCACAAGCGACTGATCGACAGTATGATCATCATCACCTCTCTTCACTACAGAAAATGAATCACCTCTCACTCCATCTCGCACACGAACATTTTCAATGCAATTTTGTTACCCATTTTTTCACTCCGTGTTCTGATGACCACAGGCCTAATTCTCCCAAGGATGCAAACGATTTTGTTAATTTCTCTGCAATATCGTTGAAATTAAAAGTTTACTCGTTTACTCTCAGAAAAACTTTAGTTAGTACTAATTTGCAGATTACTTAAGTGTTGAAGGGAGTCTCAGCCGGTAGCTCATGATATTCGCCAAGTGAGTGTGTCGCACTAAGACTGCTTCAATGAAGCCCGCAGGGCATTTGAGATTTCGCTGTCTACCTTGTGAGCGGTGTGTTATTTCAAGAGAATTTTGGTTTGATTTAATTCATCGGATGTTTTGTAAATGGTATATTTTGAAGAGCATCTGCTTCGATCTATCAGAAGAGTGTGTTATGGCTCCAGATTATCTGGGATCACCAATCTGCGACTTTGCAACCGCTACCAGTAGCCCCATCTATCTAGTCTGCTCACACTTTACTGGATCGTCGTCCCGAAACGTCGGGAATCTCTTCCCTGTTCAGAAACCACTCCAGTTTGAAAGCGCTCATAGCTTTGTGTTCCCTTTATTATTTCACGTATACTGGGTACTATTTTACCTGACTGCTCAAGAGGGACTGACATTTCCTTAGGTCCGATTTCAGACATCAGTTCTCAGCTAAGAATCAATGATATTTTACGGGCTGTATGCAGGTGCCCGATTTAAGTGATGATAATTACTGCGTTCCATTTTTGCTTATTATGCATCAATAGATCTCGAATTTCAAATTTGGGCTGCACCGATTCGTTACATGAATAAAAAGTCTCGAACTTTGCATCATCTCTAATCCAATTTTCCTACGTTTCTTCAACAGTGATATTCCCGATCCATTATTCTATCTGGTACGAACCTCGATTGGTGTTCATTGGGTGACAGTCATGACGAATTTCAGACCGCCTTTCACCTAGTCACGCGCCACGTGACCAAGGTCACTCTAATCAGCACGTGTTCCTGTTGCGCTCTGCATTTCTTGTTGACCTCTATCTTCTTGTGTTTGACCGCAGTGCAGTTCGCGCACAATATATTCGTGACGGTACTCCAAATGGTTGGGTATGCGTCTGGTCATCATCCTTCGTTTTTCTGTACAACTGTTTCACCATAATCATGTGATGCTCCCCACGGCGATTTTCTACCGACCCATTACGGCGGCTATGTCACAGACCGCTACAGGTACTACGATAACTGTCCCCTGCAGCCCTTCTGCAGACTGGTATTATTGATCGCGTACTTTTAATTATGGTGTGCCCAAGCTAAAGTGATTTCAATATACCACATGCTCTTACTACAGTCCTGGTGTATCTGCTGCCCAAGTACACATGTCCCCACCGATATCCTTTCTACCTTGGAGCCCGTGTGTGGTGGAAGTGAAAGCCGAACTTTTAGAACCGGATTCTACAGGCAGTATGGACAAAAACGAAACTGGTAGCATTTAGAACAGACCTCGCAATTTTCAATGGAGATTTTGTCCAACCAGTGAAGTCAGTCTATGCAGAAACGCTGGGAAACGCCGTACAGTAGGTGCATCCTTATTGGGGACAATAAGCAGTACAGAACTCACAGAACTCCGATGAGTTTCGAACCCGCGGCCTCCCGACTAGTAGTTTGAACACTTAACCGTGTGAACAACCAACACTTAGACAGGATTTAGCGCCACTCATCCTTCAATCACGGGACCCATATCACTTCGTCACATGTTGACTAGATCCATGAGTGACGACTTCTCAGATGTAAGTTCCACTCATCTTGAAAATTATTCTTCTCCTGGGCTACTTGTTGGTTGATGGTAGTGTAAGGAGGAGAGGAATTTCACATGATGAGTGAAACTGCAGTTTGAGAAGTTGTCACTCCATTCAGTTCAGCCAATCAGCCATCCAATACATGACAGTTTGATGGGGTTTCTTTGACTGAAGAATGAATGGCGCTACATTCAGCCAGTGCTGGTTCCAACTACAATGGCAACGCTTGTCAGCCGAACGCTTAAGTGTTCATACGACTATCCCAGGAGATCGCGAAGTTGAGATTTGCTGGATGCGCATTGCTGATGATTCCCGGTAAAAATAAAACAGCTTTACAGTGTTTCTCAGCCTTTCATAATAGATTGGCTTCACTTATAGGACGAAATCTCAATTGGAAATAAAACGTCTGCTAGGTGATTTGCGGTATCTAGTATACTGGTAGCAGCGTGCAGAAGGAGAGCTGGAGCCACTTCAATGGACCGGGATTTCAATGTATCAGTGCGAAGTTAGGTCATTAGGGAATTTCCACAAAGTTTTCGGAGAGATCTTGACGTGGCATTTTCATTCTAAGATACTGTTATACGCTATCGAGAAGGATGGTCATCCTAGGGTGCAAAACGTATTTATGACGGAAGATTGAAGAGTCGGAAGTCACGTAAATGAAATCATCCAGACACATTGCAACATCCTCTGGGAATACGCTGACTTCATCAGCGAAGAAGCCTGTTTTTAGGCTGTTAGAATAAACGTCTGGAAAGTCCGTCAGGAATGTTTGAATTACGCAAAGTTACATGATGTAGTCAAGAAAGCTTTCCAGAACTTACCTTTTTTAAGTGTCAAAAGAGGTCTTTTGTCTTCCTATCGGTTGAGGATTTGTATGTTTGTTGTGAGAAACCTCCGAGCTTGAGTTCAGTGGGTGCGGGTTTTCGATTCACAATCAAAATGCTGGTGACTGCACACGAACATATCAAATGAGACTGTCCGACGTTTCGACCGCCAAGTGTGACCTTTATCCACGGACAAATAACTGACATTAAAAATTACTAGTGTCGCAAACCAGAGGCTAGTGAACGTACTTTCACAAGTGCTGTGATTGGTGTGAAAGCCGTGTGCGTCCAGCACCACATTCCGAGTGGACAACACACTGCAGAGACAACTGGTTAACACGAAAGAACTGCTTAAGCCCGATGACCTTACCAGCTGTGACTACAAGATAGATTGCACCGATTGTGACTGTTTATTTGAAGGTGCGAATCAACGGACAAAAGTGGCACATTTGGGCCGTTCCAAGAAACTCGAGCACCACTCAGCTATCGCCCTCCATGCGTTGGCTAAGGACCATCGAGTAAAATTTGATAGCTGATATATACTGCTGCAGAATCTCTATGTATATGTGCACGGTTCATAGAGGCGCACGGAGAAAGCAACCACAATTCAGAATAGTAATGTATTCCCTGTCTGTACTGACTTGGAACATCTTTTAGAGGACAGTTTCATAGCTCCCGCTTGAAATCGTGACTCCAAAAGATCAATCTACCAGATTCACATCTTCATGTCAGTTGGGAGCAACTAGGACAATGCAAAACTGAAAAGCGGGTTTGCTGAAAACAGTGTTTAGAATGTTACCATGTGCAACAAACCGAACTGCAGTTAAAAGTGTATGATATTTGGAGAGGAACAAACGAACACTCGTGCGGACGAAAATGATAAAACTGACATTTTGAATGACTCTAAATCTTTCGAGCGGCCAACAAGAGTTCCTTAGCCTTGGCCATTTCCAAACAGATGACGAGGTTTCATGGAAATCGGACGACTCAGTCAGATGCAGTTGAAGCTGCGAGCTCCAGGGTAACTGGATGACACAACGATCTATTTCTAATTCAGACGGATTCCACGTATTCTCCACACTGAAGACCACTACTGCTGTTAACTGAGTTGGGGTGAATCCTCGGCGAAAACACTGTGAGTTGCACGGTTTTCGTGTACGTTGATGCAGTTATGTCGGATCCCAACCCCCCATAGAACGATACGAGCAAATTGTGCTGGCCGCAGGTCCATGTCAGCGGGAACTACCCAAAGGTGCAAGCAATTTCATAGGTTGTTAGGGATGCAGTGGTAAGAGAAAATCAGCATATGGGGGACGATCATGGTAGGCCAAGCCTTTTATTGACAGGGTTTTCATCACTGTGATTGGCTGTTTTCTTGGCAGAATAATGTGGCCTCCAATCGAGCGTCAACTTAGCATGTTGCACAACATATTCCTCAGTGAGTGCAGCAAAATAGATTGGATGCGGTCACGGCCGCAGCTGGAACGGCAGACCTTAGAAATGCAAGAAGCTCTTTCAACACACGGAAAGCACCTCTAAGGTGGCACGGTTTTATCTGACACTGGGCGACTGAGTAGTTGCAGTGGTGCACTGTGGGTACACAATGACAGTGTGCTTAGCACAGGCCAAAGTTCTCAAAAAAATCACAATGTGAAGTTGAAATTTGAACGTAGACTGCGAGAAACTGTCCATCAGTGTACCACATAGCATTGGCAGTTCAAGGGCATGCAGAAATATCAAATTTGGAGCCTTGCTACTCTGCGCTAATC
This sequence comes from Opisthorchis felineus, assembly GCA_004794785.1. NCBI lineage: Eukaryota > Metazoa > Platyhelminthes > Trematoda > Opisthorchiida > Opisthorchiidae > Opisthorchis > Opisthorchis felineus. The sequence continues at coordinate 359,262 of SJOL01005777.1, read as the reverse complement.
GTAGAGAGACTTTTGGGAGTAATTGTGTAAGTGGATAGATTTTTGGCGTCGCTTCTCCCACTCTCTCAATCAGCCAGGTCAGCTTATGTTTGAATAACCTGGTCCCAGTCTGTATGCCAACAGTTGCATGCTAAAGCTAGAAAGATGGTCGTGTCGATTGCAGTCATCTGCATCGTTCTGTTAAGCGGTTCATGTAAGCAGCGAAAAGTCACGTGAATTCTATGTTCAAATGCTTGAGGTCAGCTGCTGGCCCTGTTCACTCATGCTTCAACTTGCTCATGGTAAGATAGGCTAAATTTTCAGGGTGAAACTTGTTGCGGTCCGGATGCCGTGTCCGACGAAACTTTCCCGTTTGCTTGAGGGTTATTGAAATTAGGAAACGACGTTGAGTTTTGGGTGACGCCTAGAAGTAGAGAAACCAGCGAAACGGATGAACGCAAAAATCGGTTGGTTGAACGACCAAAATTCACATGGATGCCAAAATATTGTTTTGGCATCCAAGTGAATATTTTAAGAATATTTTAGCAGCAATGTAGTGAACCGTTCAAGTTCGGTACAAACAGCTTTTTTCTCCAACGAACCCATGCAGAATTCGGATACTCCGAGCAAACGCTTTTCGGTTAGGCTAGATCAACCAATGGGGAAAAGTCTAATACATGGGTGATAAACTAGCTGGCTCAAGCGTCTAGGAAAGGGACCTTGAAATTCTGTTCATCTGCCTGATCACCTGTAGTTTAAAGCTATTTATAGCTGTAATTTTGCCGCGAAATGCTATTGGATAAACGTATTCGTATCAGCCCGCTTCGCATTCCTTACTTGATCCCTTCAGGAGCCTTGGGTGCTTGGTTAATTCAACACCATACAACGACAAAAACTCTGTCCTAGTGAACTAAGTTACTTCAGAATTGTCAATCGAGTTCTGTCGCCTTGACATTTTTGGCTGATCAGCACGTTTTTACAAATCTTATTCAATCATACTGAGCTGGTCGAAGTCATTCCACAGGACTAGTTGATGTCAATACTTTATCTTCATCAGTCCACAAAGACGTTTTACGCGGATCTAATATCTACTTGTTTCCCTCCGTCATTTTAGCGGCCTACTGACTGATCGGGTGCAACATCCCCTCAGTAAGTTTCAGGAACGTTTTTTTTTTCAAGTCTGCCAAGTAAAGTAAACATTTATACCCCGAAGGGTGAAGTTTCAGTATATTCATTTACAATGGTGCCATATGTAAATGATGAACTAATTGGATGTGCGTTCATTGTCACAATTAGGCTAGAAGTGACCTAATTAAGTGGGACAGCGGGACTACTTGAAAATGATCCAATTAAGGTGTCAGAGAAGTGGGTGGACTTTCTGGAGCGGGTGTGTGAGGTAGACTTAGCTTTAGTGGGTAGCCGAGTAAAAAGTCGGAAAAAAACTCGTTGGATGAACTTGAAACAAAAATTAGAATGTTGGCTTCCTGCAGAGTCAACAGATGTATTGATTGGGCTCGTTCTGCTCCTAGAACGGTGCCTTGATGACCCAAAAACAGAGCAATGATATACCTTAACGAGTCCAGGAAAAACGGTGGGGGAGTTAAAATTTCAATTCGGTGGAATACAAGCAGTACTAAAGGAATGAATAAGACTGAAGAAACGGAAACTGCCCTCAGTTTCAGTGTACAAACTGTTCGAACTGGATCGATCAACTAAGTTTTCTTGATAGGTTCACAGTGGAAGTTAAGCAAAGCAGAACGTTGAAAAAATGGAGGACTGGTGGCTAATACTTGGACCATTGTAAGATGGTCGGACCAGTCAGAGGGGCCCGGTGCTTTAAAGCGATATGACCGTTCGGCCATGGGAAAGCGAAGTCGACGGTTAAAAGTATATCATGACTCTGGCTTGCGGTTCAAGTCAAGGTGCGTACCTTATGCTATTGGAGCCCACAAACATTCCATTGACGTACACTGGACACAACCCTCCCCAAAGAACGTTAAACCGCAGAACACCTACAGCGCTGCACATTTCGGTGAGGTATATCTTCCTAAAAGGTTGGATAATTCGCATATCACCGGGCGATTACAGCTGAGGAATGTAGCTCGGAAGAGGTATAACGATCAAAGCGCACGGACAATACCTGACCTGGAAGGAGAAGAGAAAGTATGCATACAAAATGACCCTGGAAGCCCTAAATTATGGATAAGAAGAGTTACCGCTTATACAATGTGGAAGATGAGGGTAGCACCAAGAGAAAGAATAGAATTTGTTTCTGGAAGGACTAAGAGGCGGTACCAAACTCCAGCCGGAATACAGTTTTCATTGGGGGGGGGGAACTTTTTTCGAAAGAGTGAGGAGGCGATGCAGAGCCTGCAAAAAGTTACAAGGTGACACGACCGCCAACAATTGTCCGAATCCGGTTCAAAGCCTTCCGAGCAATCAACTCAGTAATCCACAGTGTACAATTGAAGGTAAACACTGACTAGGATTACCATTCGGTAATGCGGACAGTCAAACAGGGTACCATAAACAAAGGGCGCGTGACACAAGCTACTAACGAACCAATCAGAGGCCGAGCTAATCGAAATCACGCGAATTCGGAAAGCCAATGCAGGATACGGAAAGTTATCCGGGACGATTTTTTATAGCCAGATAAATAAAACACATGGATTTCGTCCAATAAAATTAGTTCCCATAATCGAGACGAAGCTTGTTCTTGATCGATTTCCGACGTCACCACATGAAATGAGCTTAGAAGAAAGCTCTCCACGTAGCCTCCACTTCAAGAAAACACGGTGTTTGAAATTGCCGACGAAGAATTTAGTTAGGTTCTCTGTTGTATTTCGAGTATCGAGCATTTCATAATCAGTATCAAACAGTGGCCTGGAGTTTCCTCAGGGATAATCACAAAGTGGAAGCAGTCAGTGTTGGAAAACTGCCTCCCTTAATTGGGAATTATAAGATGACTAGATCAAAATTCTATTCCCAATGTTAACACGAAATTAACACTCTTGAGCTCAACACCAGACACACCAACCCTCCTTTGTCGCACTGTATTGTTCATATACGGTGGCATTCGAGGAGAGTCTTCTTCAGCGACTAGAACAGGAACAACCAAACGCTCTGTCACTTTTGGGGCTACCGACGGGAGACACTACCGCGTAATGTAGAAACGCTGGCCTAAACGTGATTTCATACTGTCCTGTAAGGCATTATTTGCGTAGACCCGAAGTACAGACCTCTGTCGTTCGTTATATTCATAACCCAACGGAAGCCAATGTATATCTCTAATTAATATAGGCACCTTCAATCTTCACTGAGGACGTTTACACCTGTTGAAAACGAAAGGACCTCCTTTGTCATCATCATCACCGTCATCGACAGCATAACACCAGTGTTCAAAACTGATGCTTCGCTGCATTCTCTGTGCAAAGTCACGATCACAGCTGAAGCAAAGAAAGTTTTGTATGCGTTGGTCTCGCGGAGCAAGGTAAGCGAATAAAGTGTCCTCAAATTTACACCCCATCTGCATCAGCAGAAGAGTTCAGAACTGCCCGAGTGCTAGAAAACCGTTGAAAAACCCTAACATTCGGTCTCGCTGAGCGAAGCACTGATTCTGCATTGCTTCAATTCAGGATCGAGCGGAAGGCTTCTTTAGAACCCTAAGAGTTGTTAGTTGGTATTCATTAACAGGACTACATAAATAACGTAACCTTCGAAGACTTCCGTAGAGGTCTTACCATAGGTGGGAGGTGGGCTCTTGTTTTTAGTAGGAGTTATTAGAGCATTTAACTGAACCTATAGTCCCTTATTCATAATAATCTTGCTTTCTAATCTTGGCTAGACAAAGCCGTGAAAATTTTTTTAAAACGGCTACAAAACGGTCATTTGCGAGAGAGCTTTGACTCCTGAAGCAAATGAAGGGAAAATCAGACGCATATCATCTGTTAAACAAAAAAGAGACACAGTACGCCCCTTTCCTTCTTTGTTCTCCACGCCTTCTGTAGGCTCACCACAGTCTTTGATTAATCCAAATATCTTTGTTTAAAGTGACCATCCGAAATTTAGGCGTGCCCAGTATGACTGGGATTGAGACCAGTATAAGCGAATTTTATACTACCTCTCTCCTTAACCTAAAAATCGACGTCTGTTTCAGCGTTAAGTAATCAATAGCGCCCTAAACAAACTGACCAATCAACGTCCTCGCTACCGGAAGATTATCCTTCACGAAATGTTATGTGTCCAGTGTGTTGCTTTCCAGGCAAAGGGAGAAAGTAACTGACAAATTGGTATCGTATTTCTTCAGCGGGGTTCTAAGACAGGGTTTTCACGGTGGAATAGAAAATATCAACGTCTCTGTGGCGAGATTACAGGTGGTAGGACAGTGTTGGTGATTTTAAATAAAAGAATTTATGTGGACAAAAATCACGGTCTGTGAAAAAAATAACACACGTCTAGGGATAGCGTTAAATTTCGGATGAATGCAAAATGGCGGGCTACCTTAGGTGCAATAGGGTTTCGTAAATCAATGTAGCTAGACTATGCGGGACAGCCATTTTAGGCAAGCAGCTCAGTTCCCGATTCATCCTTCTTAATATCGTTAGCCTTTCCGGGTGTCTCGATCGCCAGTCGTTCGCCAGCCGTGTCCAGATGGATACCAATGGTCAATTCGTAAAGGACTGCACCGATAACGGCCCCAACGTATGGTCCGACGATCGGTATCCAGAAGAAGTAGTTTTTATCGCGGAATGCGCTGGTACCCCAACCTGGAAAATTAGAACAGAGTGTAATTCATTTTTGGTAGTCGGGTTCTGGTCATCAACTGGCAAAATATGGAAGTCAGTTTTATACGATGAGGGATTGCCCTGGTTGCACACCATTGGGTTCCGCGTAATTCGGACATGCTTGCAATTCTGAAATCTCGTGTGGAAGTTTTAGTGTAGTTTAAAGCTTTGAGGTTGAAATCGGAACAACGGTTCTCAGACAGTTAACACTGCCATTAAGTAAGCTTTGGTTAGAAGGAGTTTCTTCTAAAATCACATTTCCACATTGTATGTAGGCCTTTTTGAGGAGATCGACATAATACATGGGTTCTGATGAGCGCCGTTCTCTTTGTGGAAAGCCTTTACTTGGACAGATAAGTAAACATCGGTGTCTTCGGTGGATGTAACCTCCAGGGAGTTCAGTTATGTTCCTTAGGACACCATTTCGCACATGAAGATGTGTTTTGACGAGCTGGTTAATTTTTTGCACGCCTTTTAATAACATGTCAGCTGCTATTTGCCGTGACTGAGACGCGGAAGAAAAAATATGGTTGTAGTTTCGTTTTGTTTAGTATGAACGGGTACCAAAGAGGTCAGTGTTCAGAAGAACAGGAGGACAAAATGAAATACCATGTGGACGTAGTTCTGAGATGACGGTATATGGAGGACTCGGCAAATATGAGACGAAAATACCTAGCGATTTTATGTTTCAGCCTCAGAATCTCCGACGGTGTGACACATTTCAGCAGGTTGAGGTTGTCCTTGTTTCCAGGCGTTGTCTCGACTTCAGCTAGTTGAAGTGATTGTGCAACAATTAAATTTAACCAATGAGATGAAGTATTTATTTACGGTAAATCTACTCTAAACTGCACCTGAAAATACGTTCGATCGAGGTGAAAATTTACTCATGAGTAGGGTACACTCTACTGGAAAATCTTTCAGTCCGGAAGAAACGTAGTTGGATAAAATGTACTCTAAAACATTGCGAATGAACCAGACAACGCCAAACCGCTGACGTGGTGTTTGACAATAAAGTGTCTGGTTGAAGCATAGGCTGTAAAACGGTTCCTTATATTTTTATATTTTTCCCCATTTTTAGGCTTTTTTTTAAGGTTTGTCGGTCAACAGCGTTCTGATCACCGGATACCTGTGCATGGTAAGAAACCACAGATGGCTGACGCTGAGCAGAATTCGGTGCTGCACGAAAGTCCTCGGAGTTAATGTAAACCCGACGGAATAAAATCGGCTGGCCACAATGTAATATAATATACGATAGCATGTAATATAATATATATAATGCAATAAAATATGTAGATATATATATACGATATAATGCAACATGACATAACATAACATAAGAGTGATGCAATACTACTGGAATATTATTATTATTATATAATATGATACAACATAATATGATGTATATATAACCATGTACACCTTACATATATTGGTAGATTTGAAGCGGTGATTCCCCTTACCCCATAAGATCGCAACCACAAGGACACAATATTTGACAAGAATTTGACATTTCTTTTTTTACCGCTTGTCCATGTGAAACATACATTTGTAGATTTAGCACATGGTAACAACAATGGAAAATATGTGAAAACATTCCAAGGGGTGGGTGGCAGTGTCACAGTGCACAGATGTTTGGAGTCAATAATTTTGAGTAAAAACAAAATGGATGTCTCGGCTTGATCAACATCACCTCACTGAGCGGTTGCATCCAGGGTGTTTGATTGCGTAACACGACAGTGAATGATTTTCTTGGGTCAATGGCGTGACCTATTGTCACCGGGTTTCTTGCAATCATCGGTGTTCGATTCCGAGTTGCAGGCTGGCAACTAGATGATTTAAAGCACGAGATCCCTTTAGATTATTTGATTAACGCAGCAACAAGAATCTCAACAGTTCGTGTTTATCTCATCAGTCGCATACAGTACTGCATGTCTCATCAATGTGTAGTGAATCTAGGTGAGCTTTACCTCGTCATACGTACAGGTTAGTTTGGTTCGTTTTCGGCCGTTTTTGAGGGAGCAATGATTTTTTTTGTCAATGAAAGTGCACCGCGACTGTAAGAAAACTGGTAGAGGAAATGAGCCGCAGAATTACTTGTCTTTTTAGCGTGGATGTATAAAGTCTTAGACCGGGTTATTCTTGACGAAACTCTACATACTTAAGTTTGCTGAAAAGTATTCGACAGCGCACGACCGGTTTAGCCCTTCTTTGGGGTTTATTAACTGGGAACATTTCCCGAATTTCCATCAGTCGTATTTTCTACTTGAATCCAGATGGTACTCGTTTGCACACCAATTTAGTTTTTTAAAGGGCAAATCGACTCATTCGTTTTTGTACCAACTAAAACGTCAGACTACTTTTGTGCAGCATATCCAGCCCAGTAATGTCATAAACGAAAGGCTCGGTTGAGTTATTCTGTTTTTTTTGGCTGAAAAATAGAGGTTCAGAGCAGTTTGGTTCCTTCTGTTGTTTGCAAACATACGATCACCTCCAAGAGATGATTTGAAAAACATTATCTTAACGGTAGTAAGTGGGTTCTCGTTGGCTTTTAGTCGGACAAAACCGCCCTAGCAGCTTTCAACTAGTCGATCTTACCTATTCCATACAGCATCGATGGGCACTATTGAACACCTTGGACGGTTTTCAGACATTACGCATTCGTGGTACTTAATGCCAGAATCAGCTAACCAAACTTGTGAATGATCGCATAGCGATACTGTGCGATTTGTGCATGGCCTCAAAACAATCACGTGCCAGGGAATCGTTGGTTGTTTCCAACTGTGGCACGAGAGTCACTTCCGCGCACGCTTTCAGCGACCTTATTTATGCCTTGATTTCCATGACGGTGAATGTCTATAACCAGCATGCATACGTGACCTTAAAATACTTGGAAAAAATAACGAAGAAGCTGTGAATACCGACGGGGATAGGGAAGGTATGAACCACCATGCCTTGAAATGTACGTTGAGGTAGACTAGATGGTTGAACAATTTTAGACTAAATGCAGCCTTTTTTTTATAGGAAACCGCTGGCGGGAAAATATGGCATCCCGTTCTGCACACGAACTACGGCACTGTCGCCTGGTGTGGCAAATCTATTTTTGGGGTGTCTGAACAAAACTGCTTGCTATATATATATATATATATATATATATATACAACTGG
>SJOL01005777.1:330563-351251 GCA_004794785.1 Opisthorchis felineus | reverse complement strand
TAGCTTCAAAAGGCGTAAACTTCTTCATTCTACATATCGTTAGTGCAGAAGCTCGCGTTAAACAAAGTGTATGCTTATGATCTTGTGCATTTTTTTTAAGATGCTTTAAACGAGAGGCAAGTTATATGTACATATGGGCATTCAAATTGTATCGCCGAAAAGTAAACTATTAGAGTAGCACGATTAATGTGGGCCTATGATGTGGTAAAAGCCATCACCATCATCATGAATGACAGCAATACACCAGTAATATGCAGTGCCATACAACCCTGAGGGAATAAAGCCTTAGGAGAAAGCGGAGTGAAGAGGGAAGGTTTGGGACTTATTGTGAATAATGCAAATGATCAGGAATAAAGTGCTTACAACTTTGGACGGCATTGAAATAAAACCTGGGCATCATGTTGAAGTAAGTTTTCATCGGTGGGGTCGACCCGCAGTCGTTTGCTAACCTCACTTGGCATAAGCGCAGCGAGCGATAATCGGCGAATTTGAGCGAGACAGTCAGGCTAGAAGATGACGCCTCGCGCACCACGGGAGCGTCATTTCTTTCAAGGTTTCCAGCCATCTGCAAGCACAATCACGCGGGCTGCAGGCCTGAAGGCACGAAGATCCTACAGCGCCCAGTTTGTCTGCAGTCACCTTCGTTTCACACTGCACGTCATGAAATGCCTCCCATAAATCTTTCAAAAACAATACCTTGGAACAGAAAACAACGCATTCTTCGGTAGACGGTGGTTGGGCATACGTAACACATGCTACAACCATCTGAAACTTGAAAGTTTAAGCTGTTTCTCCGACGGACTAGATTCACTACCAAATGCCTCCTGGGGTACTGCATCGCTGCGGAGTAGCTGCAGCCAGCTTACTCTCGCTGCGGAAGTATGTTACGACACCGGTGATCAAGCACTTGAAAACGCCTAGGGTTCTCCAATAGGAGGACCATAAAGTAAAACCGTTCTTACAGTTGCCTTGTAAAAACGGCCTAGTAGCTTAACGTCATCTGTTAAACTATAATCACAACCTATGCAGCTTCCAAAATTAAGCTGTTTATTATGAAGTCTCAGAGGGGCACAAGGGCTTGAAAGTCTTGAAGTAAGCCTTAGCGGTTTGAAGGCACAAACCACATACCGAAAAACTGGACATCGAAAAATATTCTGCTTAAAGAACTTCGAGTGGACAGATATCCGTCAGATAACAAAACGACCATGTCCGCATAACCAAAGTCCATTAATCTTTCACCAAACGTGATTAATTAACCTGGATGCTTGGTCCTTCAGTGACGTTGAACAACAAGGAGAGAAGGACACCCCGGATTAACTCTACTGGTTGTGAGAAAGCTTCTGGCAACTTATTATACACCCTAAACCCGACAGGAGGCATGAAAATATGAGACAAGAAGAACGTCTAGGAACTTCAAGGGCATTCTTCTGGGGCCAAGAATATTGAAAGCTAGTCTATTCACAGATTCAAGGGTTCTTCTGAAACCGAGAATACCGCGATTTGTTGCCCGGCGGTAGGTGTGTTGCTGATCATGCGCTTTACTTAATGCAATGACACGGTTGAGGCATTTGATCTGGGCAAATTTTCTGAACAAGGGTACGATCATCGATTAGCCCCAATACTCTGGAAGACTTTTACCCAAATACTTAAGAATACCACAGTGAAAGCGGAACACGAAGGTTCTACTAAATCTGCGTGCAACGCTGACGGTAGCTCATCTGGCTCCGCAGCCCGATGGCGCTTCAAGGCAAAAAGGTATATTAAAATTTTATCAACTCAGAAGGGATCTAAAATCACGAGCAATCACTCCAAATGAGTGGATTGAATGAAATTCATAGCCACAGCTGCAGGCGATCCGTTAAACTGTAGTTGAAAGTAGCGATCTAGACGCTGGATTTTAGTGCATATTAGGTTTCCAGCATTATCTCTGATTAACCCAGTTTCGGAAGTTTTTAAGGTCTTGTTTTGTGGATTAGTTGAAACAGCTTCCGTGCACTCCCAGCTGCACTGGCCTGTTGCAGTTCTTGAATTCTCTGTTTCCACCATGCCTCTTTATCCTCAAATAGGCTAGGTTTGAGCTGTTGTCTAATCGATCGTCTAGCCGACGTGTACTCCGAACCAGCGGGAATAGAGCGCGTCGCACCTAGAAGTGAAAGCTACATATCTGAATTCTAATGGCTTGCGTGTACGCGCTCGAAGGCCCTACAAGACAAGCTGTCGGTGACACGTACAGCCTTGGTTACCTCACCCCATTTACTGTCAAAGTTCTCCTCCGAGGTTGGTTGTAATGCCCTTCATAATAAGCTTTGTTGTGTTCCCCTAGTTTGTGGCTCACAAAGCTTGTCCATTAATAAATGGGGAGTTCGTTTCTGGGGTCTACCGGGGAAATTCAGTGAAAACCTTCAACGTGACCCGAATAAATCTGTGTATTCCAAAAGGATTGGCAATCAAGTAGTGAACCGCGCCATCGGCAGCCGAATGATGTGTGATCGGTTTGACTCAAATGTTGCTCAGTGGCAGGGGGGTGCCAGGTGGCACAAAGATGTCTACTGCATCCCCAATACCAATGGGAACAAGGTGGTGATCTGTACAAAGTTACGAACTAGATTCATCGTTACCATCACGTTTTTGCATTTAGACTAAACATACCACCAAGGCTATCTTTTGATGAAATGAGGCATTCTACCTGTACACCGAACTCTCCTTCCTTTATTAATTTATTCAAGCGAGAGTGTGGCCGGTATTCAATAGAAGGCATCCTCAAACTAGTCAGGACTATAATTCGCTTTGCATAAACGGACGTGAACAACAAATGGTGTTCAACAATTCGACCAGTGCTAACAGATAATGGACACTTATTCTCCCAGTCGACGCCACGCATCTCTGGCATTCAGTCCAGAAAATTATTTGCGACATAGCCGATTCGCTTAAATATCGCTACAAGTCGTTCCGGTCAAAACACCTGAATTTGGGGGTTAATTTGACCATCCGATCGGACCAAACCTTCGATATTCTGCCCGTTTCCATGAAGTTACTTGTGCCAGCGTTGGCCCATTTTTCGGAGGTTGGCATCATATATATCTGCAGCGATTGGACTACTATGTTGCCCTACAAGTACCCAAATGCACACTCTATGTGACCCCAGTGTGTTGCTTCATCGGTATTCTGGCAGACATAAATTGAAAAGGTTTGACCTAGTGACTGAGGTAATCGTTCAGCCGTAACACCCTTTTGGTGCCTAGCTGCCAGGCTACCCGAAGGAAGCACGAGGGCTTGGAGACTGCCAGGTTGCCCAAGCCTAGACAGGGGAATTCGAGAGGCAGAGGTCGGGTTCGAACCACGGACTTTGCGGTCAGTAAATTCGCGCTCTAACCACTGAGCCATCTCGCTGCTGGTGACCGACTTTGGCTTGCATTATATGAGTATCAGCCGCATGCAGTATCCAATTCCGTTAGTCCGGCCAAAGTGGACACAAGCAACCAGAATGAAACTCGAAAGGATGGATATTAAATTGTCATTTTGCCCCTACCCCAAGGGGAAATCGTGCTTGGGTGACCGTAGTAAATTGTATCCGGGGCAACGCTTGATGTTTTGCACGACGCAGCAGTAAAGTGACTGGTCATATGGTCTGTCGCAGTTATTCTTCGTAAGGTCTGGAAATCTGTCGTGAGTACATTAAATTCAAAAGCTAATAGATGGGTGTTCCACGTTTTGACAATCCCAAAAGAGGTTGTTTTCATCCATATATCCTCAGTTTCACTTGCTCTGTTCAAGAGAACTCGGCTCCGACAGCAGATTGGCCCGACTAACTTGGCTAACGTTAGTGCGTTTAAAGGAAACTGAAAGGTCCTTTTGAGGGATCTCTTTCTGCTACATTATTTCACGCGGTATTCCGGTGAGAGTAGCGTTGCTTGATCTATGAAAAGTTCTGGACCGAAATTCTCTACCAGGCGTTTGGTTAAATGACTAGTAGCATCTAAAATGCGAAAAGCCAGATCATCTCGGACTTCACTGAAACAGTGTTCTTTGGGAAGTCAAAAGGGATCAAGACGGTTCAGTGGGTAAGGCACGAATTTACTCATCCGAATGCAAGAGTACACCAAGCCCATTCTTCTCTTCAATTATTATTCAGTTGTTCCCCTTTGCGGACGAATACACAGTGGTCAGCAATATGCGTTAGGGGAGACTGTATCGATATCCAGTTGGCTTGATGCAGTTACAATAAGTGTTTGTTAGCTGGAGTAATGCACTGCTGGCGAATCAATCACTGGGATGCATTGGGTCGTTCAGTTTACTCCCATCGTTGAGCTAACCGGGTCAACAGGGTGTGGGTGATAGATAATAACTATTTGTCGAGCTTTCTTTACCAAAATTCCATGTTCTTCACTTTTTCTCTTCTAGCCTAATATCTCAAAAAAGTTTATCCAGGTAGTTCTACTCTCAGAATAGCCAGTCCTAAAAGGACGTTCCATTTTGTGCTATTTTATAGGAAATGAGAACGGCCGCATTGGTTACTTCGCCCCCGGGCTCTTCAGCTTTCGTGATGTGAATTCGGGAGGCAACATTGCTTAGTATTGATCACTGGTCAATAAAAAAAATTTGTAGCAATGGGGAACGTTGATTCCCAAAGCAACAAGAGCCTAAGAATATAGGGCCAATGGAAGACTGCCAGTAGCATTTATTTGTTTCAGATGAATATCGCAGATATCTGACATATTTGGCATCCGAATACTATGTCAAATCGAAATGACCAAACGTTTCGCCGGATCCCCAAAGCCCAAGTCTTCCAAACCCGCTACACATGTTAGTACAAGAAATGGGAAACAACATTTTTTAAATTGGGACATTTTACTCACTTCTACATTACAGTATTGGTACGGTGAAAAACGGTTGTGGAGAAATCCGCCCAGTCTTGCAGAGAAATGCCTGGATACCACTTGCGCAATGAATTAGCTACTGTTTTCACAAACATTTTAAGCGGTACACTATGTCAAAGAAACTAGACAGTGTGAACTCGGATGGGAAGAGATTCGGTCACACTAAGTATTCTGCACCTACTGGGGAACATTAGATGGGTGCACAAGTATGTGACACGTGACAATTTTTCAGACAGTCACAAACAGCCGACCAGTGTGCACAACTAAGACGTTGCCAGAGTGTACTGGAGGACCAACAGAGTTTATATAGTCTAATCTGGTGAGTCACCTGCAGTCTAAATTGTTCCTTATCGAGGAAAAGTGTAATGAACGTCGAACCAAGTAACTGTTGAGTCAGCAGTTGTAAAGAACGACCTGTTGGAGCGTACTATAATAAATGGAGGATAATTTTGACGCTCACTTCAATGTGAAAATGACTGTTTTGTGAAGCTATACAACTATTGGATGATAAAAGATGAAATTTGATGGAAATTTGAGAAGCACACCCAATTTATTACCTGAAATCTCAGTCAGCTGTATAGATTCACAAAACAGTCATTTTCACATTGAAGTGAGCGTCAGCATTGATGTAATCGATACTAGTCTTCCCATAGTGACTGTGGATTACTTCCACATTACCGATACTTCTAACCTGTCCCTAAGGTCATCAGCCTTTTAAATGGGCTGGGAATGTTTACGCGCCTCTGAAAGACATCATTTAACATGTGCATGTCTTTAAACACTAGTTTAGACAGGTCGGTTACTAGGCCGTTGGTACACTATTTTGGGCGTGCATTGTTTAGGAAATACCAGTTTTTCTCAACAAGAACATCAGTTATCATTTTACTGGAAATTTCGTCCTGTAATTGAAGCCAATCTAAGCTGAGAAACTGAGAAGCAGTGTACAGCTTTTTCATCCTCATTGGGAATCATCAGCAGCGCGCACTCCACGAAAGTCCAAGGGGTTTTGGACCGACGACCGCCCGGCTATCAGTTTGAACACTCATGGGGAGAATAGTTCCACAAGATGAGTGAAACATCCACCCGAGAATCACCACTCGAGGAGCCAATCACCATGTAATCAGGTGATGTGGCTTCCATGATTGAAGGCCGAATGGTGCTATTTCCTGCCTGGATGTGACCTAATCACATTGCTGTTCAGGTGCTCGGAGCCGAATGGTTAAGTGTTCAAGCTACTAGCCGAGAGGTCGTGGGATCGAAAGTTCCTGGAGTTTTGTGAAATGTGCACCGCTGATGTGAAGGGCGAAACGGCTGTACAGTGCTTTTCAGCACAGATCGCCTTCACCAAATGCGCGAAATCTCTACTGAAAATTCCAAAATCGTTTTAAAATACCAATAATTAATTCTCAGCTGATACCCAGGTGGTGGGAATTGTGTGCGATCGTTATGAACGCAATTTCGTTTTCGTTCTGTTATCGTTCGATCTGGCAACAGATCTAATCAGATCACAATAGCTGGCTAAATTTTGACTACAAACACACCTGTCGATGGTACGACAAGTCATATCACATTTACGCCGAAAAGATTTTTGGGCCGCACTTGGCTGACGCACTTGTCAACTGGCAGTGTTGTGGGATATAGGAAGCTGGGGTGTGCTGTTGGGTTTGCTGTTGTTGGTCTGTTCGCCGAGCTGAGCAGTCGGTTTGCAAACGTTTCATCACCAATCGAGTTAACACCGTCATTGCAGGGTCTAGTAGGGGGAATTGTCACCTCACCGCTCGTTTCAGTGTCCCTTCTTTTCAACTGCAAAATTCGCTTTGGTTTGTCCACAAACAATTCAACTGGTCACACGCGTCATTCAAATGCAAACAACCTCGCTTTTCCGGACGCGATGAGTCGGATGCATCCGCTTAAGCAGCTTACCAAAAGTCCGACATCATGCATCACTGATGAACTCCGATAATAGATGAAAACGCACCTCCGTGCTTCTATCCTTTGGAGTGAACCAACCGGTATTATCATTCCGGGACAGGACGGGGGACTGTAAAATTGAGAGTAGTATGAATACAAATCCATGGCATCCCAATCCAGCACACCAATCTGATGTTTACTCAGATACTGGATATAATCGATATTTTAACTGCGTACTGAAAATCCAATCTTGAGCGTTGTATAAATTCACTAGAATAATTGCGAAACGGCAAGAGAATAACCGTTGGCGCGACAACATGCAAACTTCACGAGGAGGAAGTATGATTCTAGCAGGAATAATCAATACAGGAGCAAGACGGCCAGCGGCGCAGTGATGGTGTTTGGCGCTTGTCGTGAAAAACAAATCCGTGGGATGAGATGGAAGTGCTTTAGACCTGAGCGTGGCACATACCAGTTACTCGCATGACAGTAGCGAAAAAGTGGGACCGAAATCCCAGCTATTGCTGCGCATTCAAATCGGTCAGACTGTAGAACGCAAATGTTTGTCTTGAGGTGGCTGCTATAGGCAAAAAGGAAGAACAAATCACGTGCTCACTGGGTTAAGCGGTGACGCGTACATTGTAAGGCCAAAAACAGACAGATCATTTAACTGCTAGATCTGATTTATACTCACAACAGTGAAATGTATGTTCATATCGGCGGAAAGCTTGTAGCCATCCAGGACAGAGTGGAGACACTGAGTATGCATGATTAATCTCAGTCGAATTGTCCGCATAGTGTAACTGGCGTTCGAGATCTATTCGGACGGTCACTGAAGTTGAATAACTCAGCCAAATTTTCTTCACCAGACACGGTTGGTCGGCCTCAGGCGCACTTGTGCAGACTGCTCAGTGGAAGGCTGTGAAAATTCAGCATGCACTGTTGTTGGCTGTTCAGCAAAACCTGAACGGATTTCCTGGACATCCAATTAATAAGCGATACTCCCAGGTAGGCACTGAAGAGCTCATATCTCAGCACTCGCTTAGGTTGAGGTTCTGTATAAATAACGTAAACGCAAGCCTGTAATATACATGGAAATGCATCTATTTTGATTGATGATTTGTACCGGATTTGCCAGACTAAGCTGAAACTAAACACGTTCAGACAAGCTAATGTACGGAAACGAATTCAGCCGGCAAAAACGATACTTGCATTTTCGACTCATACCAGAACCTAAGTTGCCTGTATAAAAACACTGCTTTTCATATTCACACCACTATAGTCTGAACGATGCTCCTTCTCTCCGGGTGTATTTCTTCTGCCGAGTCCACACGAAAGGGAGAAGCACTGGACTCGAGTTTCGCTCATCAGCAGCGCATATTATTTGCGGTGCCGGTGTTTGAACTCCGGATATCTGACATGCGAGGCGAGCGTGTCACCATTGCTTTACCAGCGCACGCCGGACGCACCTGAGTTATCACGTTCACCTGCACAAACCTGGCTGACTTGAAACGAAGACAAAGTCTTAGGTGTTATCTTCACTGTCAAAAAAGTCCACAGAATGCTGCTGACCGATAACCCATTGTCGACTGTCATAGAAAAGCCAAAGTTATTCTGGTCCCTGCCACCAAGCGAACCCAGGCTGGATATTTGTGCTACTGGGTTACATTTTTGGCATAAATTACATGGCAACAACATTTTCTGCCATGTCGAATCGCTGCCTGATTTCTCTATGAAATATCAACAAGGAAGACGAAGATACAGCAGTTGCGTCAGTCTTTAACTGACAACGAAGGCCACGAAGTAAATCATGATGGATAACAGATGTTTCTTTCCTCCACGGACGCCGGAAACCCGCTCATAATGTTTGGCCAATAAGCAGACAATAATTTGGTAATTTCTGGCCATTAGTTTGACAATACTTCGCACGTCGATTGGCTTCGTCGAGTAATGGACTCGAACTTGCGTAAATTAAATGACAAAATTGATTCTTCTGAGCAGTTGAAAATATTCTCAATCGAACGCAAAGGACTGGTCGAAAGAGACATGTTTGTCACCACTGGAAAAGTAACAGATATCGAAAAACTCTCGGCATGTGATAAGTTAAGTCATATGGCTGTCGGAAGTAGGTTTTTCTTACTGTATGATCATAAGTGATAAACGACCATGATGCAGGGAGATGAAACGGAACCCTATGAATGATCCGCACCTGACTCCAGGCGAGTAAACATCGAAATCCCTGGTCAGACTAAATGCTTTCACCTTCGGGGTCATGTATATATATATATATATATATCCTATGGTGAACAGCTATCCGATGGCCAGGCCAGTGTTAGTGTGTAATAAAATGTCGAAAGACAATTATTAGGTGACAATTTGCCTCAACAGTGTGCATATTTTATCAGTATTCCAAACCTATTTAGACAATAAACAATGTTGAAATTTACTGTCACAATTCCAAGAACAACTTCAACAATGACACCCTCCGCCCCTGTTTATTTCCAGTGGCTTCCCGCCGGTCAGGGCAGCTGCGCTATCACTGAGTTGTTTTTTAAATTATCTTTTGGTGAGAGTGCTTGCTCGACTAAAAGTAGTTCTAGAGTGATGGCGTTCGAAAATTACTGGTGCAGAAAACGATCAAACGGTCCGCTCAACTGAATCACTGTGGGCCATTTGATTATTAATTAATTATAATGCGGTTGACAGACCACGTGTACACATCAGTAATGGACGCAGCGAATTTGGGGTGTCGCTGTTTTTCTCCTAGTCAGTTAAAAACCTGGGTTGCAGGATGTCATGGTCTTCCTTTAACAATGAATGTGAAATTGGGGGTACGACGGATATGCATTTTTAACCAGTCAGTATCATAAACAATCATCGCAAAGTTTTATTCGGTTTCATCTTTTTTGTGGATGACTGCGGGATTTTTGAGGTTCATATCCACGCCATCGTCGTTTGAACAGTCGGCCTAGCACCCTGGCGCAGTTGCTCAGCTTAGTCCCATCCAAATAGAGGAACCAGTGAACTCCGGTTTTACTCTTTTTTTAACAGCCAATCATCAGTGCATATCCTTAGCCATGTAACGATCCTAATTTCGGACATCTGACATGCGAGACGAGGGTGTAACCACTAACTACTCTATCGGCTTACTCTGGATGCATCTGAACAGGCGAACAAGCTCACGTTTGAGCAGTGTGATTGATTTGCTCGACACCTCGAACAATGACCCGGTCATGGTTGTTATGATCGACAGACCCAATGGTAAGAAATTTCTAGTCAGGTAGTCGGATGGACGCTTGAAGCCCGTGGGCAATTTTCTTCATAGTCAGCTTATGGGTTCCTGAGTTTACTTATTGAAACTATCAAAAGCAACACACTGGACCTCAATCTAACTGCCCACTTGCGTACCCTATTAGAGAATATCATATCAGAGTAGCGGAAAAGGATTTGGTCCTGAGAGTTGTTTGATTGTAGGTTCATCTTTAGGAACAATAGACTTGGTTAGCATATACCTCATGGTAAATGTCTACGTGTTCCACCATTGGGAGTCTGGAAGCTGAAAGCAGGTTGCCAACATACCCCAAGTATGTTCACACGGCAGGCATACCGTTGTCCACAGCCCCATACACTGAGGTCATTTAGTGGTCTTCTCGCGCAATGTGATCTAAAATACACTATTCTTAGTTTGAAAGCCTGTGCTTCATTGGGTCAAAAGTATGACCTCTCCAGCAGAACCGTTAAGAGTGGAGAGTAAACCAGCAGGTTTGCAGCCAATAAAAGCCCGAGTCCACAGGTTTAGCAGAAGCAAGGAGCATGAATTTAAACAGTAAAAGTTCAGCATTTCTACCACCGGAATTATCGCATTTGATGACGTCAACATCAAAATCGATGTGTACATTTTGAAACACCGGAAACTTTTGGGTCACAGGATCTATAGTGGACAACTGATCAGCTTACAAACAACAGAGATGCCATGCGATCCGCCAGCAAGCAGAAGTCTAAGCAAGAATGTGATGGTTGTATAAATTTCAGAAGCGTGTTAGCATAAGTTCCAGTTTTCACAACCTGGAGAGCTTCGAAAGTGTAGATGCATCGACGGCATACTCGCCGATATTGTGTGAGAACGATGAAACAAAAGCTGTTCATAATTTTTGAGGAAGATGTGTTGATTTGATAGCTGTCTCTGCCAACTAAACGGAATATCGGGGCTGGGTTTGGGACAGAAAACGAGTAGCCAAACTTACAGCCTCATTTGGACGATGAACATCGTTCAACATAAACGTCACAAACTGCGGACAGCTAAAAGATCGCCCAGAAGAAACCAAAGGGATCTCTGACAAAAGTTTGACTGTTACACTGCTTTGCTTGAGGTCAGTGGAGCAAATAAGATTGAAAAAATGAGCGATTCCAGGGGTGAAGCTTGTATCCTCCAACAATAGCGAAAGTTTCGTTCGTCCTCGGATTGCGCACTTTTTGGGGGATCAATGGGGTGTGTTCCCACACCGCTGAAAATACATCAACTCACTGGCAATAGGCATACGTCAAGATGTTGCTCAACACTCTCACCAGTCAAGGTTATTAATGAAGACACTTTGCTCAGTAATCTTATGAGGCAGTTCGTGGGAAGATGATCTGACATATAGAGTAAAAGCTCACTGTTCAGCGCTGAAGGCGCACATATACCGTGTTTTGTAACATACAGGTTCACTTTCCACGACGCTCTACGTTAGAAGTTCCAAACAACTAGATCATCCATAGCAAACAACCCCCTTATGAATGTATCGATTAGTATTCTTCCTCTGGTACCAGATGCATCCCAGGACAAATAAATCGGTAACCGGCAAGTTAGACCAGGCCAGTATGGGGCCACCCCCACTTAGGTTAATCAAACAGAAAGGGTGATTTTCAGTTAAGGTTTAGAAACGAGTGCTTGCCACAATGTGCGAGACTAATCAACAAGCACAGTGTGACACACAGGAAGATGAGACAAGATTAGATGAACCACACATCAATGCGCACACGATTAACCGTCCACCCCTACTGCCTTCCAAGCCATGTGTTCCCGTGAGGACATCGCAACAAAGTACGATCGCATGCTACTTATTTAATCTCAGGTCAAACAGCGCACACCTACTAACAGAGGGCTAGTTACACTGCACGTTTCATCATCATCATCATCATCGTCATCATCATCATCATCATCATCATCATCATCATCATCATCATCATCATCATCATCATCATCATCATCATCATCATCATCATCATCATCATCATCATCATCATCGTTGGCAAAAATATACCAGTTGAACGACAGATACTACTGAGGAGGTATGCGAGTAGTATGTGGTTTTCTCGTAACTCCGCCTCGCGTCTAATGGAAGGTGCACCCCATGGGGTTTATTACGGAACCTGTGGAACTGCTTTGTAGCGTTCGTTTACAATTGCGTGGTAGTCAGTGAATATCCACGAAAGTTCAAGAAAACGCGTGAGGATGTTCAGTTTTTAAAAATAAGGTGCATATGTTTATTTTCCTGTCCAATAGCTTGTGACGTTTAGTTGGTGTTTGCTACTAAACGACTCCGCGGCGAAGAGCTTTCCTGGTTACACCAGTAATAAATACTGGCGTTGAACTGCCATAGAACAATGATAGAAGAAAGCCTTCGTAAAGGGTGGGGGGAAAATGGGAAACTTTGGACTTTGTGCGGATGAGCCCCGTTTCCTTGGGGAAGACGACCAAGGGTAACATGCTTATAACCTTAGACGGCATTAAAATAAACACAGAGTATTGGGGCAAGGTGCCGTCAGCGGGATATAGCCAGCTTCCTTTGCGAACCTCACGTGACCCAAGGCCAGGGCACAACGACAGACTCCACTAATTAGTGTATCTTATGTATCCCAGTTGGCAATCAATCTGATCACAAATTTTGGTTTGTTAAACAGACAGTGAAGCCTGAAACGCCAACCAAGGTTAAGTTTCAGCAAGTGAAAGAAGTGTTTCTGGGTTAACTTAAAACAAAATATCGTCAATGTTCCAATCCCGGTGTGTTAAATAGAATGATGTAAATACAGACGAGTTACAAGGTATGAAAAAGACACGCACGACCAAGACTCACCACACATCAGCAACATTAATCGTGGGCCAAGATCACGGGCGGGATTCAGGGCGCATCCTGCATTCATCGCAAAACACCCAACCAACGTATAGACCAACAGACCCAAGTAGAGCGGGTGTAGATAGCTTGGCATTTTCCAACCCTTATAATCCACAACCGCAAGCGCTCCAGCTGAGAGCAGTGCAGTGCCAATTACTTGGTCAATAAAGCATGTTGTATGACTGGCCCAGGGATTAGTCACAAAAATGTTGCCTGTCGTATCCACCAGATATAAACCTTCATCTACTGTGTTGACGCGCTCAAGTATCTTTTCTCTGTAGATAAGGTAAACGGTTGATGCGCCGACATACGCTCCCAGTACTTGGCTGAGTGTGTAGAACGGGATTCGGTTCAGTGGTACTTTGCCTATGAGTGCAAATGCAAGTGTGATAGCTGGATTAGCGTTTCCGGAGCCAGCAGCCCCGGAGAAGAATACACCGAATGCAACCGCCATACCCCAACCAAGACTGACTGAGAGGAATCCACCATGGGATTGTTTTCCGTGATCACCAAGAAAAACTTGGGCCAAAACCCCGCATCCGAAAATGATGAGAACTGCCGTTCCACAAAATTCTGCGATGCACGCGCGGATAAGGGGACATGAGCGCAAACGAATTTTGTCTGCCAGCGTTCGAAGACCTCTTCGAAATCGGGTTTCGCATTCCAAACTCATTTCCACCAGGCTTTCCACCCAACTGCGATCTGACAATATTATCTGTAGTTCACAGCCGACAAGGTAGGTTAAATATGTCCGCAATTTGTCATGAGATGCAATGGTGTATTTTAGGCAACAAGCGAACGCAGTCCAGCTCAGATAGTCCTATTGGCCTAGGTAACTGCTGAATTCTGATTGGCCGGTGCACACAACCAATCAAAGTGATGCACACCGTGGGTCGGGAATATGCTTCAAGGTACTGGTAACGGTTTATAATGTTTCAACACGCAACATTTAAGCGAACACACATAAGCTAAACACCGAAAGTAAATTGCGTCGATCCGCTT
The DNA here is from genome assembly GCA_004794785.1 of Opisthorchis felineus. Taxonomy (NCBI): domain Eukaryota; kingdom Metazoa; phylum Platyhelminthes; class Trematoda; order Opisthorchiida; family Opisthorchiidae; genus Opisthorchis; species Opisthorchis felineus. The sequence goes on along the minus strand of SJOL01005777.1, from coordinate 337,306 downwards.
TCCACTTGCACAAGATTGAGAGAATGACCAAGTTATCTGATGCGGCAGTTACGTAGGAATGACGATAATTCGGATGTGTTCCGGGGTGATACGAGGCTGGCAGATTTTTTTTAAAAAAAGAATTCAATCCGCGGAATGCAATCCACTAGCAGTTCAAATCAGAGTTAGCTCTTCCTCTATTGTTCTCTGGTATATTATTACTGGGCTTACCTAGTTAAGTAAAGATCTACGGCGGTCCGTTCAAGGGGCGTGCTTTTATAAGCACACCTTTGAGTGCAAACGACCGTTAAGCCATCCGAAATCTGGTAACCAAGGTAACCTCCAAACACATGCTCTTAACGTAGGATAATCAGTGGAGACCTGAACACTTCATAATCGTAATTTGTTGAGCAACACAAAACCAATCTGATTCGTCGGAATGTCCCTAAGACCAAACAGGACGCACAAAACCACACAGAACCTAGTGTACCAGGTCTCAGATACCAGTATATTGGTGTGCGACTGTCAGCAACCCGTGCGGTAGCAAACTGCGCACATGAGGCCACGCAGAGATCACTTCAATGATTTTTAAACTCGAACTCAGTATACGCCTGCACAGGCCAACCCACACTGTAATTAGATCAAACACGTTTTTTGATGAGTCTTCCCTCCATACTCAGATTGGTTGAGAAGACCTTTGGGAACGGTTACTTATCATACTTGAAACGTAAGTTGTCACAGAGGAATATCAACTCTGACTTGTCTATAAAAGGACTTTTCTTGGTGCAGATCACCTGGAGATCTCTTCTTTATCAGCCAATCACAAACCTCAGAAGAACAAAATGTGCTCAACGATTTCTGGACGTAGTCTTGAACGCTGCGCACTCAGCTTCAGATTCATCCGATTACAAATTTTCAACCGATTCCCGGGGCTATTTTGCTGAAAAACTGATCACAGAACTGATATGCTAAAGCCAGAGTTGGTTTGTCTTTTAAAAGCACTCAGGTTCGCTTTGAACATCTTCTAGAAATATGGGAAAAATCTGGGCCAATTAACCGATTGTACACAAGTAGCCCGACTACTGGAGAAACCAGCACATACATTTAACGAAGACAGCCGTATATTAGTGATAAAAAGAAAACAACTGTTCGCCCCGCAACAAAGCAATTTTATATGTACTGATTAGCTGAGATGATTGCGAATGGCATTGTGACAACAATGTCTGTTCACATAAACCTGTTGAATGATGTTGCCATTGATGACGCATCGTAATTGCTCGTTAATCCGACCGTAAATGAAGACTGCCAAATTTAATGCTTCATCACACTAAGAGGTCTAACTGGATCGAACTGTACAGTTAATTTTTTCCGTCTAACAAAATTTGACTAAAACTCCGCAAGGACAATGATCAACCATGCGCGGCAGCGACCCTAGCGGTTAAGGGAACCAAAAACACGATTCCGCTCAATTGGATAGTTTAAAACCAAGTGAAGCGTCATCTGTTTCCCCAAAAGCACCGTCTAAAAGCAAATGTACAAAGGTGCGTAAGCGGATGAACTGACCTTTGGTAAAACAATGTCCAAGGCTGCATAAGCTACTGCAGGAAAATGTGAGAACTGAGAGACCCAACTAAAATTAATTTGCTGACACATCTGTGCGATGAACAACGAACAAATTTCAACGCCGGTTTTGTTAACTTGCTGGAACACGGGCTATGTGGCCTCTCATTGTTGAGTCTCTCTTATCGCTATTGCACGAATTCATGTTCTCCGGTAATCGGGTGATAAGATTGTGGTGGAAAAAAACACAATTGTCTCTCTTTGGTTTTCTCTGGTTGACTGACTTACTGATTCGTTTAGAGGTTGCTACATTTATCAACAGCATCTGACTTACCTGTAAACTGAGAGCTATTGTGAATAGCCCAGAAACCCAACTGAGCATATACTGACACTAACCTGTGACTCAACATGTGCCGCCTCCAAATTGGAAGTACCTGCAGCCAATTGATTTTCAAAACAAGGTTCTAATCCAAGCGTTCGTCTTTAGGCAGAAATGTGGTGCGCAAACATTCGATAGCCTTTTTTATTGGAACATGGATCATGTTTCTGAACCGTTGATGATGTATCGGTCTACCACAGTGTTCTGCCTAGAGCACACGCTTCCTTAACAATGCCAAACATTCAACACGTTTCCCCAACTGTTACACCATCCAAATTCAAGACAGGTGATGCAGTAACAGCGACTAACGTATTCGTCCACGCGAGATGACTCAATGGTTAGAGCACGAATTTGCTGACCGGAAGATTCTTGGTTTGAACCCGACCTCCGCCTCTCGACTTCCCCTGTCTAGGCTTGGGCAACCTGGCAGTATCCCAGCCCTCGTACTTTCTTCTGGTGGCATAGCAGTTAGGCACCGAAAGAGTGCTACAGCTGAACGATTTTTTATCGATTTTTTTATTTCTGTTTCTATGGGTCTGTCTATTAATCTAACGCAAAAACTCGGGGATTGTGCCTACCTGATGAGCACCAAGAATGGCCAAACTGGCCGTTGGCTGTCGAAGGGTTTTTAGCAACCTTAAGAGTAGTGTATGATGTCTACACAACCTTAATGGTTATTTACTCCTGCGTGCTTGTCCTTCCCCACGTACTGTTTACTCGATCGTTAATCCAAGCGCTTTTGCGGAGTGAGAACTGTTTATCACTATGATGACTTGAACCACCAAATGTCCATGGACTCAAATAGAGTGTTCAGCTGAAAGGTTTCGCGTTCACTCGAAGTAAAACTGCTTCACAATGACTGGAATGTGGGTGATTCGCGGGAGTTCCTGGGAATTTACCTTAATCTCAGCATGTCGTCTATTGTTACTGGATGTTTTCCATATCAAACGCCTTTAACACGTGAGTCCTTTTCAAGTAATGTGTGTTCTCAAGTATTTATTACGGTGATATTTATTACGGTGGTAACTGATGTACGACCTTCTAGCACATCTTCTAAATTGAAGACCTTAGCGGGTGTTCTTGATACAAAGGCAAATCCGTAGAAATATGTGTACTGAGAGGACCTTGGTGAGCCGCACGTCAACAGAATGAGGCAATTTTGGGCACCTCGAAATCATACAAATGTGCACACATCTCCAAGAGTCAAACTCGTTTGAGTGAGGTTCTGATGCATCCACTGAAACCCAAGGTTAAAATAGGGCCTTCTTGTGATATCCAGCTCTGAGTATACCTAGTTTCGCCGTTTCTTTGTTCTATTTACTGCGTGTGAATATTACGAGGCTGTAAGTCATGTTTTGGGTCAAAACGCTGTTTAGTTCACTTGTTTTTGCTATTCACTGTGCAATCAAATCCTTTTAGGGGTGCTAAAGACCAGAGATATCTGAACAGTATACATCTGCTGCACAGCTTTGAAACACATGTACTGACAGTTCCGTTCCACGTATCCGACCAGTCTCTATGTAATGCCGAAGAATCTAGCCACGTCGCAATTATGCCCTCATATTATAGGCTCATGATGAACAAATGTTCATTGCATACGTCACTGTGCTAATTAGACCGGGAAGGCAGAAAACACTTTCAGCTTTTCGCAGGCAAACGTCGGCAAACAAATACATTGTAATCCTATTGTTGTATTGTCTGTGATGTCCTGGAAGTCATGCAAGTGGCTGGTCGATCAATTATCGGGATCTCAAACTAGCTAACTGGTAGCGACTGCGTAAAATATTTCACTACCTACGTGGAACATTTCACTTGTGATGTTCTGTGTAGGCGAACCGTCCGCAGAGAAATAGGCAATCACACGGCAAAGAAACTTGTGCCGGAACTATGAAATACTGTTCAGCTGGAGAGAAGCACATTTGGGGAAATATTTTTGTGGAATAAATGGTTTGCGTTTTCTTATCATCATGTCTGTTCAATTAGCGGTTAAAGAAAGTGACGTACGTTCAAGTCTGTCCTATTTCACGCCACGTGGGCCAATTAAAAGACGACGTTTATGGATGTGTGATGTAATGATTGGCATCCTTTCACTATCCTTGTAAGTAGTATGAATGGAACTGAGGTTTCATCGTAAAATGTAATCACAGAAAAACTGGACCGCACAGTGAGGGGTTGGCGCCTCTATGGGTCACAATCACATCATTCTCATCTAAAAAATCCGTCTCCTGTCCTAGCTGAATTGTTATCGATGGTCCAAACCGAAGTGTAGTTCACTGGACGCGGGTTTTGACCTCACTGGAGCTCATCAGCAATGTATACCGTTGGCCGTGCCGGAGTTTGAAATGCGGACATATGAGTTAAAAATCAAGCGCGTTACCTCCACACCACCAGCGTAAACTAGATGTGAATGAATAAGGAAGCCTTTTCACGATTGAGCAATGTGATGGGTTTGCACACTGCCTCGAAAGACGACCCAATAACTGTCCCGGTTGTGCAGATCGGTTGACCCGCATGACGATGCTCTCCATAGGCACTTGAAAACTGCTGGAAAACTTTTGATTAGTTTTGTGATTGAAGAATTTGTAGAATTCCCCTTCACATTAATCTCTGTTGGACACGGGTTAATCAAGTGCTTCCAGCGTGCGTTGATGGCTTAGTGGTAAGACGCTCGCCGCGCACGTCGGATGGCCGGAGTTCGAACCCCGTCAGGGCCAAGGATATGCTTTGCTGATGAGCCCTAATAAGAGTGAAACTCGAGTTCAGCTCTTCCCCTCTGCGTCAAGACAGAAAGAGGAGTATCCAAGCCAGAGTGACGTGAACGTGAATTCTAAAATTCCTACCACCACCTAGAGATGTTAGCGTATAAACAGGCGTTTTATCGTTAAACGGCCCGAGTTACGTGTATCGCATACTTCAAAACCCTCTGTCACAAAGTTTTGTTGCGCTGCTCTCACATGAATTTACGCCACTTATACTGCCCACCAAACTTTGGATAGGCTTCTGGGTCCAACAACTTCCAGTCGACGAGTTCGGTCATTGGGTTTTAGCAACGACTTCCTTCAATGTGTGCATACTATCGCAGTTAGATGAAGAACGAGATTCTCATCTTCCACATCGCGGGCAATTTTTCACAGCTTTCCAGATAAGAATATATTGTTTGGACCAACAGTTGAGCATTCCATGTAGACTTCGCTTCTCAGCTGCCAGTGATGCACCATTCAGGACACCGATGAGCGAAACTTCCATCTGAGAAGTCGTTGCTCGAGGAGCCAGTCAACACGTGTGACTGCGTAATGTGGATCCCGTGATTGATGGTTGATCGGCGCTATAATCCGTCTGAGTGCACGTCAATCACACTGCTGATCAATCATTCGTGGCCGAACGTTTAAGTGTTTAAACTACTAGCCAGGAGGTCAAGGGTTCGACAGTCTTCGGAATTTCCTGAGATGTGCACTGGTGACCATTCCCAATACGGATGAAACAGCTGTGTAGTGCTTCTCGGCTTTTCAGCATAGATTGGCTTCACTTGAAGGACGAAACCTCCACAAAATCTTCCCAAATCTCCTCACACTACCAACAATCACGTAGACTTTGCTTCTCAGCTGCCAGTGATGTACTATTCAGGACACGGAACCGGAGGCAACCCACAAGTTGTTAATATTCCACTCCATTGCTAATTTTAATATGTACCAAGTAAATGCATGTTCCAAGTAGTCGATCAGTGTAAGTTAGCAGCAGATGTAACTTTGGACATAAAGGTCAAACGTATGTTGCCTTTTCTGGTAGCAGAATTAGTTCTTTGGAAAGAGTAGTTTTGGGTACGCCAGAAAATATGTTTCGTGTCCTGTTTAAAACCTGCGGAGATCGTTATGATATACCACCCCACCAGGTCAGTATGACCTGCACAACTTAGTGGCGCCCACTGCAGCGGTTGTCCCTGCTTCTATCCGGTTACAGGTTCAGGGTGGACTCGACCTCTTTGCCGCCGGGTACTCTTCAGATGCAAGTGTCTGTGTGATCTCATTAGTGAAAGCATATCAAATTGTGAAACGCTGGACAACATTCCAGAAGGAAACTGGGCCGCAGATCAGTTAAACTCAGCTCGATCAATATCTTTCCGGTTAAAACCGTAAGCCGTACTCAAAGTTAAAGCCAACCAATAACGGTGTGCACTGCAAGAGTTTAGGTCTGCCTTCTTCTCCCTTTCAGAAGACATGAACGTTTTTGAAGAAGCAGGATTTATGTCACGTGACTTGCAGCAGGACCCTCATGTAACAGAGAGGTGACAATAGGTACAAATTTCTTCGGCAGATGTAACGCAGTGATCTCGACCTTTGTCTTCTGGACTGCTTGGGGAAACGATCAGTAAATCGTTATAAAAATAGTTAAAAACCAATTACTTCTGATGACAGAGAGGAAGATGACACAGGAATAAGAAAGACATAACATTCAAGGATGCTAGTAGCGCAATCGCTCTTTTGGGTACACTTTGCATTGTCTCTGAAAGCCTGATAGAGTGCATTGTTGAGGTGAATTCCATTTCGGGAACCTATATCAGCCAGCTGAAACGAACAAATCAGTTGAAGACCCATGATGCCCTTACTGATATTGTGTTTTCAGCAAACAGTGGACTAGCCTACTACGTTGGCCGTATTTGTGTCGGTGTAGGAATTTTGGGTATGTTCCCTGGCGCACTTTATTCGTTCACATTCTGCCATTTATTCCAAACATCATTCTTAGGTTCATAACGCAAAACTATTTAAATTTACCGTGGATATCTTCAAAGAAAACGGGACTTATTGAACCAGTTCCTTTAACTGTCACG
>SJOL01005777.1:312965-330329 GCA_004794785.1 Opisthorchis felineus | reverse complement strand
GATAAGAATATATTGTTTGGACCAACAGTTGAGCATTCCATGTAGACTTCGCTTCTCAGCTGCCAGTGATGCACCATTCAGGACACCGATGAGCGAAACTTCCATCTGAGAAGTCGTTGCTCGAGGAGCCAGTCAACACGTGTGACTGCGTAATGTGGATCCCGTGATTGATGGTTGATCGGCGCTATAATCCGTCTGAGTGCACGTCAATCACACTGCTGATCAATCATTCGTGGCCGAACGTTTAAGTGTTTAAACTACTAGCCAGGAGGTCAAGGGTTCGACAGTCTTCGGAATTTCCTGAGATGCGCACTGGTGACCATTCCCAATACGGATGAAACAGCTGTGTAGTGCTTCTCGGCTTTTCAGCATAGATTGGCTTCACTTGAAGGACGAAACCTCCACAAAATCTTCCCAAATCTCCTCACACTACCAACAATCACGTAGACTTTGCTTCTCAGCTGCCAGTGATGTACCATTCAGGACACGGAACCGGAGGCAACCCACAAGTTGTTAATATTCCACTCCATTGCTCATTTTAATATGTACCAAGTAAATGCATGTTCCAAGTAGTCGATCAGTGTAAGTTAGCAGCAGATGTAACTTTGGACATAAAGGTCAAACGTATGTTGCCTTTTCTGGTAGCAGAATTAGTTCTTTGGAAAGAGTAGTTTTGGGTACGCCAGAAAATATGTTTCGTGTCCTGTTTAAAACCTGCGGAGATCGTTATGATATACCACCCCACCAGGTCAGTATGACCTGCACAACTTAGTGGCGCCCACTGCAGCGGTTGTCCCTGCTTCTATCCGGTTACAAGTTCAGGGTGGACTCGACCTCTTTGCCGCCGGGCACTCTTCATATGCAAGTGTCTGTGTGATCTCATTAGTGAAAGCATATCAAATTGTGAAACGCTGGACAACATTCCAGAAGGAAACTGGGCCGCAGATCAGTTAAACTCAGCTCGATCAATATCTTTCCGGTTAAAACCGTAAGCCGTACTCAAAGTTAAAGCCAACCAATAACGGTGTGCACTGCAAGAGTTTAGGTCTGCCTTCTTCTCCCTTTCAGAAGACATGAACGTTTTTGAAGAAGCAGGATTTATGTCACGTGACTTGCAGCAGGACCCTCATGTAACAGAGAGGTGACAATAGGTACAAATTTCTTCGGCAGATGTAACGCAGTGATCTCGACCTTTGTCTTCTGGACTGCTTGGGGAAACGATCAGTAAATCGTTATAAAAATAGTTAAAAATCAATTACTTCTGATGACAGAGAGGAAGATGACACAGGAATAAGAATGACATAACATTCAAGGATGCTAGTAGCGCAATCGCTCTTTTGGGTACACTTTGCATTGTCTCTGAAAGCCTGATAGAGTGCATTGTTGAGGTGAATTCCATTTCGGGAACCTGTATCAGCCAGCTGAAACGAACAAATCAGTTGAAGACCCATGATGCCCTTACTGATATTGTGTTTTCAGCAAACAGTGGACTAGCCTACTACGTTGGCCGTATTTGTGTCGGTGTAGGAATTTCGGGTATGTTCCCTGGCGCACTTTATTCGTTCACATTCTGCCATTTATTCCAAACATCATTCTTAGGTTCATAACGCGAAACTATTTAAATTTACCGTGGATATCTTCAAAGAAAACGGGACTTATTGAACCAGTTCCTTTAACTGTCACGCTCACCCCCTTTATATGATGAATGCAGTGGTGTACGCCAACGAAATAATAGTTAACGGCTGCTCAGGATGTAGATTATCAAATACACTGTTGAGGTTTGGCGTTCATGTTCCATTTATGTTACCGCGCACGGTAAGCATAAATGTTCGAATGGTTAGGGAATTTCAGTAGTGAATCAAAATACTTAAATAATCAGTAAACCAGTAAACCAGTAAACCAGTAAACACTCGGAAGTTGCATACGTGGATTATCATAACCAAAGCAAGTGTTACGACAGACGGGTTTATCTGTTTTGTTAGAACGGGACGACCGGGCTACTTGAATTCACACAATAGTGCAGCCATATTTGAGAGCATTTTGTGTGTTCTGGAGAGTAGGTTTAGTGTTAGACGACGCAAAACCTCCAGTTTAGTCAGTTCAACTCAGAGGTCATACAACCAGTGAGTTGCCCTAGGGAAACATAAAGGTTGCACTGAAATGCAACACAACCAACGACCGGTATCCGTTTTAAAGAGGAACCTGCGGCATACTTTCATGGAGTTCTAGGCGGTTGATCAATACCGAATGTCACTTTGCGCAAGGCGGTGTGTGGAACTGTCCGAGGCCATTTTAACCTGCTTGAATCAAACCAAAAAGATTGGAGTCATTTCAAAAGACAGCTGCGAGCACAACCATTTGGATACAATTGCTAAATAAGGTATGGAATTCGAAACCTAGGAGCTCATAGTGCATGCTCGGGATGCAAAACTGACCTGCATCACTGGTTGGTCACACCAAGGTTAAACTTACGTGGCTATTTCTGATAATGCCTTACACACCAGGTTGGTCGAGGATAACCATTCTGGCATCGTTAGAAATATAATATGGCCTTAGAGTTGATCGTAGGCATTTTATGACCGGGTCTTGCGCTCTTAGCAACCTGGCCGTTTGCTAAAGTGACTATAGATGGTAGTGACGGTAAGTTAGACAGGAGGTTACGCATTTTTAAACCTTCGGATGCAAATCTGCTACCTACCTGGTGAACGCAATCACTGAGGGGACTCAGTTTGTTAGGTCAATACATTCCGGAAGCCCTGTATAACACTGGACGACTTAAGGGTCGAAAAAACTTCCAGGTCGGTGTTCAAGTGCCCAACATTTAGGAGTACGACTTATGAAAGTCTGGTAACAACAGTACTCGACGGAGCATGCTCCGCAAAAATAAGTATTTAACGGGAACTGCGATATATATGAAGTCCGTAACATTTTAACAGTACATTTCCGTAGAAAACCATATGCATGGCCTGGGTCAGGGAAGGGATAACTACACACAAAAATATGCGAACTCTGATGGGGAGAAATGCGACAGACACGGCTGTAAGCACCAAATTGGGAAAGCCATATCCGTTACTTGTCAGGAGTTGTCATGTCTGTAAAAATGCGTCCGTACTCCAGGGTTCCTTTGCAAGGGAAATCACATCTGGTAAGCTGTGAAACCGGATCGAGAATATTTCTTGTACGAAATACCGGGTAAGTTACGATGTTTTATCAAAGGGATCGAAAATCTGTCGGGATGATTCTGTTAAAGACTTGTATTGCTCGTACAGCAAGCGAAAAATTATGCTGTGAGGACATTGGCAACGGTTTGGTAGCGCACGGGATAAATCTATGGATGATGATTCATCGTTTAAACCTACACTTGCCTGAGGAACAATGTCCAACCTAAAATTTTCGGGAGCTAAAAACGGTAGTAATTGGGAAGAGGACAAGTAGAGTGACAACTCTCAGCATACACTTGAGCTATTCGGTAGCCCATAGTGATAAGAATCGATTTTAAAGGGCGTTACTGACTGGGAAAACTGAAAAGATAAACAAGACTTATGTCTCATGGTACCGAGAGACATAACATTTTCATTATCATCTCAAGGAATTGTAATCTCAACACCCGGAATAATCATTTCCAGAGCAGGGAAGCCGATCGCAATGTTGTCACGGATGGTGGACTGTTTGCATTTCCAAGTAGAAAGCAAATCGGTGAAATGAGATTCAGATGTATTCTTTTGAGGATGGTACACTTATAACACCCGCATGGGGGTGGGGAAGCTGGTGGGGTCAAAAATCATGACACAACAGCGTTTTTAATCTGGTTAACCTGCGCCATTCCGCGTGGCTGGGTAGTACACAAGCGTCGACCGTCAATGAAGGGTGTTTACTAGGCGGCTATCCTAGGGGAAACAAAACCAGATAAAGTGCGTTCGCTGGATCAAGCAATGACGTGCACATTGTGAAGCTTAAAAAAACAAACTATTTTATTACCAGTTGTAGATCTGTGGTCACAGCAGTAATGGGCGTACGTCCATTTTGGTGGATAGCGCATATTCGTGCTGGACGCAGCGGAGACACTGTGTTCATTTCAATTCAGTACCGTTTTTTAGCCCACAATCCATGCATCGAAATGCATTATGTTAAGCTGCCACTGTTTCGTTTACCGATGATAAGGAGAATAAGAGAATCAGAACCGCGCGTTGAAGGTGATATTCCAACCAGTTCACTGACGCAGGATGGTTCTGTTTGTCCGGTGTCGTAGGCAGTAAGAGCTAGCAATAAGGGCAATAGCCTTGATGAAAGACCGCCATTGGCTGCGTATCTGTCGGGGTCGCTAACTGTTCATTTTGGTCTCGTTTTGCTGTCCCCTTCCGGAGAGACGGCGTTTACCAACGCGTGTGAGTTTATTGGTCATGAAGTGACCACCCCTGAGTCGCCTCCATCCGACACAAGGCTGGGCGAAGAGGGCTATACGAGGCATTACTGATCTGGTGTTCCTGCCGGACTTGCGCAATACTTCGGAGGCACCTATGTTTAAACGCAAGGAGCCTTCGAAGATTTTTCACGCGCAATGGCGGGTGCTCAACGGAATGGTATCACTGAGCGTGAACGTGTAACCTCAGTCAAATTCCCCAAATAGTGTGTGGACCAAATGCACGCTGAGCTCTGTTATCGTTAAAGCAATCCCGATGACTATCATTCATATAATATAATGGCCACATGACCACACAACCTGCCAGAATAACAGTTGGGACAATTGTTTACTTAAGTCTACCCGCCTGGTCCTGAGACACAGAGGTACACAAGCAAATAATCTCGGGTGAAATGTGAACGAACTATACTTGCTAAGCGATGTTATTGCTTAGATGCGTTGGTTCTCCGATACCTCAGGCGTCCAATGTGACAGATGGCTGAGCTCTGAGGCAATCAGTCGGCTACGTATGGTGTGGTTTTTGAGGTGGAAAATATGGCCAATACCGTTTCCGTTTTTGGTCTATGCACCATTTGAACCGGTGTCCATGTAAAGTCTAGGAAATTTCATTGACCGTGGACACTATGGCCAAGCCTCCTTTTCAATGTCAAATGTGCTTCCATACTGGAAGACTGCCTGATGCATGACTGACCGCTTTCTGATATCCACTTGGAAATTGATACACGCGAACTTCTACAATATCATAATCAGAGACTTTAGCAGCAAACGTATCTGTAGATTGGAATTAATATGTGACGATCGCTGTACGTCAACAGAATTTTGGGACGCCGGCCAACCTGAGGGCGATCAAAACCATTCATTGCCCCTGCATTAGAAGTAGTGCTCTAAACTGGTCAAAGTTTGGAGCAAAATTGTCACGAACGTTCACAGCTGCGTACAACCACCCGTACTGGAAGGTTATTAGCAGCGGAAATCTTACCCGGATTAGGAAAACCTCCTGGAGAATCAACGGTAAATCCAGAGTAGTTAAACTGAGTTGGGAAAACCGCAGGCGACTTTGTTAATGTAGGATACATCCACACTGATCATCTCTCATGTTTCTCTCGTCTCCTGTTGAGGGACTAGCAATGTGGACTTTATTCAAGTAAGCTATAGCAAGTGACAGACCAATCTGCTTCTTGTCCATAATTTATTGAAGCATCACAGGTGCGCATTTAACCATAGAACGAAATCTGGTAGACCGATCGATGCCGAGGTGTGTGTTAAAGGTCATAATGTTCCTACAGAAGTCCTCCGATTCTGCCGAGAAGTCGGGACTCAAAAATATTTTCATTAATTTTTTCAGAGGTCTTTCGGTACGGGAGGCGAATGTTGATGAATTTGTTAAGAGCTTTTCGGTGAAATAGAAAAATGTGCAGCAAATTCGAACCTAAAAGTTAGTGGATCCATTATTTCTGCTAGCGGTGTAATCGTCCATTGTGAAGTAAGAGAGAGGACGTTTAGGGTGAAACGCACGTCTGTTTTCCGGTTCAATGTGTGAGTAACCAAAACTGTCCGGCAATTCGTGTGCGAATTCTCGATTCACATCACTAGACACTGCTGCGACATAAACAAAATACAACGTACCGCACTACCAGAGTTTTGTGTAACATCCCAAAATTGATACATCTCAATCCAGTCTAATCCTTATAGGTTCAGGTGGTTGTCGCAGGGTATATTTCAGCTACCGGAACCTTGCCTACGACGAAACTATGGTCATATTTCGACCTATCAAGCAGTTAAATGAGGTGATCGGAAGGTTTCCCGGCTACTCGGGCGGCTAACCTATGCGTTTATCGCCTCAGTTAAGTCATGGTCTACAAGCAACGATCGTAATATTGAGAGACGTGTCGGTCTGAAGTGTGACTTGATAACTTCTAAGTTTTTTTGAGGAAAGATTTCTGTCTTTGAATTATCCAGTCTTCGTGGACTGGCGTCTAACACAAGTACCTCAGAATGGTTGTCTGGGGTGAGATTTTTCACGACCTACTCGTGTATGTCTTTGGTACGCCCGGTTCCGGAAAGGCACAAAGTGCCACTATCCACATTATCGACATGCGGATGGTGGTCTCTGACAATGATACTACGGTCAGCACAACACGTGACACCAACCGCATTTCGTAACTCAATTATTTGATGCTATTTAAATGCGGTTTGAGCAGGATTGTGTTCAAGGAACTCTAACCGCATAGATACAGCTGTTGAATCCTGAACGGACTACTCTGCGGTGGGTTCTAAATTTAACCAACAGAGGCTTGCAGATATGAGCACCCTCAGAGGATTTAATTCCAGGTAAGATTAGCAGGACTGTGAACTGCATTTCCCAGTGCCACTTTTGCGTCGAGGCATTCACATGCCGAATTAACCCTTTCTGCATAGATCAGTCTAACTTCAGCTGTGCATGGGAGCCTTTGCAGGCCGCTGTAATGAAACTTAAAGACCGATAGGTGCTTGCAATCTCATAACAGCCCCCCGAACGGTGAGAACACGCGGCGTCCGTAGAAGTATTTCGCCACATTACTGCGCGTGTTCAGCGTTTTTCATCTTTTGTATTAGCTGGCGTACTTTAGCCTTCCCATCTGGGGTCACAACATCGACTGGGAAAACAAACATCTTCATTAAGGTGATATAGGATGAAAATGTGACACCACTCTCCGGATCATGCTTGAATTCGTATACACCAGTCGCTTAAGTCGCATTGCGGTTCTGTTCTGGGAGCAGCATGGTAAAACCTAGTGACAAAAGGCTAGTATATGGCTTCTTGGAGTAAAGAGGCCGGAGTTAACTGAACAGGTGGTCGATGCAGCAAAATCACCCCATTATTTTATTCATCATCTACTACTAGTTATTACTGTTACATTTTTATTGTTCTAGAAGAATTTCCTCTAAAAGAATTCTTATGAAATTCGTGTATGTATCCGGAAATCATTTGCTATCTTTTGGCCACACACCGTTCCATTCCATTTAATATTATTGCAACTGTGGTGCTAAACATGATATTCTGTCGCGCGGTATAGCATTTGTACATTCACATGCCTTTTCGAAATGGTGGCTGCTTTCAGCCAAGAATCGCATTACTGAGCCTACCTTGAGCTCAAAACCAGACATTATTTGTCTGTTTGTATGGTGTAGAAAAGCATAATCAACCGCGACTGTTATACGTAAATACCATACCGTAAATAAGTACCGGTCCCTTTACCCATCTCGTTTCCCCCTAAAACATTGTTAACAGATTACAACACCTTCGTCGGAGAATTCAACTGGTTTTCGCCTGGTTTCGGAAGCAAATTACCCTCAGCGAACAGTGACATATGAAACCAGATATCGATCGGAACAACTACTAAATGACGTGACGACCTACAGATCAGTCACTCGTGACTCAACTCCAAACATCATCAATGCAATCAGTAGGACGTCAGGGAAACTGTAAGCAACAAACGAAATAACCTGCAAGGAATGATGGAGAATGAAAGCGAATGACACCAACATTGCAAAATTCTATGGACTACCAAAGGTATGCAAAGAAGCAACCCCAATCAATCGTTTCACTTCCGTGAATCCCCTCTTACAAATTGCTAAAAGATTTATGGATAAGATTGAAACACTTCATTTCTGGATCGGAACAAACAATCAATAAACTACGAAAAGTCAACATAGAAGACAACGAAATTTTGCCCTCATTTGATGTCGCATCTTTGTTCACTTCAGTCAACCACAACCTCGCCAGAGAAACCATATCAGAAGAGAATCAGAGTAATACAGACACAACGGTGGATCCGAAAGTCTATAGAGGCAGTTGGACATTAGCAAGGATACGCACTTTAGCTATGCTGAACAAATATAGCAAGGGACTGAAAGGGACTCCAATAGGATCTCCAGTATCAGGATTTATTGCTTTGGCGGTAATGCAAAAATTAGAACACGCGGTACTACCGATCATCAATCCAAAGCTATGGATCCGTTACGTAGACGACACCTTTGTCATCGTGAAACGTGATTCAGTACTCAATACGCATGAACTGCTCAACACCATGTTTGAAGATATCAGATTAACAATAGAACTGGAGAGGAACAATCGAGTACTATTCTTGGAAGTTTTGGCAAACAGGAAGAGAGGAAACATGAGTATACCGTAAACAGACACGCACGGATCAAACGTTGAACTACATCCGCAACCATCCAATTAGCAACAAGAACAGGTGCGTTCAAACCCTGTTCGAGAGGGCGGAGAAGCGTTGCAGCACCACAGAACCGCAGAACAAGGAAGAAAAAACGTCTGTTCCAGAACAATGGATGTCCAAGGACGTTTATCAAGAAAAGCTTGAAGAGGAGGATATCTCAACAATAGTGGCAGCAAAAACGAGCGATCAGAGGGGTAGTTCTACCTTACACCAAGATTATCTCTGAACTCATAGCATGATTTTGAGCTCAAAAAGGAATACTTGTAGCACACAACCCAAAAGTTACTCTAGGGAAACTGATCTCAAGACCGAAGAACAACCAAGACAAAACCAAGAGGAACAATGGGATATACCAAATCAAATGCAACATGTTCTACGTTGGGCAAACTAGGAAGAAGGCTGCCCACGAGTAAACGAACCCAACGCGGCCGTCCGGAGGCATGAACTTCTGTCCTTTGTATCCGCACATGAAGACGGAGAACGCATAATTCAATCTAGAAAACACAAAACTCTTGGCATATGGAGACACGAGACACGGGAGGGATCTTACAGAAGCATGGTACTCCACGACGCATTCGATCAACAGATGTATTGAACTAGATCCAACTTACGCACCACTAATTGAAAAGGACTAATATCTCAACTGGGATACTCAGAGAGAGCCAAATATCGGATTAACAAACCAAGAGACAAGAAACGCATTGAAGTCGAACCATAAAAGATCACAAACTTGAACCTGGAGAGTTGAAGGACAGAAGTCACTTCTGCACCGACCGAAGTAGGAGAGCGGGGTAGACCAAGCTCGAGTGCCACGTGGTCATGGACATATCAGGAAGCAGGATAACAGACCACCCAGTGGATTCACGCAAACAAACAAGCAATCGTAATCGGCTAGCAGCACGTATATTAACATACACGCAACACTACTCGGCCCACAAACACCGACCCATTACTACGCTCTACTACTCCCTTACGGCGGTTTGATCGTACCAGCTCGATTGGTACCGAAACGTTTGCAATCCGACTGCCCAACGATAATCTACGCTTCCTGAACTACCAACATTCTCCTCAACAGCAAGCATATTAATCCATAGTTTTCAGGATCTTCTTCGAAGGTCTGATGGCTTACCAAGGCATGAATATGGAGTTCCCATACAGCCCTGAAAAATCAGTCCATTACGCATTTTACATCGCTGAAAAGCTCCGTAATTGAAGGTCCTGTCATCCTTGTAATCTCTCTCTGGAAACGAGGAAAGCCACCGTCTGGCATTAGTGTTCAAAATCTGAACATTAGGCGGCGGAATCCAGTTGCGTCCACCTCAGTCAACAAGAAACCTCTGAATGAACTACCTCTCCAGGAAATTGCCACTTCCACTCCATGATTCTTCTTAGTGCAATTGGTGTTCCTTTCATGTACCTACGTAAAGCTTTTCTGTACATGGAAAAGTGCATAGGTAGTGCGTGCATTTTTAGGACTTTTTCTATGAGGTTATTGAATTTTCCACAGTTTTCTTCACACATTTGACACTCACTCCACACTCTTGTTTTTTGCATTAGCAGGAGCAATAGTCGCGTTCGTTCTTCTCTTAGATGTTGCTTATTCCCAGCGGAATACCTATATGATATATAGGCACTTTGGTGGGGAATAGTTTCCTGCTACACTAATCCATCTAGTACCTTTGTGCAAATTCCGATAAACCTAGTGTTCGTACGCACTGCTCCATCGTCCCGTTTCACTGGTTTGAGTTCGAAGTGTGACTGTAGTGTGCTTGAGAATCCTCCTTACACACGCCAACAGATCGGAACTGCAGGGTTCGCAGTACTGTTGATCATAATAGCTGGAATCAAGACGGTTTCCTGATCAATTCGGGACCAAGAAATGCTGTCGCATATCAGTAAACCTGGGCTGTTTATTTTGAGAAGCGGTAAACTTTTCGTGCATGATCGTGTAAGTGAAAATTTTGCCGGAGTTTTCGCAACAGTCTAGTCGTCTTGTATACGAACATCACGAATATGAACATGTTCAGTCTGCCCAGCATTTCTAAGTTTTCACCTTCAGATACGCGTGAAATTGGAAATAGATTCAAGTGTGACTAACAACCAAGCCGCTTAGTATTCGCCGAATAGAATAGACTTTTCGAAAACTACAAGGTTTTCACGGATACCGCTTCATAGTCAAGAATATCTACGTGTAATGCGTTTTCTTTGCAAATTCTCCGGTTGGCTGATTTGTCTAAGTGAGCTGAGCTTCAAGGTCATAAACCATCACAAGTTAAAAAAATGGTGCCCAATGAAATAAGATATCACGAATTGCGGTGAAAACCATCCGGGAAGCGTCGAAACAGCTCTATCAGCTGCTATCTGGCGAAGCATATGTGGCTGTAGTGACCTTTACCTGACTGCAGCGCAAGCAAACGCCCGGGCTCGCGAATCCTTGCCATGACCGAAGGCATATCATCTGCCACCATAAAACCCAACTATCCGTCACTTACTCAACGGAGATGGTCGACACTTCCGGCGGTAGCTGTATATGTCCTGAATGGATCAGCGCCAACCACACACTGCCTTAATGAATTATCCCCTCAATAAAATAGTTGAATATTTTCTGATGATTCTAGTCACAACAAACAGAAACACAGTGTCCAGTGGTCTGATGATTCTCCAAGGAAACGCTTGCTTACTCACTATATAATTTCGTCATGCTGGATCGATGGCTACCGTCTCAACAAACAGACCAAGATATATTTATGGAGATTTCATCCTGTAAGTGAAGCCAACCTATGCTGAAAAGCCGAGAAGCACTGTACAGCTGTTTCATCCATATTGGGAATCATCAGCAGTGCGCATCTCACGAAACTCCGGAGAGTCTCGAACCCGCGACCTCCTGGCTAGTAGTTTGAACACAACCGTTCGGCCACGAGCGGCTGATCAGCAGTGTGATTAACTCGCACTTAGACAGGATATAGCGCCGCTCATCCTTCAATCACGGGATCCACAGCACGCGGTCACACATGTTGACTGGCTCCTCGAGTTCGAGGCTCTCCGGAGTTTCGTGAGATGCGCACTGCTGTTGATTCCCAATAAGGATGAAACAGCTGTACAGTGCTCCTGGGCTTTTCTGCACAGACTGGCTTCACTTACAGACCATAATCTCCACGAAAATCCCAAATATCCTCACACTACTAACAGATCAAGATATGCTTTTTTCGGGTGTATCTTAATGAAATAGTAAAACAAGATGAACGGCAGTAAATCGATGTAGTTTGCATTCACACTACTGTCATCTGGACGGCCCTGGCGAAATTGTTATGGTGAGTGCACAACAAAGATGGGAAGCAGTAGGCTCGGATTTTGCTCTGATTAGAGGTCATTAGCAATGTCTATCCTTGCCAACACCGGGATTCAAGCACCGGATGTCTTAAGTGGGAGCTCGGTAAGTAACCGCTATTCTACCAGTGCATGCTGAATGCACCTTAGTTGTCATGTCTGAACAGGAAAACATGTTCACTCGTGATGGACATGGTTGGTTTGTCCAATTTCCGTGTCCATTTGGATGCTCTACCCTAAAAGACAATATGAAAAGGTCACCACCTGGCTGTTAGTTTATCTCGGTAAAGGATGCAAGATAAATCTCAGGTTTCCTTTCAGAAGACAGCCGGGATATCGTCAGGCATTCAACTTACTTTCATTTCGGTCGATACGACATCAGTTCTGCTGCGCAGTCAAGTGAAGAGAAAGTCGGTTGCTTAGAATTGCCTGCAAGACGTCTACTGATAAAGTTTCTTCAGCGCTGTGGATGGCGTCTGTGTAATAAGCAAATTATTGAAAAAATTTTGATTGCTATTGTCTGGTGGCATAATCGGTTTGTTTGACCCAGATGGGCCACAGAAGCCGCTCCTTTGATAATCCCCAGCCACTTGGGACATTTTGTCCTTTGTGCACCCATTCATTTTCCTCTTATTTCTAAGGACATGATCTTTGTATCAATACACTGAGTTTCCCATTCTACGGGCATTCCATTGGCTTGCGCTATGTTTGTGGGAAATTCCGATAAAACGCACAAAACATGCTTAAAAAGCAACCGAAAGTTATCAACTCTCCCTATACTAGCATCAATCTATAAGCAGCTTGGTGGAAGAATAATCTCGCAAGATTAGTAGAACTTCACTTTGAGGGTCATCACTAAGGGAACCGGTCAGAATGTGACCACCTGATCTAGTTTCCGAGATTGAAGGAGGACTGACGCATTATCCTAAGTGCGAGTTAGTCACATCTGACTAACCGCTAGGTTACGTGTTCAAATTACTAGCCCGGAGGGCGCAGGGTCGAAATTCCCTACTGGATTTTCGTGAGATGCGCACTGCTGTTGATTCTCAACAAAGAATAACGACTGCACAGTGTTTCTCGACTTTTCAGATTTTTAATTAAACCGTCTGTATTACAAAATGGCGGAGAATTTAGTGTTCTTGGATTGAAGCAGTCCAAGCCACTCGACCCGCTCACGGGTTTTTCCCTTTCGAAGAACTTCGTTTGCTTGATGAAACCTCTTACTCAAAAGGCTGCTGAAAACTGTTCTATAGCCCGCTACCGGCTTCGTCTCTTCTGGAGCCCATCAGGTAGGCTCAGTCCTCGGGCTTCGTCAATCTAAATTTCTACTTGAGCAGTGTCATAAATGATAGGTTTATCTGGGTTCAGTAGAGGGTCCCATTCAACCCATATTAGTGTGCCAATGAGTGTATTTCACGAAATATTTACAATTCTTGTCAATATTAACCGTATCCTTGATTAACCGAGGCAGAAGCAAGGTAAGGTTTACAGTGCGATAACGTTTGTGCTACTGGGTAAAATATCTGACGACTAAATTTTCCATACAAGTTTTCGCACTAAATGTGCGACCTATCTTCTCAACACTTGTTTAGATAAGAAATGAACGAAATAAAATCTCAAAAGTGAGTTCTCCCTAATTTATACGCACATAACGTTATTGACCACATGAATATCTGACGACTTGTTAAACAATTGCACAAAATATCTTGGCCTTGTAAATAGTTTAGGTTTAAAACAATTTACCCTTCGTCATGTGGCACATTCAATTAAGGTGCCGCCAAACATCTCAATTGAATCTCTCGTCTAAAGTGATCTTCAGCTGCTTGTGGTGCAAAAAGCCGGTCTCATGACTCAGTTCTAACGACATTCCGGACAGTGTGGTGCATCTTTATTAGGTTACTGAAAATTCTTAGATGGTTCATTCCCGACTTCGCCGTACTTGGCCTAGTTCACAATTTTCCATAAACATTGTCCATCATTTTGACACCAACTAGGCTGAGTTTTAGTCGAGTCTGTCATCAATATCGATGTAATTTAGAAACGATTACATTCAAACAATGGCTTCAATGAGTCTGTTTGTCCCAGTTGCATTACTTTTGGTCGCACGTTATTGTCGTACGAATAATTCTACTCCAAACGGATCTAGATATTTGGTTTTGACAGCCGGTAGGAAAGATCTCTCAAGGTGGATTTCACTCCACATAAGCACTGTACAAGAGTAAATGTTCATAGAATTCCTGTCATCGACAAACAAGGCGATTTCACAGCTTATCCAAAATCATCGAGTGTACGGTTAAATTTGATGGAGATCGGAGCGAATTCTAGTTTGATGTGGCAATCCGAACACCCATGTTACATCGCCTGTGAAACAGGATGATCGACACATAATGTCCATAATCCAGTTTAAGACTTGAAAACGGTAATTTATTCAGGAGATCAAAAAGTGCGACAATGCTTTTGTGTAGAATGGCACTTGTAAATCGTTGCCACATTAGGGAGAAAATTCCACGATTGATTGTAATTTATTTTGTCGACTGCTTACGTAAATCTGATTATTTTGCGGTGCCTGGTGACAGTGAACAATGTTTTATAACGATCGAATGGCTGTCTGTTCAACATCCTAGTTGTTTGAAACAAAGAACATGCGTGAGGCTGATCGAGGTTTCTACGATGTAAAATCGATAATAGTGTGCCAACGTTGCATTAGTCGTAATTTATTCCAGTGTGGTAGAATTTGTCTCAAAACGCAGATACTCATACGAATATCTATAGTTTCTGGTATGGGTTAATTTAAAGCATATAATGATTCAGGTCCGGAATTTAATTTTCTGGTACTGGCTTGATCCAATTTTGACCTGCCATAACGTGCCATTATTTTTTGAAGGTTAACGCACTTTACCTCTCTTCCTCGATGTCGCAGGGGAAAGAATAAAAATGTGTGTAAATACTGAGTTTCATCTTAGGAGGACTTTAGAAATCTACACAAAACGACTGGGAACAACAAATTTCATATACGCTTGGGTATACTTCGCGAACCTGGCTTTTAATAGATCCCCGGAAATGTTGAATATTCATTGGTTTGACTGGTTTCCTCGGGAATGGGCGATTCTCATCTGGTGACGGTTCGCCTGGCACTTGATGGGACTGGATGAAAACACGCACTGAAGGTTGACTGCAGTCACACCGATTTAGAGTTCACTAAAATGCCCCGTTTATATTAACATGTCTCTTTTCATTCCAACTTACTTGGCGACCGACAAAGTATTTAATTTTTTGAACTCATCGCAGATTGGAGTCACTTTTTTGATATTTTGAGGTGTTTGTCATACAGACTACGCTGTTTCATAAGTGAATGCTTCTCTAACAGAAGGAAACGTAAATTCAGCTCTGTCCGCTTCGAAACGCTTTGGCAGGCGACTCTGAACCCATAGTGGATACTGCAGGTTGCTGAGAGCAACTCCAGCATAAATTATGAAACATTTCTTTACTGAAACCATATAATTTAGTATCGTACTGCTTTCTAGCGAACTGCGCCTTGCTCTGGCTCTGTATGAAGTACACAATTTCGAAATGTGTTAATCAGTGGTCAGTGAGGCACCATGTGCACAGAGGAGACACTTACGTCGTACTTTGATACGCTCAACTAAGACGTGAGAGGCAAGCACTCTTCTGAATCCAAGAGACTGATCAGCACTGTACAAAGTTGAAACCACTGTCATGAAATTCAATCTGTCATGAAACGGGAGTAACGCGTTACCTAGAAAGGAAAGTTTCGACTACTCGTAGTATCGTGTGGGTACCGCCCATATTCAACGGAAGAACCAGCATGTTCGCAAGAAGTAACAGTCAATCTGAAGGTACATATCGTTCAGCTGTAATATTTTTTCGGTGCCACCCGAAAGAAGCATGGGGGCTAGGATACTGCCAGGTTGCTCAAGCCTAGAGAGGAGAAGTCGAGAGGCAGAGGTCAGTTTCGAACCACGTACTTTCCGGTCAGTAAATTCGCGCTCGTACCACTGAGCCATTTCGCCCACCTTTGTCATCCGCTTTTTGTGGCAGTGTCCGAGCGAAGGCGCGTGTGCAAGGACCAGAATCTGAATCACCAAGACGGTGGTCCACATCGTTACTAATGGGGCTTTTCTCGCGACGAATCGTTCCACTGTGCTGACGGATGAAAATGTATACACCACCGAGGTCAAATATGCAATAAGTTTGACACGCTATCGAAACAACTGTTTAACTGAGGTATGAACCCAAATACACATAATGCAAACGAACAGGGTTGGGTCCAAGTTCAGTATTAACCAAATCCTTGTTCCCTCTAAGTCAGTTTGGTGGATCATGAGACAATCATTTTTAGGGAATGATCAGTATGAATGAGATCTGATTGGTTGATCGATTTGTCATCCCAAATGAAGAACACCGTAGCGAATAAAAAGCATAGCTCGGGTTCATAAGAACCACCAAAATTTTCCTATTTCGCTGGCTTCCTACTAAACTCGTGTAACTGTGACCATACTACAAAGAAATCTGTGGGTTATGTCTGACTGATGAGACTTTGGCGTCTTTGGGGAAGAGCGATCCTCAACGCCCCTAAAAAAGAAGTAAATTCCAATGGATATAACCCTTCCCTTGTAATCAGATTCATTGGAACTTGCATGTTATATGGGTGCGCATCCTTGAGCAGACTCCGAATTGATACCAGCTCACATTTGATTGAACTCCAAGAAAGTAGATGTCAGTTTCGTAAGATACTCAACATTCCACCAATTCTGCCACGAGTTTTACGAGATGGCGACATCGACATCCATTTGCACAATACAAATGCACTGAGTGTGTGAGACTTGATAATACGCTGCAACATAAAGTGAACGCTGCAGACTCTCCAGAAAAACAGTTGCCACAAAGCTTCCCACGGCACGTCGCTCTCAAACAGATTCTCGTGGATGTCAGCGCGTCAACCATGCCCAAGCGTTCAGCGGTTTATTCACTGCTGATTGTCAACTTCACATCGGACTGAGGCACAGCATGAAAATAGTGCACGACAGACAAGGTCAGACTGGCGCCGATTTTTACGTGCTTTCGGTCATACGAATTCAGGTATTGTTTATCCGGGAATAACAGTTACAGCGAAACTATCAATCATGCGGTCCGATTTCAAATGTCTCATTGTCTTGCAGGTCATTTGAAAGTAAGATGAATGACGTTTTGACTACCATATTGTCTACAGCATGCACCTGTGCAAATCAAAGCAGTTTTTTCCTCTATGCATCTGTGGGGGTGTCGTGTAAGTATAAAAACATTGGTATACTATACATCATAAGTGAGCTACACTTGCCGGGTACAACCAATCAGGTTTTATACAAATGACGTGTGCGCTGAGCATGCAAATTTTCA